>CM065909.1:47415000-48015000 GCA_033439115.1 Firmiana major
GCGATAAAAAATAGATCGAACTTGTGTTAATCATTTCAAATCCTAGCCGACCTGACTCGATAAATATAATTATTAACTATTTTTATACTAATGCAATTTTAATTATTTTTTATTTTTTGTGCAAATTTAATTTGAGTTTGTATTATTTTTTTAGACTTTGATTTAAATTTTTATGTTTCTTGTAGTTTTTTTTTGTAAGAATTTATTTGAACTTATTGTTTTATACTTATTAACTATTATGTCTTTTAATATTTTTATTTTATTATAATTTTTTTTAAGAAAATTGAATTTGGCGAGCTTGGATGAGTTTGGACTTATTCATTATATGTAAAAATGGGTTTCGGTAAAAAAATTAGACCCAAAAAGTCATGCCAAACCGATTTTAGGCTCACTTTCAATTCTTTAATATCTTACCTAAACCCAACCTGATCTAGCCCAAGAACACCTCTAGGCTCTAGACAGAAGCTAATTTTTTTTGTTTAACGTATTGGTGTAGCCATGGAGTTTGATTTAAAGTTTTCGTATTTTATACGACATGAATATGAATCGGTCAATCTATTTCAAACTAGTTAACAATTACAAAGAAAAATATCACTTAACAGCATGTTAAAAATTTTATAAGGATAGGGTAGTTTATTAACATGGTAATAAGGGCTAGTGAACTTAATGTCTTAGAATTTGTATATTAGCATAATTAAAACTTTTGTATCATGTATGAGTTTGTGTAGATTACATTTTTAAAGTGGATGAGTTTTAGATGACAATGAGCATACTATAGATTTAAGCTTTTTCATTTATTATTTTAAACTAGCCTATACCTAGATTGGTATTATAATGCAATACAAGACATCAACATCCATTGGGCGGCAGTGACAGATTAATGTGGCCAAAATCACATGTTTCTCGTTGATTGATGACGAGAAATATCATCCAGTATTAATACTAATGCATGCTTCTTGTTGTATATAGATGAATGATTTCGATATGAAACAACAACATTAAAGTGTATTAAACATCTAAAGTTTTTCTTGTATTGTGGTTGCCATATTAAAAAAGTTAGTTAGAGTTAATTAGTTTAGATGATAAAATTTATTTCGATGACAGATTTAAATGGTTGAACATTTAATTCACTTATCTTTTAATTAATTATATGTACATTATAACAAGTTTGTGGATTGTGATACACAACATAAGAATAGTTAAATTATTTGAAATTTTCAAACATTGAATAATAATAATAATAATAATTGAAATTAAGAGTTTAACACTCTACCATAAATCATATCCCGGCTTAGATATATATTCTTGTGAAAGAGAAGGAAGCAATTGACTGTCATTAGCCAGAAATAAACCGACGCCAATACCAGTGCTTCTCCCAAACTAAATTCATGGAGTCGAGAGGAATTCCTTTTGTTTCGGGCAAGAAGACGGCAACGAAAATGGTCATCAACGCAATCCAAGCAGCATAGAATAAGAAGGCGCCAAATTTGAAGTGGCATAGCATGGTCAAGAAGGTTTGGGACAGCACAAAGGTGGTCGCAAAATTGACAGCAACGCTGACGCTTTGGCCCGTGGGCCGAATTTTAATGGGGAATATTTCACTTGGAATGAGCCAGCTTAGAGGGCCCCAAGACCATCCGAACCCAGCTGCGTAGAAGCACATTAGAACCAGTACTAGTATGGCGTAGCCCTTGCTGAGTTCCTTGGTGCCTGAAACCCCCGTTGTAACTGCTAGCAACACTGCCACTCCAATCTACACAAAATTTCCGATCGAGATATATTTATATATATTTAAGGTCGTTTGAATGAACAGTAAAATTAAAAATATTAAAAAAATTATTAAATATATATATTTTTAATAAAATAATAAAAACAATTTGAAACTAAAGATAAAATATAATTTTTACTCGTATTTTTTTATGGGTTTGATCCACCGACCGTACTTTCATCGGTGTCCATCGGTGTGTCAAACCCAGCCTTAATCAGCTTTGGCATTCGATTCCATAGACATTTCATGCTTTGTACTAATTATTGTTTATCATATATATATATATATATTACAATTTACAAGGTATAGTATTATATGATAAAATTCACTTATGTGTTTGCTAATATGATATAATTTTCAAGGAAGAGCTATAACAAAAGCAAATGCATACCTGACAGACAAACATCTGAATTCCGCCTTCCATGAACAAAAACCTCCGACCATAACGATCAACTACACCAGTAGACACAAGGATTGACGCAAGATTAACTAAGCCCAGTATAATAGCTGCTATCAAAGCTGAATCACTTCCAAATCCAACTGATTGGAACAGAACCGGTGCATAGAATGCAATGATGTTAATCCCTGTAACCTGTTGAAAAAACGGTATGGCAATTGACATGACCAAGTGAGGCCTATATTGCCTCTCAAATATTGTAACAAAGGGTTCTCGATCGGCTTCTTTGGCTATATCACTGAACTTTTTAAGCTCGGCAAGCTCGGCTTCAACATCACAATCTTTCCCTCGGACTCTCCGAAGAGCTTGTCGGGCTTGCTCCACTTTGCCTCGTTCTATGAGGCTGCTGGGGGTGTCTGAAATGAGGAGTGCCCCGATTGTCATGATGGCAGCGGGTACTACGGCAAGGCCGAGAGAGAGGCGCCAGCCCCAACTGCGTTTAGCAGTGCCGAAGTTTATGCAATTTGCTGCCACCACTCCAATGCCTATGAAGAATTGGAAGCCTGTGTTGAAAGCACCTCGCCATTTTGGTGGTGCCACTTCGGAGAGATATACAGGAGTTGCCTTCATTGAAGATTAGAAGAAATTTTAATGTTGGTTTTGCTACAAATTAGTTGAATAAAAAATTTCTAATTTTTTTTTGTTTTAGGAAATTATCAATTTGAGAATGAGATGAGATTATTTGAATTTAAACTTAAATTATATAATATATTATAATTTTTTTTTAACTATTCGATCAAGAGGTTGTTGATAAAAAAATTACTAATTGATAAAGTGAAAGGATGGTAGAAATAATTTTTCCATCTTAACGTATTTTTTATTCATATTATATTAAGTAATTATATTATTGAAAAAAAAAATTATTACGAGAATTATTATGGCATGTCTGTTTGGGAGGAATGACAATTTTATTCCTCCATTCTCCACAAAATTTTTACTCTTCTTTCTTTGGTTCATTTGTAAGGTATGGAGTAGTCATTCCATAGAATTACAATTGCTTGAAAATAAGGAATTGTTGTTATTCCTTTACTCCTTTTAAGATTTGCAATTCCAGTGCAATCAGAAAAAAACTGAAAATTTTTTAAATCCAATTTAACTTTCATATTTTTATTAATTATTAATAATTAATAAGACTAATTAAAAAATAATTAAACATTAATAATTCATATTGACAATTAATTAATTAATTTAATAATTCATTAATAATTATACAATAAGGATTAAGTACTAATTAATAATTTATTATTCATCAATTAATAATTAATATAATATTTTATAATCAGTAATTAATTATTAATTAATAATTAATAGTTAATAATTAATCAATGCGTATTAATTATTAATATTAATTATTAATAACTAATGATCAATTCATAATTAATAAGTTTTAATAATAAATATTTATTATTTAATTACCATATATAATAAATAATAAATTTTTAATTTTTAATAATAGGTGTACGTAACATGATTGGAATAATTTTTTTTTTTAATGGATAAATGGTTCTGGGCAAGCTATTGTGCATTTATTATCACACACGTGCTTAAGTTGACTTGCACGGTTGTACCCAACTTGGTTTGGCTTCTCTCTTACGTAGTTATGTTCTAATAATAAATCTTATAAATTGCTACTTGATTTTACAATTGCTTTGCTTAGTATTTATTGTTCCAATTTGATATTTTTAAAAAATTTTCTATCCATTATTTATTTGAAGGATTCTCAAAATTTTTTATAATTTATATTGAGGAAAAAGAGTTTGGAGCACCTAGCTAGGCTAGCTATAGTTACCTGATTGGTGAAACCAACTCCAAATCCGAGCAATATACGGCCTGAGATAAGCATGGCAATATTAGCAGCGCCACCGTTAATGGCAGCACCAGCAAGGAAGGTGAGGCCACCTAAAACCATCGTGTTTCTTCGACCGATTGCAGCAGTGAGGCGGCTAGCAATAAGTGATGCAGCCAAACCAGCAATATACAGCGAAGAAGTAAACGCCGTTAAAACTTGACTATCATACACGCAGTAAATGTTTGTTTTAGTCTCTGCTGCTTTTTTTAGTACCGATGGGAAAAATTTCTGAAGAAATGGTTGCATAGTTGTCACGCCTCCTGTAAATTTTGCCATTAATTCCGGAAATGTGTCAGTTTTGCCTCTGTAAGTTCCTTGGTACTTTGTCCAATCTTAAACAACACTGTAACCTTTATTTATATATAGATAAATTTTATTTAAATTCTTAAAATTTAAATTTAATTCAATTTTAATTCATTAATATTAAAAATAAATATCTCACCTCAAAAAATTTAATACTGTTAAAAAAATTAATAAAATATGAGCAATTATAAAATTATCTAACTCTAAACTTTTCAATTTAAATAGTTTTTCATTCTTTTATCTTTCACGATTATTTATTTATTTTTTTATAAACATTGTTCAATCCGTAATTTTTTTCTCAAATAGTATTATATATAATCTTGTTAATTTTTACTTAATTTGTATTTTAATATTTTCAATTCAATCAATGTTTCAAATTTTTTAAATTTTAAATTATTTTAATTTTGAATATAAATCATTTTGTACTATGTTATTTTAATTTAAATTATTTACATTTTTATTTAATCAATTTAGATTACATTTTTATTTTCATTGTTATGTTATTAAATCAGTCAGCATAAATTTCATACGACAGTATTCTTTAAAAAATGTTTATATAATAAATAATAAACAAATATAAATTAAAAGTAAAAAAGAAAATAAACCTTTAAAAACCTAATAAATTTTCAACATTTTTTTCATTTTTGTTTGATTTTGAGTTTTTACAATATTTCAAATGGTTTACGAATAAAATATTTCAAATTTAAATTTTTAATAGTTTATTTTACGGTTGATTAACGAAAGAATTTATATTATGAAATAGAAAAATTTAAAGTGAAATATCTATTTTTTATACTAACAGATTAAAATTGAATTATATTCAAATATAAAAAAATTAGATGAAATTTACTCTTTATATTTTCTTCATGTGAATTGATATAGTTCGGCTAAAACCCATTTTGATTTGCTCTATTTTGAGTATATCAAACATTAATTTCTTTTGATAAGCATTCTTTTTCATTTTTGAAATTTGTGACTATAAAGAAAATTGAACTACAAATTAAATTGGAGACTCCTTTTATCTTAGTACTAAAATTTTATTTGTCCAATCTATTTTTCTAAATTTTAAATTTTCATTAGAAGAAGAGTACGAACTTAAAGGAAAAAATAAAATAAAATTCATTCTGCATGGTCTAATTTTAAAGGGAGACACTTCTTCCCTAATCGTCCTTTAATTATTTACAGATCTGAAATTCAACATTCTTTATATCAAAGACTTTCATTGAAAAAAAAATCCCTTGCCATGGGACTTTAAGACGGTGAATGAAAAACAATTAGTTGGTTCACGTCTATTAAAGGACTTAATTACCCAATCCTCCAAACTGTCATGTCAGTTAACCCAATTTTTTGGTCTTTCTTTTCTACTTAGTAGGTATAATCAGATTCTTACTTAGTCATTACAAAAAAACATTTCAAATCGCATAGAGGCTATGAAAAAGATGTACAACCTAATGGAGAAATTATAATTAGCAAATTAGCATGCCTAGCTATGTTTCTTTGAAAATTATGATCAATCAAATATTATAAATTGAAAGTTAGCTACATGGTAACGAAGTGGACCAGATGGGAACCTAAAAAAAATAACCAAAAGAGAAAGGAAGAAGAAAAAGAAATGAGGTCTGGCATCAGTAAAGAGTGAAAAAAAAAAAAGAAAAAAATATTTAAAATTATTCTATTAGATTTAAAATACATTTTCGCAGACACTTTCATTACTTTTAAACCGTATTCGAAACTATTGATAAATTTAAAAAATGTTTATTTTTAATTTGATTCAAATATAAAATTATATTTTTAATTGAATAATTACCTAAAGACTAGGTGTTAAATTCAGCATTTAACCTAATACTTTTATGTTGAGGTTTTAGAAAAACGAAAACTATTTTCTAAATGTAATATTAAGCTTGTAAACAACCATCCACCAGTCAAAGCTACACATGCTGACTTATCTTGAGTCAATTGGCAATTCTATTATCCTGCTAAGTGCCAGCCACACAGAAAAGGACCAGCTACTTCCAAAGCATATCTGATAATTTTGTTGCGGTAAATAAGAAAATGATATAAATTAAAATTAAATAAAAAATTACATATAAATATAATAAAAATTAAATATAAAATTTTATATTTTTTACATCAATATAAATTTTAATATAAAATTTTTATATTTCATAAAAAATATAAATATAATATCATATAATAAAAACATAAATTATATATATATATATATATATATATATATATTCGTAAGCAACTTGATAAAGTTATACAGTGTTAATTTAAAATGTAAAAATATCTAGTAAATTTCATTTTTGCCATCATTGACTTACAATGAAAGTGGAAATAACATTCCCCTGAATCTCTCTGGTGTTTATAATTTTCCCCAACCAAGAAATTCAGTTTCTCAATTAAGCCCCTTGAAGCACAGTTAGTAAACGGTGAAGTGGTTATGGCTGGAATTATCATCAGACAATAAGTTAAAGATTAAAGGATAAAACGAAACCGCACCTGAAATTCCTATGTCGTAGCCAAATATGAGGCCGCTTGAAGCAGCAACGATGCAGGTGATAACCACCGAAGCTGTAATCTTGCCATTGAAGCCGCTGGAAGGACCGTCAACGGCGAAACCTCCCACAGCCATTTCTACTGCTCCTTCTGAGAATCCAAGAAGGATCGATATAGTACCGGATCCCTGAAGAACTGAAAAGCAACTCCTGATGAACTGTACCGAGTCGTGACAAGAGAAGAGACAACTTTATGTAGTGAAAAATGATGGGATTGTCATTATAGGAATCATTTCGCGTTCTGCGTTCAATTTACTATATTGTAAAGGAAAATAAAATAAAATTACTCTAACCTACCCTTCCGTCTATCAACGAAACCTTCCTATTTTATATTGGGAAAGTTGTATTTGGAATCTTGAAAATTTGGTTTTTTTCGTTGGGAATTTAAGGAGAAAGAAAATTAAATCCTGAACTTACTATCATTTAAAAAAGTTAACAGTTATTAAGTCAAACATTAGTTATTAAATCTTGAAAATTTTGTTAAGAAAAGAATATTATAGTAACAAAATAATAATAAATGAAACAAATGGAAAATTCCGTCTTATATGATTATACTCTCCTGCTATGGTTTTTTTCCTCATGTTTTTTGTTGTTGTTGAATGATAGATATATTACACATGCATAATTTATTAAAGAGAAAAGATCCTCTAAACGATTGTCAAGAGAATCCTTGGTGCAAAAAGAGAAAAGCCGGTGACAAGATTCAAATAAGAATTTATAAAACTTTTACGTTTCAAAGATAAAGAGTAAATATTAGAAGTCCAGGCGATTGAATTTTCTTTTTGATTTATGTATGAATTAAAACCCTTGTTGAGATCGAAGCGGATTTTATTTTAAATGTTTCGATAAAATATTAATTTTAAAATTATTATAATTAAACAAATTTTATGTGAATATTACTTTCAACTCAAACATATCTCAAATAATAAATAAAATAAATAAATATGTAGTTTAAAAAAAAAAAAAAAACCCATGCTTGATTTGTTTGAGTTGATATCCATTTCTACAGAGCTTCTTTTTCAGTTTTTCCTTAGGGAAGTGATGGAACAACAAAAGCAAAGAGCATGGCAGGGAAAATACATGACCACATGTACTTGCAGTCTTGCACCAAACAAGGCCAAAAAGAAACTGGTGGTTAGCCATGAGACACGTGGAATGCCAATACCTTCCCTTCTCCGGTCAAGGTAGACTATGAATTCTGAATCTCCGCAATTAATAAAGTATCGTTGATTTTAGACAAATAAATTACCAAGTGGGAAAAAATTAATTCAATTTGTCCCTTTTTCCCTTCCAATGAAACTCAGAATTTGTGAGGCCGATGAATGTGGCACGTGGGACAATGTTCATACAATTACGTTAGGAAAAAATATATGAAATTGACCAATTAAGAGAGAATCCAATGTTTGTTTGATTAAAATAAATTAGATTATCTATTAGTCAACATGCAAGTTTTTTAATTTAACAATAAAGATACAAGATGTGTTGTGTTTGAGTTACTTGGTTTTACTTCAAAGTATATAATATAATATAATATATATATTTTGAATAAAAATATATAATTTTTTAATTTAAAAGGTTGGTTTAGTGGTGTAAGATTTTATTAAATTTTTTAATAAAGACAATTTATAACCGAAAGTTTCGTGATCAAATTCTTATTTAATTAAAATTTTTTAAATCAATATTATTTATGCAGCACAAAAATTAATATTTTAATATAATATGATCCAGAAACAAGTTGTAAATTATATATATAGTTTTTTAAACATAACCTCGTCAAAGTTTTTCCTCTCTCAAAAGTCCAACCCCTTTAACTAATAACCCAATCTGACGATCTTAGCTACAGCCTGTTCAAGTAAGCCTCTAAACAAAACCAAGAATAGAGCAAAGGCCCAAAGGCACAGGTTATAGGCATTGCTGTGCCATATCATCTGGGATGGATAATTTTTCTTGCTGGAAGCCTTTAGGTCCAGAAGGCCTACGGCATAAGAGTTTAGTGGACTTTTTTTTTTCTTTAACTAATTAATTAACGAATCATAAATTATAAAACATTGATTAAAGATGGTTAAAATATTACTTTTAATTTATTTTTCATGTTATTAATGTACTATTCTCAAGCATTTTCAATCAAGTAATCAAACAATCTGAAAAACAGGTCGCTGTTAACTCCTATATTGAAGCTGAAGCTCTTGCTGTTGAAGAGGGATTACTGTTTGGCTTGTAATATGGAGATTAAGAAGGTAATCATTGAAACCACTTCCAAGATTTTATCAGAGATCTGGAATAGGGAAGGAAAGCAAGAAATTGGAGGGTAAGTCCAATAATTAGGGACATTGAAGTGAAGGAAAGTTTAAGGAGTGTAAATTTGGCTTGGTTAATAGAGAAGCAAGTATTGCTGAGGATTGGATAGCTACTTGATTCAAAAGGAAAAAGTGCTTGTCGAATTGGGGGGCAATTGCCCCATTTTTCCTTGGTGCACATTATTGATAAGGATGGCTTACAAGCCCACCTTCGTAAATAGCAATTTTGATATTAGGAATTATGAGATATGTTGTTATAATATATCAATAATAATGCTTAGTATATTGATAGTGTCTATGTAATATGTGATGTACAGGTACTGTAGTAATTCTTTTGAAATAATAATAATAAGGTATTCTTGCTTCTTAGAAAAAGAATTCATATTTTAATTTTTTTTATTCAAGAAAGTTTAGAATTTGGAATGCAGGAGCCTTTGCATTTACATTTTCCTTTTATTATACCTTGTAAAAACAATCAATTCAATGAAATTATTTTCAGAATTAAAACTTTAATTAATGATAATTAGTCCAAGAATTTCGCTTTGGGTTAGCCTTGTAAATAGAGTTTCAAAGTTAATTGAATTTAGATAATAAAATCAAATGTTCATATGAACACGTTATTAGAAAATCTCAAAATTTTGAGCCTTTATTTGCACTCCCTAAGTAAAATTCAAAAATTTGAAAGAATTTCAACATAAAAACATTTTAAAATTCATCAATTCAATATGTTAGTTTTGTAGTTGTATTGTTTGAGTAATAATTTTTTAGAAAAAAGTTTCCATTATAGTAAAAACACTCTAAATTAATACTCTTGATACCCATAATTGAATATTAATTCAAATGGTTTAAAGGGTTTACTTTGTAAATCATTACTTTATTTCAAAATTGTGTTTTTTTTTTTAATTTTCTTACTTATTGAAATCATACAATAACTTTATAACATTTAATTTTCTTAAAATCTTATTTTCGTTGATAAATTCTTTAAAAATATAATTGTAAATATATCTTATGTAATATATTTATTACTTTTCTAGGTGTTGACAAAAAATCTCAAACATGGTAATATTTTGCAAATTAATATGTTGCAATATTTTTCTAGTTCTTGAATATTATATAATATATTTTGTATTTTTATCAATTATTAATTTATACTAGAGTTGGGAGCAAAATTTTACATTAGGTTTTAAAGTGAATTATTATTTTTTATAATAGAGGGGTTTATTAATTTTCTACATTGGCCCAACTCGAGACTATATTTTTTTATTAATTTAGAGAGATAATTAATTTAAAGGAATTTTGCTCTGTTAATAATTTGATGAATTAAAAAAGTAATTATAAAATAAAGTAATAATATTAAATATAAGAAAAGAAAAATATAAAATAAAATATGTAATATGGGTATCATTACATTTGTAAAAGCGTATTGATATTATTAATAATATGAAAAAAATAAAATATATTTATATAAAATGATATATATATATATATATATATATTGTTTTGTATTGAGTGGTGGGTAATTGTAATAAAGTAAGGATAAATATTTTATACACCGTCAGTAAAGTTTTTTGATTCCACAAGTAGGGTTAGAATGATAACACATGTCTTATTTTATTTATTTTTTATTTTCTTAATATATTTAAAGGACATGTTCCATCATCTTAACCCTACTTGTAAAGTTAAAAAACTTTATTGATAGTGTATAGAATAATTATCGAGTAAGTAATGGTGGTTTTAGAGCAATTTGGAAAAACAATACCTTTAAATGGATTTTTAAGAAAGAATTTGAGTTTTTCAAATTCCCACTTGAATTACTCTGAAAATTTGAAATTATTCATACTTTTTTGTCAAATAAAAAATTTAAATTTTAAATATCCGAAATGAAATGAATTATTATCTAAAAGTCCTCAAGATTTTTGTTTTGGTTTTATACTGTTGACTATTCATCTTCTCCAGCCTCTCTTCTCTTTTGTCTTCTGCCTTAAATCTGTAACGTGAACTCTCAATTCCTAAATTGAAGTTCTTGAAGTTCAGCCTTGAATCCCTAAAGTTAGGTCGATTGATGTTGATGATCATATGGTGGTTCATTATTCACGTTAACGTAAGGGAATAATAGAAAAGAGAGAGATATTTAGGTAGAGTGCATTTAGTAATCTATTAAAGGTTGTCTTTCTCATTTTATTTCCATGCAATATGTATTGACAGTAATAGTATGTTGACATAATCCACTACAAGTGATATCGGGCCGATTACTACTAAATAGCATTGTTTAATAATTAGGCTGGCTTACTAGCCATGTAACCAAGATCCAAGATAACTAAAATAATAGTCATCCATAACACCCCTACATCACTACACCCATCCTTATAGAACATTCTTGTCCTCAAGTATGGAACTGAGGAAACTTCTACAGAATATCATAAAGTACTTCCCAAGTCGAATCTTCAAGAAAAGTATTTGTCCACTCTACTAGCACCTCTGTTATAGCACGATTACTTATTTTAGTCATCTTTCTATCCAAATTTCTCGTTGGTTCTCTGGCTATAATCACATCTTCATTGAGTAAGGGTAAAAATGATTGTGTCAAAACTTGCCCCACATGATGCTTGGAATACAAGAAAAACAAGGTGAACCTTTGATCCTTGTGGCAAAGCTAGCTTGTAAACCACTGGCCTCAACTTTGCTATCACCTGATAAGGGCTAACAAACTTTGCTGACAGCTTTAAATTGGATATATTCACCACTGATTTTTACATGTATGGCTGCAGTTTGATGTAGACCAAATCCCTTATTGAAAGTTGTCTATTCGTCCTTCTTTTATCGGCTTGCTACTTTATTCTGTTTCTAGCCCTTTGAAGATAAAACTTCATTAATTGAATGGTTGCTTCTCTGGTTAGTAAGCTACGGTCTACCACAACAACTCTCAAATCTCCAAGTATATATGGCATGTGAGTAGGGGTGAGTTGTCCATATACTACCACATAAGGTGTAGCATTAGTGAAGCTATGAAATGTGGTAATATACTACGATTCGACTAAGGAGAGCCATTTAGCCCATTCCCTTGGAGACTCAAACCATGCAGTGTAGATAGGATTCCAAGCATTGATTCACCACTTCACTCTGTCCATCCATTTGGGGATGGTATGAGGTCAACATTTTTAGCTTAGTTCCTACCTTTTTGAACAGCTTCTACCAAAAAGTGCTTATGAATACTTTGTCTTTGTCAGATACAATTGTATTTGGAAACCCATGCAATTTGAAAATGTTACCCAAAAATGCCTAAGCCCTATCATAGCAAAAATAGGGTGTGCTAAGATAATGAAGTAGGCATACTTATTTAGGTGATCCACCACCATCAAAATAATATCCTTTCCACAAGATTTGGGCAAACCTTCTATGAAATCCATAGATAGGTCTGCCCACACTTTATCAAGGATAGAAAGTGCTTAAGGTAGTCCCAAGAAGGAGTATTATCATATTTACACCTCTGGGATTCCTAGTATTCTAGTACAAATTCTCGCACCTACCTCTAGAGTCCTTTTCAATATACAACACCACATATTCAAGCCATTGTATGTTGAACCCCCTGAGTGCCTTTCAAGAGTTGAACTATGGAAATGATTTATGAGATCTCTTTCAAGGGCCACATCATCATCAACAACCAATTTCCCTTTCCTTTTTAACTAGCAAACTGCCATATGAATTTGGCTAAATCGATTGTCAGTGCTTGTACTATTGTTTCCTATCTCCTAGAGAGGGCATCTGCCACTGAATTAGAAGTTCCCTTTTGATCAATGACTTCAAAATCTAGCCCTGCCATTTTTAACATCCACTGCTGTTGACCTTGGGTGGGTGGTAGTTTTCTAATTCAACAAGAATCTCAAACTCTGATGGTCCATTTTAGTTTCGGAATGTCTACCAATGAGGTAGGCATTCCATTTCTTCACTACTTCCAAAATATACCTAATTCCTTTCTCGTAGACAAAGAAAGCTTAATGCTTTACTGATAAGTGTCAAGTTACTAAAAATAAATTACTTTAAAACCACTAATTTGTAGTTAGGGAAGTAGAGATCAATCTTACAGAGACTGCAGCAATTGAATGGGTTAATTAAAGTTCAGAGAAAAAGAAACAAAGAAAACGTGAGGGGTTTTTTTTGAAAGAAATCGAATTAATATTAAAATAAACTAAAAATAGCAAATATATAATATTAAAATCGGCAAGTAATAAAAAGAAAGCAAATTTAAGTGTTTTGACAAATTATAAAAAGACATCTGCTAGCATGCATCTTGACTATTTTGAATTTCAATTTATTGATCACTGAATTCTAAAGATTTCATTAAGTTAATTCAATTGTAGTGCAACAACAAACCTGTTATCACTATCTTCCCTTACTTCTTAGTTAATTACAAGAGACCTTCGTAATTAATTTCTAACTACTCAAACTATCTAGAAGAAAACTCCTTAGACATATTCATGTAGCAGCATTAGAATCTGTGAAAGATCTTGATTGAGATTAAGTGGTAAAAGTAAGAACTTAAATTATCTACTTAAACTTAGATTTTCTTCTATCTATATGTGAATTAAAACATTAAGAACTTAAGTATTAAATCTAGCATTAGATTATTAAATTTAATTAAATAGTTTGTAACCTAGGTAATTAAACTAATAATTATAAAAAGCTTGGTATGAAAAATCTTAAATACTTAACCAATGATATATTATTAGTTCATGTTTCTCACAATAAATAATCATCCAAGCTTAATTAAGAATACATACTAACTAAATTTTAGATAACTATTTACTAGACAGAATTGAAACAAACACAAAAATCATGAAATATAAAATAATCGACACTTACAATATTAACTAAAGAAATCGGTAGCTTATGTTATTAAAGCACACAAAATTCGCAACAATATATAGAATATAAAAAGAATTCGACAAAAACAATATAAATATAAAGAAATAGCTAGCCTTAATATTATATGAAGAAATCTAAATTTAATATAAAGAACATGTAATTCGATAATTTAATAATTGAAGAAGAAATCGATAAACAATTATAAGGCTGTCGCGACCTGTTTTCTCAAAAATCATTACAAATTTTTCGCGAACTTACCTTACTTCACTTGTTGGACTGTGAGTCAAAATTCATTACTCAGTTTCATATGTTAGACAATACTTTCGTCTTAGGTACTAACATTCACGGAAGCTAATAAAGTTATCATTTCATAATTAAAAAGTTGTTTACATTGCCTTACATATACATCCCTCATATAATGTGACTACATCACTGTACACAATTATTCAGATACAAAAAAGTACAAATGTGTGTATACCTCGATGCTGCTGAATAGTTGTGTGTAAAGGATTGCAGGATGGACGTAGCTAACACACTCTATTGGAAATGCTATGTAAAGGGGGAAAAGTAAAAGGATGAGCACAACATACTCAATAAGGAATAAATGAAAACATGTAGATAACCATACTATCTACGATACTCATAATGCATGTTTTATCATCTCGTAAAACAAATGCATTCACTTTTTAAATCACTTGCATTTACTGAAAACAGAAGCATTCTATACGATATCATCAATCGATAGAAGCTTAATCATTTCTTAAACAAATGCATTCACTGAAAATAGAAGCATTCTTTACGATAATCATCAATCGATAGAAGCTCAATCATTTCTTTTCATTTCACTTTCAAATCAGTCAGTAAGCAATTCAACAATTTGATTATTCTGAAGACTTGGATGAGATTCGATAATAATAGCAATGGAAATATGTATATAGTCGATGATTCCAGGCATCACGGATCAGGTGTGTTACCTCAAAGAGGTTGGTCAATCCATCCCGTGGGTCAATTAGAAGTTCGAAGACTGATAGAAGTTTGAAAACCGCACGATACAGTATACTCCATGTCTCATCACACGGTACAACGTACTCCGTGGACCCCAGAATACTGAGGGAACCGAGTAATCTCAAGGTTTTACCACCTCAATATAAGAAATCAATCATCACTTGTCTGAAATCCAGTGCGTGCAAGTCAGTGTGACACACAGTATATACGAGGGCTCCAGCACTGTTTCAATCAAGCATCACAACAGAACCCAGTGCGAGCAGTGCTCCAGGATGGTCTGTTCATATGCCATACCAAAATCAAGTGCGAGCGGATCTGGATAATCCACAGATCTTATCATAGCTCCAACATCTTATTGTTTAGCAAATCTTATCAAATTTAGTGCGAGTAAGGCTCTAGCACTATATCATGTAAAAATCATATAAAATCATGCGCGAACCAGTCTATGTAACTCACAAGTAATCCAACGGCTCCAGCACGATTTCACACACACAAAATAGGCAGTTGGCTCTATTTCCTACAACAGTGGTACTCCAAAACCGAGTGCGATACGCAAAATGGTACAAAACAGAGTGAGAGGGTAACATTCCATTAAATCACTCGTCAATCAAATCATACTTTAAAAAAACGTGCAATTTAAATCATATAGTCAAATCATGAGCCAGTCTATCGTTCCAGCTTTACAAAATCTCTTTTTCACAGAGAAAACATGGATTTCATGCACTTTATGCATTTTTAAAAATTCCCGGGTCTAGGGGTATTTTCATAATTTTCTCATATTTGGGTACTATCCAGAAATTTCATATTTATACTTTATACGAAATTTAAGTGTATGCAAACGACGATAAAAATACGTACAACTATCTCTAAGAGCTAGCATAGATCCCTTACCTGGAATCCCGTCGAATGCTCATTTTCACCTTTTTTCCACTTTCCGTATATCAGTCTATCCGGCTTCGAATATATCTCCTGGAGCTGCAGATAGTTATCAATCACACCAATTAAGTCTGATAACTCATTTATCATTTTCTATGCAGTCTATTTCATCAAATGGGCAAATTGCTCTTATTGGGTCTCGTTGCTTCCTAATAGGCCTAATTCTATGTTAAGCTCATTTCGACTTTACTATTTATTCTGTCACAGTCTATTGGGCTTATCAGGCCCATTAACAATTATTGGATCATCCGTGGGGCCTATTAACACTACCATCACGTCATCTTAAGCATTTTCTAACATAAAACATTTTATACGGAGTTAATTTGCAACTTATGCGATTACTTCCTAACTCGTATAACTATACAAGTTATAACAAATGAGATTCACTTACCCGAGTTTTCATGATGTCTCGCAAATCGAGACTCGATCGAACTCATGTTCGTCACCTATTGTCGCGCTACACATTTATATATTTAACCCGTGTCAATTTCGGTCAAATATAATTTCAAATAAATTTTTTAAAATTTAAATCGGTCAATTCTGACCGCTTATCAGCTTATCCTAGGTTCGATGCCTTATCCCGATGCATCATCAAATTTTTCTTCCCATTTTTCCCTTTTTTTATTTTTTTCTTCTTTGTTTTCTTTCCTTTTTCCTTGGCTGAACCGATTTAAACCGGGTCAGCCTATATCCCTCTCACTGAACCGGTTTGAACCGGGTCAGCCCATATCCCTCTCACTGAATCGGTCCGTACCGGTTCAACCCTCTCTTTTGTCGTTCCCAACGCTGCTGGCTGATTCTCAGGCCAATTCCTCCACTAATCGGCTTGACTTTGCCTCTAGAGCCTTCGGTTGGCCTGAGCTGGGGTAGATCGGAGCCAGTGCCGCCGATTTCTCCCATTCTCTCTTTCGACTCTCCCCCGTCCAATCTCCTCTTCGTTGGCGATGCAGGGCGTGCGACTGTACTTAGGCGCTTTCCCGGTGTCGATCGTCCTTCCCCCAGTCACCTTTCGCGCCGTCTTCGCCTGTGTTGCTGTCGGTGAAGGAAAACAGGGAGGATCGAGTTTTCGATCCTTCCCTTTCCCTGTTTCGCGTTTCAAGCTTCTGTTTCGGTTTCTTTTCTGTTTTTTTTTTCAATTTCTATTTTTATTTTTATATATAATTATAATATATTATTCTTTAATATACTATAATACATATATATATAATATCTTATAATATAACATTATTATAATAATAATATTACAAAATATCTTATATTATTATAATAATATTATATTATCATAATGTATTTTTATACATTAATATCCACACACATGTACATATATATTATTTAATTTATCTCGACAAATATATATATATATATATATGTAAATCATATTTTATTTTTATTTTCTTGGTAATATTTTTTCATATTTCTGAAATAAATTCCCGATGTGAAAAATTTCGAGTCTTACAAAGGCAATAAGAATTTCGATTATAATATAAAGAACAAAGAAATAAAGCGATTTTTTGAAGAAAAATAAAGAAATCAAGATTAATATTAAAACACAATCAGCCAAGCTTGTTTATAGTATGAAGACTTTATACAAATAAAAGAATAGTTTGACAATTTTTTTGGTTCTTTTATATAGTGAGAGAATGATACAAATCCTACTTCATGTGAAACTCTAATTACAATTTCTAATAATTACACTAAAAGTAATCTTCAATTATTGATAGGTTGTTTATTAAACATATTAATCGTCATATTTTCTCATGATTTAGATTATTATATATGCTTAATTTTTGGATTTGACTTATATTTTGTATTTTGTATTATAGATGAAGGAACATGAGCAAAATGGACTAAAGTTGCAAAATTTTGATCAAGTCACAAAATCAAAAGATGTTTTGGTGTACGGCATGGACACGTCTAAGGCAGTGACAAGAATTGTAACTCAAATATGTGAATTCTAGTTAAGCTCCATCACTTGTAGCTGAATTTGACTTAAATAGTCTAAAGATGATAACATTCACGGAAGCTAATAAAGTTATCATTTCATAATTAAAAAGTTGTTTACATTGCCTTACATATACATCCCCCATATAATATGACTACATCACTGTACACAATTATTCAGATACAAAAAAGTACAAATGTGTGTATACCTCGATGCTGCTGAATAGTTGTGTGTAAAGGATTGCAGGATGGACGTAGTTAACACACTCTATTGGAAATGCTATGTAAAGGGGGAAAAGTAAAAGGATGAGCACAACATACTCAATAAGGAATAAATGAAAACAGGTAGATAACCATACTATCTACGATACTCATAATGCATGTTTTATCATCTCGTAAAACAAATGCATTCACTTTTTAAATCACTTGCATTTACTGAAAACAGAAGCATTCTATACGATAATCATCAATCGATAGAAGTTTAATCATTTCTTAAACAAATGCATTCACTAAAAATAGAAGCATTCTATACGATAATCATCAATCGATAGAAGCTCAATCATTTCTTTTCATTTCACTTTCAAATCAGTCAGTAAGCAATTCAACAATTTGATTATTCTGAAGACTTGGATGAGATTCGATAATAATAGCAATGGAAATATGTATATAGTCGATGATTCCAGGCATCACGGATCAGGTGTGTTACCTCAGAGAGGTTGGTCAATCCATCCCGTGGGTCAATTAGAAGTTCGAAGACTGATAGAAGTTTGAAAACCGCACGGTATAGTATACTCCATGTCTCATCACACGGTACAGCGTACTCCGTGGACCCCAGAATACTGAGGGAACCGAGTAATCTCAAGGTTTTACCACCTCAATATAAGAAATCAATCATCACTTCTCTAAAATCCAGTGCGTGCAAGTCAGTGTGACACACAGTATATACGAGGGCTCCAGCACTGTTTCAATCAAGCATCACAACAGAACCCAGTGCGAGCAGTGCTCCAGGACGGTCTGTTCATATGCCATACCAAAATCAAGTGCGAGCGGATCTGGATAATCCACAGATCTTATCATAGCTCCAACACCTTATTGTTTAGAAAATCTTATCAAATTTAGTGCGAGCAAGGCTCTAGCACTATATCATGTAAAAATCATATAAAATCCTGTGCGAACCAGTCTATGTAACTCACAAGTAATCCAACGGCTCCAGCATGATTTCACACACACAAAATAGACAGTTGGCTCTATTTCCTACAACAGTGTTACTCCAAAACCGAGTGCGATACGCAAAATGGTACAAAACAGAGTGAGAGGGTAACATTCCATTAAATCACTCGTCAATCAAATCATACTTTAAAAAAACGTGCAATTTAAAGCATATAGTCAAATCATGAGCCAGTCTATCATTCCATCTTTACAAAATCTCTTTTTTACAGAGAAAACATGGATTTCATGCACTTTATGCATTTTTAAAAATTCTCGGGTCTAGGGGTATTTTCATAATTTTCTCATATTTGGGTACTATCCAGAAATTTTATATTTATACTTTATACGAAATTTAAGTGTATGCAAACGACGATAAAAATACGTACAACTATCTCTAAGAGCTAGCATAGATCCCTTACCTGGAATCCCGTCGAATGCTCATTTTCACCTTTTTTCCACTTTCCGTATATCAGTCTATCCGGTTTCGAATATATCTCCTGGAGCTGCAGATAGTTATCAATCACACCAATTAAGTCTGATAACTCATTTATCATTTTCTATCCAGTCTATTTCATCAAATGGGTAAATTGCTCTTATTGGGTCTCGTTGCTTCCTAATGGGCCTAATTCTATGTTAAGCTCATTTCGACTTTACTATTTATTCTGTCACAGTCTATTGGGCTTATCAAGCCCATTAACAATTATTGGATCATCCGTGGGGCCTATTAACACTACCATCACGTCATCTTAAGCATTTTCTAACATAAAACATTTTATACGGAGTTAATTTGCAACTTATGCGATTACTTCCTAACTCGTATAACTATGCAAGTTATAACAAGTGAGATTCACTTACCCGAGTTTTCATGATGTCTCGCAAATCGAGACTCGATTGTCGCGCTACACATTTATATATTTAACTCGTGTCAATTTCGGTCAAATATAATTTCAAATAAATTTTTTGAAATTTAAATCAGTCAATTCTGACCGCTTATCAGCTTATCCTACGTTCGATGCCTTAGCCCGATGCATCATCAAATTTTTCTCCCCATTTTTCCCTTTTTTTTATTTTTTTCTTCTTTTTTTTTCTTTCCTTTTTCCTTGGCTGAACCGGTTTGAACCGGGTCAGCCCATATCCCTCTCACTGAATCGGTCTGTACCGGTTCAACCCTCTCTTTTGTCGTTCCCAACGCTGCTGACTGATTCTCAGGCCAATTCCTCCACTAATCGGCTTGACTTTACCTCTAGAGCCTTCGGTTGGCCTGAGCTGGGGTAAATCGGAGTCAGTGCCGCCGATTTCTCCCATTCTCTCTTTCGACTCTCCCCCGTCCAATCTCCTTTTCGTTGGCGATGCAAGACGTGCGACTGTACTTAGGCGCTTTCCCGGTGTCGATCGTCCTTCCCCCAGTCACCTTTCGCGCCGTCTTCGCTTGTGTTGCTGTCGGTGAAGGAAAACAGGGAGGATCGAGTTTTCGATCCTTCCCTTTCACTGTTTCGCGTTTCAAGCTTCTGTTTCGGTTTCTTTTTTGTTTTTTTTTTTCAATTTATATTTATATTTTTATATATGATTATAATATATTATTCTTTAATATACTATAATACATATATATATATATAATATCTTATAATATAACATTATTATAATAATAATATTACAAAATATCTTATATTATTATAATAATATTATATTATCATAATGTATTTTTATACATTAATATCCACTCACATGTACATATATATTATTTAATTTATCTCGACAAATATATATATATATATATATATATATATGTAAATCATATTTTATTTTTATTTTCTTGGTAATATTTTTTCATATTTCTGAAATAAATTCCCGATGTGAAAAATTTCGAGTCTTACAAAGGCAATAAGAATTTTGATTATAATATAAAGAACAAAGAAATAAAGCGATTTTTTGAAGAAAAATAAAGAAATCAAGATTAATATTAAAACACAATCAGCCAAGCTTGTTTATAGTATGAAGACTTTATACAAATAAAAGAATAGTTTGACAATTTTTTTGGTTCTTTTATATAGTGAGAGAATGATACAAATCCTACTTCATGTGAAACTCTAATTACAATTTCTAATAATTACATTAAAAGTAATCTTCAATTATTGATAGGTTGTTTATTAAACATATTAATCGTCATATTTTCTCATGATTTAGATTCTTATATATGCTTAATTTTTGGATTTGACTTATATTTTGTATTTTGTATTATAGATGAAGGAACATGAGCAAAATGGACTAAAGTTGCAAAATTTTGATCAAGTCACAAAATCAAAAGATGTTTTGGTGTACGGCATGGACACGTCTAAGGTAGTGATAAGAATTGCAACTCAAATATGTGAATTCTAGTCAAGCTCCATCACTTGTAGCTGAATTTGACTTAAAAAGTCTAAAGATGATAAGTGAAAGATTTTGATTACTAAGGGAGATATGGCATGACTTTTTTTGGCAAAAAGCAATTAATGGTTGAAAAAGGAAAGAAGTTGATTTGTAATCAAACTCAATCAAAGAAGTTTCCTTTAGAACAAGATTCTAGGGGCTAGAATATTTAGTATATATAGACTAAGAGAAGGGAAGGAGAAGGCGAGATCATCATCATCATAGACACACTAGATACATTCTACTAAAAAATTATTTGGTGTTTTTCTCTCAACTTATAGCTTGCTAAGTTATTTAGTCCAGCGAAAGGATAATTACAGTTTTGGGTTCTTCAAGATTTGTGAGATCTAATTAGTTTTTATCTTGTTCTTTTATATCTTTACTATTTATATATCTTTTGTACTTGTTGAAATTATTGTTTTGATTGATTATGCAATAAGGCCCATTGTTCAATTGTCAATATAATATAGCACCAATTAGAAACCTAAATTCGTAATTGTTTAGGAATTCTAATATAAATGGTAAATAACATAATTGATTATAGAGAGATTTACAATTCTATGTTATGGGGATATATAATATAGCTTAAATGAACCTACATGTGTGTTTGTTCGTTAGAATTGATAGTCTCTCTAATTTTTAATGTTGTTGCTAAATTAAATCTTAAGATCGTATCTAAGGTTGTTTAACTGGCAAGAGAAATAATTAGAGATCGTATCCTGATTATCAAAGAAGTAAGGAGGGACAGGTTGTTAGGTCGTACCAATAACCATAACCAATTTGGTAAAGATTAAAAGAATCTATCTTTACATCAATGATCAATTCTGTAAACCCAATTTTAAAATTATTCCTACGACTGGATACTTCATCATATTGATTTTCTTCCAACATTTTACATAGTGATTTCACTTTTCTATATTAATTTTTCTTTTCATTTTCATTATAACAAATCCCTAAACATATTTTCATTTTAAATCTTTTGCAGAAAAATAAATCTAATCAATCTCTGTGGGAAACGATCTTACTCATCTATACTATAGTTTTAGTTTATTTTTTAGTAGAAATTTATATTGTTGGTTTTGACAGCCACCAATTATCTTGGAGTGTTGACTTGCTTTGCCAACTCATTATGTCTCTTCTCTCTATTTATAATTATTTCTTCCAAAAAGACTTTAATTTAACTGTCAATTATGCTTGTAGCAATCCACTTTGACTAGGAGTTGACTTCCTAATTTTTAGTGCTGACTTTGCAAAGACTTTTGATCCATCAAACGAACTCCGATTTGGATGATCTTTGATATTTCCAAAAACTTGAGAAGTCCTTTACAACTTTGATGAAGATCACTTCTTCCCTAAAAATTTAGACAGAGGCAAAATTACCAAAATACTATTGTTAGTTAAAAATTGCAAAAAAATGTCCTTTAAGCTTCATTTTCTCCCAAAAACTTATTTTTGTCACCTAAAACATCAAATGAACATTAACAAACACTTTTAAATACAAAATAAAGCTAAAAGAATATCATTAAACAATATAAATATATCAAATTAAGCACTTATCATTTATTGACAATGCCCAATTAAGAAGCCTACTAGGTGACCTCCTTGACTTAGTACTGTTTTGAAGCATCCACCTCTACTGTAAATTCCAAGTTAAAATCTAATTAACAAAGGACCAGGGCTATGACAATGGAATTTTTCAATTGATAGAAGGCTTCTTGGGCTAGCTTAGACCAATCAAATCCGTTTTTTCTTGAGCAATTTCGTCAATGGTCTAACAATGGTACTATAACCTCTAATTAGTCGTCGTTATTAGCCAGTCATTCCTAAGAACCCCCATAGCTCTTTGGTAGACTTAAGAGTTGGCCACTCTAACATACAAGAGATTTTCTTACTATCCTTATAAACATGACCTCTACTGATGACATGACCAAGGTACTCGATCTTAGTGGCAGCAGACTTACACATGCTAAGTTTCACAAATAGTTTATGTTGCAACAAAACTTGAAAAAAGTTATTGTAATTGAGTTAAATGATCCTCCAATTTTTGTGAATATATCAAGATATCATTGAAAAGCACTAAAACAAACTTTCTCGAAAAGGTTGGAATATGTTGTTTATCAAACTTTGGAATGTTTATGGAGCATTGGTCAATCCAAAAGGTATGACAAAAAATTCAAGATAACCTTAATAAATGAGGAACATTGTTTTGTGGATGTCATTGGGGAGCATGTGAATCTTATGGTAACCCAAATACAAATTGAGTTTGGAAAAGAAATATAGCAAAGGCTAATTCATCAAGTAGTTCTTCAATTAGGGGAGTAGGAAACATATCCTTAATGGTCAGTCGTTAAGCTGTCGATAATCAGTATACAGTCTCCACGTTCTATATTTTCTTCACTGAGACAACAAGATAAGCGAATGAGTTGGTACCGTATTGGATAATCATTAACTTCGACATATCATTGACCATTTTCTCGGTTTCATTCTTTTATACCATGGGATACCTATAAAGGCAAATTTTGAGTGATTAAGATTCATCCTTTAAAGGTATATTATGATCATGGACTCGACGTAGAGGTAACTCAATATATGTTTCAAACAATATCCCATATTGATCAAGCAGTCGTTGCACATCCTTTGACTTTGATGCCATTACACCTTCCTCGATTGGAATTAATAGAGAGTGCCCTTATATATAGTTAGTGACTATCATGGCTAGTATATTCTATCCCCTATGAAAGAGAAGCTTTAAAGATTACTTTCTGCTTATTAAGAGTAGCCTTCCAGAGGTTAATCCAACCCACATGATATTTTGACCTTTCTATTTGAATTGAATTGTCAACTTCTGAAAATCCCACATAATTGGACCCAAGGCAATCAACCGTTGTACCTCTAAAACTACACCACAACCTCTAAGTGGCAACATTAAAAAATTCGGTTTACTATAGTGACTGTCAGCCCTTCTATAGCTTTCAGTTTCCTATCACGTTTCTTAACAATAGAGTAATCCACAAAATTATGCATGCTCCCTATGTTTATCGAAATATACACCTCCTGATTCCCCACTCTCCCCATAATTCTCATTTTTTGGTACTCCTTAGTGCCAAACATGACATGCAAGGAAATTATAAGTATACCTTCTTCTTATAATTGTAATGGTTCTAACCTTTCCAATTATTCAACTTCAGTTAGGTATTCTTCACCTCAGTCTCCACTTCTCTATCTCCTTTAATTAACAATTGATAGAGTTGAAACCACCTATAGTTATGGTCTAAGGTATATTTAGTACCACACCACATGTATAGGCCTTTTCTTCTTTTTTCATTCCTCTCTTGTTTTATGGGGTTTTTATTGTTTTGACTAGCATTCGGGTAATTGGATTGATTTAGGATTTTTGTTGGAGAATAAATAGATGGTTTCAATAAGTGTGATTGTAACAGGGTCCTATTAGGTATGGGTAGCAATGGTGGTAATGTAGTTGATTTAATTAGCTAATTGGTAGTAGAAAGGTTAAGAGGAGCTGGTAGAGGTGATTTGTATTGAACATCAACTTATTTTGCCAATGTATAAGCATGTGTAAGAGTAGTAGGAGTGAACAACCTTACAGTTCTAGAGAGATCTTCATTAAGGTTGCTAATGAACACGCTAAGAGCATAATCAGTTGAAAGTTGTAAGACATTCAAGATAAACAAATATTGCCCATAAAACTCCCCCACAGATCGATTTTGCTTCAGAGTAACCAACTCCTGCATAATATTATGTGATCTGTGGTGGAAAACCGCTTCCTCATATCTTCCACATATGCATCCCAACGTAAGGCTAACAATTCTCTATTAGCCTTGGAATAATATTGATGCCATTATAAAGTTTTTCCATCCAAGTTCGTCATAGCCACTCGAACCTTTAGCTCATTAAAAATCTTTTCAATCTCAAAATACTACTCTAGAGCTAACTAGAGAAATCAGTGCCATCAAACTTGGGGCACTCTATTTGATTGTGTCAACAATACCGATAGCTTGCCTCTTCTATTTCAATCGCCCTTTCCTTTAAAAAAGTTGGACTAGTAAAAGTAAATAGATAAGAACCAGAGAGTCCCATAATCTGAACTCCATTTGTCTCCATCGATTCTAGCATTTCCTTCCCTTCGTCTTCAAACTCCATCTTCACCTAGTTATTCAAAGATTTCTCATATCTAAGCCCAATTTATCAATCTCGAATTGATGTGGTTAATGCTATTATCCGACGTAGTTTCGATCCTTTCCATCTTTTTTTTTTTACTGTTGAGAAACCCCTTTATGTAACCTACTCAAGATTCCATCTGCTATGATTTTATTTTCCTTGTCAAAAAATCGGTGGCTCTGATACTAGTTATGCCAATTATCCTGTAGTGGTCCACTGTTCACGTGAATGTAAGGGAATATCAGAAAAAGAAAGAGATGTTCTAGGAAAGAGGGAGAATTTGGTAATCTGTTAAAGGTTGCCTTTCTCATTTCATTCAGATGCAATAAACATTGACAATAACAATATTTTAACATCATCCATTACAAGTAATATTAAGTAGGTTTATTACTACTATGTAACATCATTTAATAATTGATTTAACCTACTAGCCATGTAACCTAAGATCCAAGATAATTGAAATAATGATCAACCATATAACAGCCTTGCATCATCGATATATTTAGAACAGATAATTGTTCAATTAAGTTTCTTAGTTATGTCTAATCCAAGTAGTCTGGTACTTAGTGTTGGCTCTACCGAGAAGGGGGGTGAATCGGTTTTCTAAGAATAATGAAAAATTTAAACTAAATTAAGTCTAATTGCAAATGATAAATAAACAATATAATGTAATGCAATGAATTGAAAGAAGATAAGGGAAGGAAATAGCAAACTCAGTAGTTTATAGAGGTTCGACCAATCTCTTACCTACGTCCTCTCTTCTTGACCTCCTTGTCAAGAGCTTTCTTTCACTCTTTTAATGAATGTTACACACTCCCTTTTACAGGTTAAGGAATAACCTCTCTACCCTTTTTACACAAAGAAATATTCACTCTTTACAAAGTTGACTCATAGAGGAACTCTCCTCTTCTCTCTTAATTTTAGGATGAATACAAAGTAAAGCTTTCTTTTGAGGGTAGGATAAAAATAGCTTTTACACCAAGAGTTTTACAACAATATCAATAAGTGAAGATTGAAGACAAAGAGAATGTTGGAATAAAATTCTTGAGAATATGCAGAATTTATATGTCACGCCCCGAAAATACGGAAAATAGGGCAAATTAAAAACTTTTTACTCATTAATTCGCAATCAAAGGTGCATTCCTGTGCAGTGTCATACATCATCATAATTATTATGCCTCAGGATCTCATCACTAGGATTTAAATATCATATCAAATACATTAATCCATCTCAAGTTAATTAATCCTAACACATCCCATATAATGTTATACATCGAGTGTCTGCAATTACAATAATAGTCTGGGTACATGAAAAGATAAGATATACCTCAAGATACAATATATATGGCCTGGAGCTCGAATCCTCCACTAGCCACTACTCCGTACGTCGCAGGGAAGTCCTTATTCACTTGAAGAACTCTGGGGGGAAAGAAAAATAGGGTGAGCTTCTAAATCGCTCAGTAAAGGGGGTAAGGAACTCGTTTCATAAGCCAAAATGCACATCACAAAATGTTTATTTGTATGTGAAACTCATTTGAAAACCATAGCATGAAAGTTCTCAAAACAATATTCTCATATCTCAAATCATGTGAAAACATGAAGTAAAAAGGCTCACTCTAGAGCATTAACAAAGCATGTGAAAATAACGCGTTAAACGCTTTCTCAAATACGTGATAAAATCACAGTAAAAATAATGCACGTGGCATAGCCACTAAACACACGTGGCAAAGCCACTGATTTAATTTCTCACGTGGCATAGCCACAAAACACACGTGGCAAAGCCACTGATTTAATTTCTCGAGTGGCATAGCCACAGAATAGGGTTTCTCAACGTGGCACAGCCACCAATGGGGTATAACGTGGCACAGCCACCAATGGGGTTTCTCAACGTGGCACAGCCACCAATGGGGTTTCTCAACGTGGCACAGCCACCAATGGGGTTTTCTCAACGTGGCACAACCACCAATTTTACGTGGCATATCCACAGAATAGGTTATTCTCACGTTACCAGAACGGAGAAGAATTCGGGCTTACATGCTACAGAGAAATGCCCGGTGTGTACTCACAACTACACACCTAAGTCTTATCACATAAGACAGGTTTGCCTTCACGTAGAACTCAAGATGGTTTTTCTCTCATAAAACTCATTTGAAAATCGTTTTGTACTCAACACAAAACGTAATAAAATCGAGTTCTAACCGGCAAAGCACATGCACACATTTCTCAAATCTCAATATTGCCTTAACGTAGAGCCCAGTTATAAACTCATAAAATGTTGGGCTCCAACCGGCTATAAAATCGTGTGCAATTTAATCTCAACACAAAACACTCAACATGCTTGTTTTATAAACCACAAATCATGCTAACACAGTTTGTAATTCACATACACAAATGGTTTAGATTTCCCTTACCTCTTTGCACCTCGTATAGTGCAATCGTTTCCCCCGTATCACGGACTAGTCTCGCATTCCACTCTGAAACTCCCGGCTGTCCAAACGATGTTAAAACATCAATACTCAATATCACATAAACCTCAATTCTCAAAATCGGGCATAATTGCTCATAACTCCTCAAATCCCTTGATTCTCGTAACTCAACCCTAAACTACAACCTCATTCACAATATCTCGAAGTTTTACATCTCTAATACCAATTATCTATGCTAATTCACCACATTGTCTATATTTCCATTTATAGCACAAATTCTCAAAATCACCAAAATCACCAAATATCTATATTACTCCAACTACATTGCCATTTCATCAATCCCTAATCATTTCTCAGCTATTTCAACGCAATGACAACCACCAATAACATCAAAATCAGCTCAAATATCAAGATCGAGGTTTAAAAATTACCCAAAGCTTGTGGAGAGCTTATCTCTTGCCTCGATCCGATTCGTCCTTCGATTTCCAAGTATGTTGTTCTCCTTTTGATGAGGAACAACTTTCCTTCTTGCCACAACAGCTGATTCGACCGAAAATGGGGGATTTGGATGAGTGAGAAAGTTAGGTTTTCGGAAAAATGGGGGTTGGAAGAGAGAGAAAGTGAAATTTCAGGAGAAAACACGGGTTCCTTATATAGGCTGGAGGTAGGAGATCGATCTGGCTCTTGATGAGATCGATCTGTGTTTGAAATTTGGGGACGATCTGGGCAATTTTATGCCTAGGAGATCGATCTGTCGAGGGGTGAGATCGATCTCTTTATGGCTTTATGAGATCGATCTGCTCCTAAGGAGATCGATCTTCTCCCTAAACAGAAGCATTCGGAGATCGATCTGCTCCTAAGGAGATCGATCTTCTCCCCAAACAGAATCATTTGGAGATCGATCTCTTCCTCATGAGATCGATCCTTTCTCAAACAGATTCATAAGGAGATCGATCTCTTCCATTGGAGATCGATCTGCTCCTCAAATTTCCCCTTCCTCGTCATTTTTAACTCACCAGATCGATCTCTCCTTCCCCCAGATCGATCTGTCCTCATACTTCATGCTCATTTTACACACTTAACATATAAATCTCCAATTATAATTCCCACAATTTACTTAGCTCAATAAATTATACTCAAATTATTATTACATCAATAAAATATGTCTGAAATTCTCAGATCTCACATCCTCCCCACCTTAAAAGAATTTGGTCCTCCAAATTCAACTCAACTAGTCAAAATAGATGGGGGTATTTCTCCTTCATGAGGCTCTCTAGTTCCCACGTTACCTCTTTCCTTGAGTGATGTTTCCACAAAACTTTCACTAATGGGATGCTCTTGGTTCTCAGTACTTTCTCCTTTCTATCGAGAATCCGGACGGGTTCCTCAGTATAGCTTATATCCTCTTGTATGTCCATCTCATCATATTCTATGACATGGGAAGGGTCCGGGTGGTACTTCCTCAACATAGACACATGAAAAACATTGTGTATTTCGGACATCTGTGGGGGTAATGCTAATCTGTAAGCTACCTCTCCCACTCTCTCAAGAATCTCGAATGGTCCTATGTATCGAGGACTCAATTTCCCTTTCTTCCTAAATCGCATGATACCCTTGCTCGGTGATACTCTCAGAAATACTGCATCACCAACATCAAACTCGAGTGGCCATCTACGCACATCCGCGTAGCTTTTCTGTCTACTTTGGGCAGCCCATAACCTCTCACATATGAGTTTCACACTCTGTATGGCTTGCTCAACAAGCTCGAGAGCATTTATCTTTCTGTCACCGACCTCTTCCCAAGCTACAGGGGATCTACACCTCCTACCATATAGAGCCTCAAAAGGTGACATTCCAATACTCGCATGATAGCTGTTATTGTACGCAAACTCTGCTAGGGGCAGGTGATCATCCCATGATCCCTTAAAATCCATCGTACACGCCCTCAACATATCCTCCAAGGTCTGAATAGTCCTCTCTGACTGACCATCTGTCTGAGGATGATAGGCGGTACTGAAACTCAATCGAGATCCCATGGACTCCTGAAACTGGGTCCAGAATCTAGAAGTAAATCGGGAATCTCTATCAGAAGTAATACTCACTGGAGCCCCATGTAATCTAGCTATCTCGCTGACATACAGTTCAGCTAAGGCATCCACAGTATCTGTGCTCTTGATGGCAAGGAAGTGGGCACTCTTGGTCAATCTATCCACAATGACCCATATCGCGTCACGACCTCTCCGGGTCCTCGGTAAACCCATAATAAAGTCTATAGTGACATGCTCCCATTTCCATGTAGGTACAGGTAAGGGCTGTAGTAGCCCTCCGGGCTTCCGATGCTCAGCTTTCACTTGCTGGCATACTAAACACCTGGCCACATACTCTGCCACGTCTCGCTTCATACCACTCCACCAATACACCTTTCTCAAGTCTCGGTACATCTTAGTACTCCCTGGGTGCATGGTGTATCGCGAGCAGTGAGATTCTCTCAGTATCTGTCTCTTTAGGGTATCATCGTCCGATACACAAATCCGTCCTCTGAACCTCAATAATCCATCATCACTGATGGTGAGATCCGACTGCGAACTCTGCTCAGCTTGGCTAACCATATCTATCAATCTCTGATCACTGCGCTGCCCAGTTCTAATCTGATTCATGATCCTGGGCTCTATCCGCAAGCTAGCCAAAAATCCAGTCTCTACCTTTTTAACTCTGATCCAAAGTTCGGTGAAATGCTCTAACAAATCCCATTCCCTGATCATCATAGCAGATATCATACTCTTCCTGCTCAGGGCATCAGCAACTACATTCGCCTTACCCGGATGATATAGAATCTCGCAGTCATAATCCTTAAGGAGTTCCATCCATCTCCTTTGTCTCATGTTTAACTCTTTCAGATCAAAAAGATATCTCAAACTCTTGTGATCAGTGAAGATCTGGAATCTTTCCCCATATAAGTAGTGTCGCCAGATCTTCAAAGCAAATACCAAGCGGCTAACTCCAAATCATGCGTGGGGTAATTCCGCTCATGGTCTTTCAGCTGTCGCGATCCATATGCGACCACTCTTCCGTGCTGCATCAGCACACACCCCAATCCTTGGTGAGATGCATCTCTATACACCGAAAATCCTTCCGATCCCTAGGAATAGTTAACACAGGTGCCGCTGTCAACCTCCTCTTTAATTCTTGAAAACTGAGCTCACATTGGTTAGTCCATATAAATGGAGTCTCCTTGCGCGTGAGCTTAGTTAAAGGGGCGGCAATCCTAGAAAATCCTTCCACAAATCTTCTGTAATACCCTGCCAAACCAAGGAAGCTTCGTACCTCAGTCACTGTCCTCGGTCTGTCCCAATTAAGCACAGCCTCCACCTTGCTTGGGTCCACTGATACTCCTTCCTCTGAGACTATATGCCCAAGGAAAGCTATCCGGTTCAGCCAAAACTCACACTTACTAAGCTTTCCGTATAATTGCTTATCTCGGAGTATCTGAAGTACTAACCACAAATGCTGTGCATGCTCCTCATACGATCGAGAGTACACCAAGATATCATCAATAAAGACTATCACAAACTTATCCAGATAGTCTCTGAACACCTCGTTCATCAATCTCATAAATGCTGCAGGGGCGTTCGTCAATCCAAAGGACATCACCAGAAATTCGTAATGGCCATACCTCGTCTTGAAGGCCGTCTTTAGAATATCTTCTTCCTTGATCCTCAATTGGTGATAGCCCGATCTCAAATCAATCTTAGAAAAGACTGATGCCCCTCTCAGCTGGTCAAGTAGATCATCAATCCTGGGCAGTGGGTATTTATTCTTCACCGTGGCTTTATTCAACAGCCGGTAGTCTACGCATAATCTGAGACTACCATCCTTCTTCTTAACAAATAGTACTGGCGCTCCCCACGGTGAAACACTGGGTCTAATAAACCCTTGATCCAATAACTCCTGTAGTTGTCTCTTCAATTCCTCAAGTTCCACTAATGCCATCCTGTAAGGAGGTTTAGAGATCGACTGAGTATCTGGTACCAAATCAATGGTAAACTCCAGCTCTCTCTCTGGTGGTAAACCTGGCAATTCATCTGGGAAAACATCCAGAAATTCACTAACCACAGGTATATCCTCAATCCTCGGATGTTCCCGCTCATCGTCTGAGATGAGTGTCTCATAACCTTCACAGGAATAATCATATTTAATATTCTCCCAAAATAATATTAAAATTCTCAAATTACTACTAGAATTCCACATATTCATTTTCTCAATATCTCAATTGTACACTGTAAGGCTCAGGTAGGGAGAAAGTTACAATCTTAGTGTAGCAGTCTAGACTCACTCGATTGGTTGCCAACCAATCTATTCCCAGAATTACATCAAATCCATGTATATTCAACAGGATTAGATCTGCTAACATTACTCTATCTCCCACCTTTATTTCGCATCCTCTACAGATTAACTCAGTTCTCTGGGATTCACGCATAGGGGTATTTACATGTAGTATATATTCTAGAGGTTCAAACTTCAAGTTTAATCTACATGCAAAATGCTCAGAAATAAACGAATGCGTGGATCCTGAATCAATCAACACATGAGCCTTATGATTACAGACAGAGAGTGTACCTCTTATAGTTTCTGCCGAAGTGTCTGCGGTCTCCTTATCCAGGGCAAACACTCGTCCCTGTGCCACAGGTTTCTTCCCTTTCTCTGCTGCAGTGGCCCATCTCCGGGGATCCACTCTCTGAGGCTGTTGTCTAGTGGGCTCCGGAGCATGTGGTATCTGAGGTTGGGGACAGTCCTTCACTCTGTGACCCATATCACCACATCTAAAACATCCATGGATCGACCCAGTACAACTTCCCTCATGCGATCGGCCACAGTCTCTACAAATCCTCATCTCCGGCCTGACATATCGAGGGGCCTCCTTAATAATAGGATAGGCTCTAGGTCTCTCCAATCTGTCCTTCTGTACCTCAATCCTTCCTCTTCTGAAGGAACCTCTCCGAGCCTCTGTTTGGAAAAGTGCTGGCCTCTTGCCCTTATCTCTATTCACTGCTCTGAGCTCATTCTGGGATTGTACCATCTCAATCCCTCCTTCAATCTCTTGTGCTCGTCTCAGAGCATCTCCAAACTCAGTAATGCATAGCCCTATCAATCTATCTCTGATGACGGGCTTTAACCCATACACAAACTTCTCTGTGCGGAGCTCTTCACTCTTGAAGGTCTCTGGGTCATATCTCAATAGCGCTGTGAATTGGCTCTCATAGTCATCCACAGACATGTCACCCTGTACCAAACTCAAAAACTCGGCCTGTTTCTTTCTCTGGGTAGCTCGTGGTACATATTGGGTCCTAAAGGCTGTCTGGAACTCTTTCCAACCAATCACATCATGGTGGGACATCAAAATACCCTGGGTAGTACCCCACCAATCTCGAGCTCTCCCCTTCAGCATATAGGCACTCATACTGACCCTCTCAGCATCGGTGCACCCCAGGATATCAAATATAATCCTTAACTCCGTCAACCACTCCTCAGCCTCCGTAGGATCCTTCTTTCCCCTAAATACAGGTGGATTCATCTTCAGAAAACCCCTTAGTCGGACCATACTTCTATCCGCAGGCTGGGTGACGGGAGGCACTGGGGGTATGGGAGGTCGTTGTGGTGGTGTAGGGGTAGTATCCGAGGCATTAACTCCAAAGTGTTGAGCCAATAACGCTGCCATCTGCTCAAAACTTTGCCTCACATCGGTCTCAATCCGATTAAATTGAGAGTTAGGACTCTCTGGTTATGGGACAGGTGGCGGAGGGGACTCTGCCCGCCTCCTCGAACGACCTCGTCGTTTACTCATTCTCAATCTCAACTCGTCTCCTACGCGCACATATCACAATCGATTGAAATCTCAATCCTCAATTTCAGTTCATGACCAGACTATTACAGACACTTGGGATGTATTCTATTCCACTTAACCGACACTGACAGTACTAGACACCCTAAGCTCTGATACCAAGAAAACTCTGTCACGCCCCGAAAATGCAGAAAATAGGGCAAATTTAAAACTTTTTACTCATTAATTCGCAATTAAAGGTGCATTCCTGTGCAGTGTCATACATCATCATAATTATTATGCCTCAGGATCTCATCACTAGGATTTAAATATCATATCAAATACATTAATCCATCTCAAGTTAATTAATCCTAACACATCCCATATAATGTTATACATCGAGTGTCTGCAATTACAATAATAGTCTGGTACATGAAAAGATAAGATATACCTCAAGATACAATATATATGGCCTGGAGCTCGAATCCTCCACTAGCCACTACTCCGTACGTCGCAGGGAAGTCCTTATTCACTTGAAGAACTCTGGGGGGAAAGAAAAACAGGGTGAGCTTCTAAATCGCTCAGTAAAGGGGGAAAAGAACTCGTTTCATAAACCAAAATGTACATCACAAATGGTTTATTTGTATGTGAAACTCATTTGAAAACCATAGCATGAAAGTTCTCAAAACAATATTCTCATATCTCAAATCATGTGAAAACATGAAGTAAAAAGGCTCACTCTAGAGCATTAACAAAGCATGTGAAAATAACGCGTTAAACGCTTTCTCAAATACGTGATAAAATCACAGTAAAAATAATGCACGTGGCATAGCCACTAAACACACGTGGCAAAGCCACTGATTTAATTTCTCACGTGGCATAGCCACAAAACACACGTGGCAAAGCCACTGATTTAATTTCTCGCGTGGTATAGCCACAGAATAGGGTTTCTCAACGTGGCACAGCCACCAATGGGGTTTCTCAACGTGGCACAGCCACCAATGGGGTTTCTCAACGTGGCACAGCCACCAATGGGGTTTCTCAACGTGGCACAGCCACCAATGGGATTTTCTCAACGTGACACAGCCACCAATTTTAAGTGGCATAGCCACAGAATAGGTTATTCTCACGTTACCAGAACGGAGAAGAATTCGGGCTTACATGCTACAGAGCAATGCCCGGTGTGTACTCACAACTACACACCTAAGTCTTATCACATAAGATAGGTTTGCCTTCACGTAGAACTCAAGATGGTTTTTCTCTCATAAAACTCATTTGAAAATCGTTTTGTACTCAACACAAAACGTAATAAAACCGAGTTCTAATCGGCAAAGCACACGCACACATTTCTCAAATCTCAATATTGCCTTAACGTAGAGCCCAGTTATAAACTCATAAAACGTTGGGCTCCAACCGGCTATAAAATCATGTGCAATTTAATCTCAACACAAAACACTCAACATGCTTGTTTTATAAACCACAAATCATGCTAACACAGTTTGCAATTCACATACACAAATGGTTTAGATTTCCCTTACCTCTTTGCACCTCGTATAGTGCAATCGTTTCCCCCGTATCACGGACTAGTCTCGCATTCCACTCTGGAACTCCCGAGCTGTCCAAACGATGTTAAAACATCAATACTCAATATCACATAAACCTCAATTCTCAAAATCGAGCATAATTGCTCATAACTCCTCAAATCTCTTGATTCTCGTAACTCAACCCTAAACTACAACCTCATTCACAATATCTCGAAGTTCTACATCTCTAATACCAATTATCTATGCTAATTCACCACATTGTCTATATTTTCATTTATAGCACAAATTCTCAAAATCACCAAAATCATCAAATATCTATATTACTCCAACTACATTGCCATTTCATCAATCCCTAATCATTTCTCAGCTATTTCAACGCAATGACAACCACCAATAACATCAAAATCAGCTCAAATATCAAGATCGAGGTTTAGAAATTACCCAAAGCTTGTGGAGAGCTTATCTCTTGCCTCGATCCGATTCGTCCTTCGATTTCCAAGTATGTTGTTCTCCTTTTGATGAGGAACAACTTTCCTTCTTGCCACAACAGCTGATTCGGCCGAAAATGAGGGATTTGGATGAGTGAGAAAGTTAGGTTTTCGAAAAAATGGGGGTTGGAAGAGAGAGAAAGTGAAATTTCAGGAGAAAACACGGGTTCCTTATATAGGCTGGAGGTAGGAGATCGATCTGCCTCTTGATGAGATCGATCTGTGTTTGAAATTTGGGGACGATCTGGGCAATTTTATGCCTAGGAGATCGATCTGTCGAGGGGTGAGATCGATCTCTTTATGGCTTTATGAGATCGATCTGCTCCTAAGGAGATCGATCTTCTCCCCAAACAGAAGCATTCGGAGATCGATCTGCTCCTAAGGAGATCGATCTTCTCCCCAAACAGAATCATTTGGAGATCGATCTCTTCCTCATGAGATCGATCCTTTCTCAAACAGATTCATAAGGAGATCGATCTCTTCCATTGGAGATCGATCTGCTCCTCAAATTTCCCCTTCCTCGTCATTTTTAACTCACCAGATCGATCTCTCCTTCCCCCAGATCGATCTGTCCTCATACTTCATGCTCATTTTACACACTTAACATATAAATCTCCAATTATAATTCCCACAATTTACTTAGCTCAATAAATTATACTCAAATTATTATTACATCAATAAAATATGTCTGAAATTCTCAGATCTCACATTATAGCAATAGTATCTCTCTTTCCAGTGTCTTCAATGCTTGAATTTATACATCAGGATTAGTAGTTGGCACATTTAATGTTGTTTTTCCCATTGAAAGTTTTACAGAAAGAGCCGTTGGGAACCTTCAGTTGAGTGCCAGATCGATCTCCAATCTTGACAAGATCGATCTCTTAGTTTATTTTCTTGTGATTACAAAGCAAATTGAAGCATGAAGATCGATCTCATATATGTAGAGATCGATCTTACAATTTGAAAATGTTAGTGCAGATCGATCTTCCAATCTCTCTGTTTGAGGCAAGATCGATCTTCAGATCGATCTACCAAGTATTCTCGTAGAGAGGAGATCGATCTCTAATCAACCTAGATCGATCTCCTTAGCTCTCTGATTTTGAGGAGATCGATCTCTTCCTATACCAGATCGATCTTATAAACTCTCTGTTTGAGCATAGATCGATCTATAGATCGATCTACTGCCTTTAACCTTTGTTTTAGAGGAGATCGACCTCTTTCTACATCAGATCGATCTCATAAACATCCTATAATAGACAGATCGATCTTATAACCTTTATAGATCGATCTCTGCTTCCTCAACACCTTGTACAAATTCTTTGAGAATTCAATCCTTTAGTAAATCGATCTCATATCCTCATGAGATCGATCTCTCATACTAGAAAACCCAGGAGATCGATCTCTCATCTCACCAGATCGATCTCTTCATCTTTAAGGACTTAGTTTTGGTACTGATAACCTCTAAACATGTTTTTAAATCATTTCTATATTATTGAATTTACTTGTTTTGTCATTTCAAAATATATTAACTTAACAATCTCCCCATTTTTGATATGACAAAACTTATTTAATAAACATGTTTAGTTACCCATTTGCATTATGCACATATTCATAAAATATGTTTTGCTTTTCACAAACTCTCCTTTACTTTAAGCTCCCCCTTACTTTTAGCCCCTTAATTCCCCTTAATTTAAGCTTTCTTAAACATGTTTTTTTAACGGATTCTTCTCCCCCTTTTTGTCATATCAATGGCAATAAAGGTAAAAAGACAATTAACTTTTAAAAAACATGTCATTTCAAAATAGTACCTCATTATAACACATTTCAAAGGAACTATCATGTCATTTCATAAAGTAAGCATTCAAGCAAATGATGTGTTAAACAATAGACAGTAAACATGAAAAACTATCTAAAACATCCCTAACAATCATGTCCTAAGGCTGAGGAGGGAAGCGCTCCATGAGTTCCTCGACTCGAGTGCGAGTAACCTGCAGCTCATCGAACATAGCCTGCTGTGTGGCATGAATGTTTGCAAAACCTTCGTTAATCTTTCGGTTAAGCTCCATAATCATCCCTATAATAGATTCCAGCCCGTCGGATGTAGGTGCAGTGGGCTAAGCAGTCGACGAAGATGGACCTTCAGTAGGTTCAGCTGGTGGGGCAGTAGGCTCTACTGATGGTTCTTCTTCCATGGCTGCCTCAGACTGTTGTTCTCACTTTTTCCTCCATTGCCCTTGAAAATCTTTATAGTATCCCATGTGGTGAAGTGTGCCAATGTTTAATACGCTCTTTGGGGAAGGCACTTCACCAGTTTCACACGAGCAATCGACCCCAACTCGTTGAAGTAAATACGCAAGCGTTTGTGGAAAAACTATCGTGGAGGCTTGGCCGCATGCGATCTTCAGCCAATATTCGTATATGAAGTGGACCAGATTAGGTTTTTGACTTGAGGAGTGGAGGTGGTGGAGTCAAAATCGATCTAATCTCCTAACCATGGAATGACGGGTACCAAAGGGTCTAAGATTCCATGAGATGATAAGGTGGAGTAACCTCGGGTGCATCGGTAGGTCACTCGCCTTTTCCCCGAGAAGGTCAAATTCTAACTGAACTTCTTCCTCTTCATCGGTCAACCCTTCATCTTTTATGTTAAACACTTGGGCTAATATAGATGTGTCTATAGGGATTTATTTAGACATGACATACGTTTTAAACCCTAAAATTTTACAGGCATCGTTAGGGTCGTAGATGAGTTCAGCGTTAGAAAAGAAAGCCCTAACGATGTTTGGAGGTACGAGTGTATTGATTTTAAGAAATGAAAGCCAACCAAATTCTTTCATTTTTGACAGATACAGAAAGTTAATGCGATTTAAAAATGAAAAATCAATTGTTCGCCAATGTTTAATTGGCATAGTCGAGAAATACTCTTCATATCTTTTCCTTTTTACAGGTATTTAAAAACACCTATTAAAGGTAGTGACTGAAGAGGCAGAGGGTGGTTGTGAGGAAGAGGGTCTAGACTCTCTGTTGGCCGCTCTCTTAAGACGAGGCATAACTGAATGTTAAGAGATGACCTAGACACACACAAAAGATTTCACTAGACACACCTAAGCACTAGTTTGAAGAGTTCTCTAAAACCTAGGCAATGAAACAGTGATAGTATTGCTCTAGTGAAAATTTTAGCAGAAAGCAAGAAATTTTTTAAGGAAATTCAGCAATGTAGGTTACTAGAACTTAAATGATGAAAAGATTTGGCAAAAACCTTACCGAGATCGATCTGGGAGGGAGAATCGAAGGTTGAGACGCGACAGAGGGTTAGGGATTTGAAAATTTGGGTTTTTGAAATTTGGGAATTTTGAAGCCGTTTTTTATAGTCCAGGGCTTATGAGATCGATCTGTCACGAAATCAGATCGATCTATTATTTTCAGAGACTTGAAGAGATCGATCTGTTGAACCAAAAGATCGATCCTCAAAATACAGAAGCTCAAGGAGGTCGATCTACCAAAGGCATAGATCGATCTGCTGTTTTACAGAGGCTTAAGGAGATCGATCTGCTAAATGCATAGATCGATCTACTGTTTTACAGAGGCTTAAGGAGATCGATCTGCCAAATGCATAGATCGATCTGCTGTTTTACAGAGGATTAAGGAGATCGATCTTATAGTGGAGAAGATCGATCTGCCTAGCTTAACCTTTCTGCTTTAGGCCAATTTGGAATATGAAGATCGATCTATAGTGATTGAAGATCGATCTCTCATACTTTTTGCCCAAAAAAATCATTGAAAAATTCGTTGAAAATTACTTTGAAATCAAGGTTTTGAAAGAAATAAATCTTAAAGAACATTCATGAGTCCTAATTCACCTCTAAGGACACAAAACCTATCTCTATCAAGAGGTTTGGTGAATATATCAGCTATTTAATATAAAGTATCAATATACTCTAGAATTATATCTCCTTTCTGTACATGGTCTCTAAGAAAATAATGCCTAATCTCAATATGCTTAGTTCTAGAGTATTGAATTGGATTCTTAAAGAGATTAATGGCACTGTTATTATCACATTTGATTGAGACTTGCTTCATGTCAATACCATAGTCTTTCATTTGTTGTTTAATTCACAACACTTGAGCACTACAACTATCAACTGCTATGTATTCTGCTTCATTTGTGGATTGAGCTACACTATTTTGTTTCTTAGAGAACCATGAGATTAATCTATTCCCTAAGTATTGACATGTGCCTGAAGTGCTCTTTCTATCTACTTTACAGCCCCCAAAATCTGCATCAGAAAAGGCATGGAGAGCAAATGTGGAGTCCTTAGGGTACCAAAGTCCTAGAGAGGGAGTGTCTTTAAGATATCTAAAGATCCTTTTAGCGGCTAATAAGTGTGACTCCCTAGGCGAGGATTGAAATCTAGCACAAAGGCATACACTAAACAGAATATCTGATCTACTTGCAGTAAGGTAAAGTAATGAACCAATCATAGACCTATAAAGTTTAGTGTCTACACACTTACCACTTTCATCTTTATCAAGCTTGATGTTGGTGCCCATTGGAGTTGCTTGAGGTTTGCAATTATCCATTCCAAATCGTTTGAGCAATTTCTTAGTATATTTTGCTTGATTGATGAATGTTTCATCCTTAGTTTGCTTCACTTGAAGTCCCAAGAAGAAGGTGAGCTCTCCCATCATGCTCATTTCAAATTCACCTTGCATGATCTTAGCAAACTCTTGGCATAAAGATTCATTAGTTGATCTAAAAATAATGTCATCTACATACACTTGAACAACTAGTAAATATTTATTTTTATTTTTGATAAACAAAGTAGTATCTACTTTTCCTCTCGAAAATCCTTTTTCTATTAAGAATTTTGACAATCTTTCATACCAAGCTCTAGGAGCTTGTTTCAACCCATAAAGTGCCTTAGATAGCTTGAAGACATGTTCAAGAAATTCATGACTTTCAAAATCGAGAGGTTTCTCAACATAAACTTCTTCATTAATGAAACCATTTAAAAATGCACTATTTACATCCATTTGATATAATTTGAAATTTTTATAACATGCAAAGGCAAGTAGCATTCTTATTGCTTCTAATCTAGCTACCGATGCATAGGTTTCATCATAGTCTATTCCTTCTTCTTGTCTATAGCCTTGTGCAACTAGCCTAGCTTTATTTCTTATGATCACACTATTTCCATCCATCTTGTTCTCAAAGATCCATTTAGTTCCAATTATAGAGTGATCGCTAGGTCTAGGAACTAGTTTCCATACTTTGCTTCTCTCAAATTGATTTAATTCCTCTTGCATAGCTAGAAACCAATTATTATCATCTAAGGCTTCATTGGCATTTCTAGGTTCAATTTGGGATACAAAGGCTATATATTGACACACATTCCTTAGTGATGATCTAGTTCTAACTCCAAGAGTTGGATCTCCTACTATTTCACAATCTTTTACATATCCTAATTCTCTTGGTGCTCTAGCATTTCTTTCTAATATTTCTAGTTCTTCTTCATCCTCTTTATTAATGTCAAGTTTCTCTAATAGATCATTCTCTATGTTTGAAGTTTCTTTTAAGTTCTCATTAAATATTTCTATATCCTCATCATTGATTAAACTTTTAGATAAATCATTTGACTAATCAAAAATTACATGAATTGATTCTTCAACCATCAATGTTCTTTTGTTATGTACTCTATATGCCTTTGAATTCAAAGAGTAGCCTAAAAAGATTCCCTCATCACTCTTGGCATCAAATTTTTCTAAATTATCTTTTTCATTATTTAAGACAAAGCATTTACAACCAAAGGGGTGAAAATAGCTAATATTAGGTTTCTTTCCCTTGTAAAGCTCATAAGGGGTTTTCTTTAAAATTGGTCTAATCATAGCTCTATTGATGATATAGCAAGATGTATCTATAGCTTCAGCCCAAAAGTATTTAGGTAAATTATTTTCACACAACATGGTTCTAGCCATTTCTTCCAATGTTCTATTTCTTCTCTCAACTACCCCATTTTGTTGTGGTGTCCTAGGGGCTGAAAAATTATGACTAATTCCTTGATCATTGCACTATTCATCAAATCCAATATTTTCAAACTCCTTGCCATGATCATTTCTAATACTAGTTATAGTGTAACCTTTTTTGAGTCACTTTTGTATAGGCAATGAATTTTTCTAAAGCTTCATTTTTCACTCTAAAAAAGAATACCCAAGTGAACCTAGTGTAATCATCAACAATTACAAACCCATAATGTTTCCCACATAGGCTTGTTATTCTAGTTGGTCCAAATAGATCTAGGTGAAGTAATTGAAGAGGCCTAGTGGTAGATACACTATGTTTAGGCTGAAATGTTGTCCTTTTATATTTTCCTTTAACACAAGCTTCACATATTTTGTCATAGTCAAATGACAACTTAGGTAATCCTATAACAAGGTCTTTTCTAGCTAGCTTAGATAACACATGCATGCTAGCATGACCTGGTCTTCTATGCCACAACCAAGGTTATTTTTCTTTATCTACCATAAGGCATACATTTTTATTCTTAAGTTCATTTAGATAAACAATATATATGTTACCTTGCTATTGAGTTAATGTATTTTGAAATGACAAAACAAGTAAATTCAATAATGTAAAGATGATATAAAAACATGTTTAGAGGTTATCAGTGCCAGAACTTAAAGTTCTGTTGATGAGAGATCGATCTGGGTTTTGAGAGATCGATCTCCTAGGATTTTCTTGGATGAAAGATCGATCTCAGGAAGACATGAGATCGATCTGCCAAGCTTTGAACCTATACAAAGGTATTGAGGAAGAGTGAGATCGATCTATAAGGGTTATGAGATCGATCTGCCTAATACTGGAGTTGAGGAGATCGATCTGATCTAGAAAGAGATCGATCTCCCTCAAAGCAAAGACAGTAGATCGATCTGTAAGATCGATCCACACTCAAACAGAGAGCTTATGAGATCGATCTGGTAAGGAAGAGATCGATCTTCTCAAAGTCAGAGAGCTAAGGAGATCGATCTGGGTTATTGAGAGATCGATCTCCCCTAAAGTAAAGACAGTAGATCGATCTGTGAGATCGATCTATACTCAAACAGAGAGATTGGAAGATCGATCTGCCTATTTGACAGAGCGATCTCCTCTAATATTTTCAAATCATGAGATCGATCTGCTCACATATGAGATCGATCTCCTTGTGTTATTTTGCTTTGATCTTGCAGGATTTATAACTAAGAGATCGATCTGATCAAGATGGCAGATCGATCTGGCATTCTACTGGAGGTACCCAATGGTTAGTTCTGCAAAAATCTCAACGGGAAAAACAGCATTTAATGCTCCAACTACCAATCCTTCAGTATTTAACCAAGCATTGAAGACAATGAGAACAGAGACCATTGCTGCATATTTTTCTTGCTGCACATTTTTCTTACATTCTCAAGAGTTTAATTCTTTCATTCCTTGTGTCTTCATTCCTCATTTATTGAGTTTGTTGTATAAGCTTAAGTGCAAAAGCTGTAATTATCCTACCTATATTAAAGCTTAACATTGTATTCATCCTTACCTCAAAAGAGAAGAGGATTGTTCCTCAGTGAGAAAAACATTGTAAAAGGGTGAATACTTCTTTGTATTGCAAAGGGTAGAGAGGTTATTCCTTAACCTGAAAAAGGAACATTGTAACTTCTGTTGAAGGAGAGAAAGAAAGCACTTGACAAGAAGGTCAAGGAGAGAGGACGTAGGCAAGAGATTAGCCGAACCTCTATAAACGATTGTGTTTGTTTCTCTCTTCCCTATCTTGCATTAAATTGTTTAATTTCATTGTATTGCTCATTATCATTTGCTAATTAAATTAGGATTAATTTAAAATTTGCCATTAACGCTAGAAAATCGATTCACTCCCCTCTCGGTAGAGCCAACAATTGGTATCAGAGCTAAGACTCTTTAATCGCATAGGAACAACTTCCTAATAGTTAGAAACGATCAAATGGCTCACAACAATGTAGCAACTAGTTTGGTAGGAGATGGGCACTCTACGGTTAGACCTCTTATGTTCAATGGAGAACATTATGCTTATTGGAAGACTAGGATGATGTTATTCATTCAAGCAAATGATTATGAGGTGTGGAGGATTATAATTAAAGGACCTCAAATCCCTACAAAGAGAATAGAGGGAAGAGATATCCCTAAAGAAGAAGATGAATGGGATTCAAATGACATTAAATGTGCTCAGCTAAATGCTAAGGCTATGCACACATTATTTTGTGCCTTAGGTCCAAATGAATACAATAGGGTCTCCGGATCTGACAATGCCAAACAAATTTGGGACAAATTGGTAATAACTCATGAGGGTACAACCCAAGTAAAGGAGACCAAGGTAGGAATGCTCACATATGACTATGAGCTTTTTAGGATGAAGGAAGGAGAATCAATTAGTGATATGTTCACTAGATTCACGGATGTAATTAATGGATTAAAGTCCTTAGGAAAAATTTACTCTAATATTGAAATGGTCAAGAAAATATTAAATAGCTTACCTAAATCATGGGAAGCTAAAGTGACTGCAATTGAGGAATCTAAGGATCCTTACACATTGTCTTTAGATGAATTAATAGGATCACTACTCACTTATGAGATGAAATTAAGAAGAAATGAAGAGCCACCCAAGAAAGTGGGAGTTGCTCTAAAATCCACTGCTCAAGAGGAGATTAAGAATGAGAGTGGTAGTGAAGAGGACCTTGAAATGGCAATGTTTGCCAAAAGATTTAACAAGTTCATGAGAATGAGAGCTAGTGGTAGTAATAGGAGAAACAATAAGAGAGATCAAGAAGAAGGAGGTAGAAAAGATTCAATTGTGTGCTATGAATGTAATAAACCAGGACACATTAAGTTTAACTGCCCTCTTCTTAAAAGGTCCAATGATAGGTTCCACAAAAAGAAGGCAATGGTGGCAACATGGAGCGACAGTGACTGCTCCGTTGATGACTCAAATGAGGACATTGCCAACTTGTGCTTCATGGCTATTGAGGATGAAAAGGTAACTTCAAACCTCAATGAATATTCTTTTAATGAATTGCAAGATACCTTTGATGATCTTGCATTAGAGAATGAATACATGAGTATGAAATATAAAAAGATAATATCCAAATTGAGAAAAGAAAATGAGTTAATGCTAAGGGATAAATTAGAATGTGAAAAGAAACTAGAAATTTCAAATCTTGAAATTTGTGACCTTAAAGAGAAAAATGGCAATCTACATAATTCCTTTAATAGGTTTCACATGGGTCAACAAAAGTTAGATAGTATGCTAGAGACCCAAAGGGCATTCTTTGACAAAAATGGTTAGGATATAATGCAAAAAGTAGAGAGACTCATCTTAAAAGCTTTGTTGCTAGAAATTGTATAAATAAACTCTCAACTTTTTGTTCATATTGTAATAGAAAGGGACATGTATCACATAATTGCAATATAAATATGAGCTCTCTTAAAGGAAAAATAGTAAAAAGGATATGGATTCCAAAAGAAGTAATTCACTCAAAGGATGTTAATGCATTAGCAAAATAGATCCCAAAGGGATCAAGAATTGCATTCACTAACCTCAAAGGACCCAAGAGAATTTGGGTACCTAAGACTTGAGTTTGAATCTTTTTGTAGGTGATTGAGCATGGCCACAAAGCTAAAACAAAGGAAGCATGGTACTTGGATAGTGGATGCTCAAGGTACATGACGGGAGATAGAAGCCACTTCAACTCTTTTAAATCAAAGGTTGGTGGAGAAGTCACATTTGGGGACAACTCCAAAGGCCAAGTTGAAAAAAGTGGCTCAATAGGTAATGACTATTTTTCATTAGAAAAAGTATTGCTTGTTAGGGGTCTAAAGCATAACTTACTAAGCATAAGTCAACTTTGTGACAAAGGTTACAAAGTAACTTTTGATTGTATGAAATGTCATGTTATAGATCCTAAGACAAATAGAGTTTTTTTCTTAGGCCATAGACAAGGTAATATATACATTGTCTATCTTAATGAACTTAAGAATGAAAACATATGCCTAATGGTAGATAATAAAAAGGAATCTTGGTTATGGCATAGAAAACTAGGCCATGCTAGCATACATGTACTTTCTAAGTTAGCTAGAAAGGATCTAGTTATAGGATTGCCTAAAATGTCCTTTGATTATGAAAAAATATGTGAAGCATGTGTTAAAGGAAAACATAAAAGGACAACATTTAAGCTAAAGAATAGTATATCCACCTCTAGGCCTCTTCAATTACTTCACCTAGATTTATTTGGACCAACTAGAACAACAAGCCTTGGTGGAAAACACTATGGATTTGTAATAGTTGATGATTACACTAGGTTCACTTGGGTGTTCTTTTTTAGAGTAAAAAATGAAGCCTTAGAAAAATTCATAGCCTATACAAAAGTGACTCAAAATGAAAAGGGATACACAATAACTAGTATTAGAAGTGATCATGGCAAGGAATTTGAAAATATAGGATTTGATGAGTATTGCAATGATCAAGGAATTAGCCATAATTTTTCAGCCCCTAGGACACCACAACAAAATGGTGTAGTTAAGAGAAGAAATAGAACATTGAAAGAAATGGCTAGAACCATGTTGTGTGAGAATAATTTACCAAAGTATTTTTAGGCTGAAGTTATAAACACATCTTGCTATATAATTAATAGAGCTATGATTAGACCCATGCTAAAGAAAACTCCTTATGAGCTTTACAAAGGTAAGAAGCCTAACATTAGCTACTTCTATCCTTTTGGTTGCAAATGTTTTGTCTTAAATAATGGTAAAGATAATTTAGAAAAATTTGATGCCAAGAGTGATGAGGGAATCTTTCTAGGGTACTCATTGAATTCAAAGGCTTATAGAGTATATAACAAAAGAACATTGATGGTTGAAGAATCTATTCATGTTATATATGATGAGTCAAATGATGTATCTAAAGATTCAACCAATGATGAGGATGTTGGAATATTTGATGAAAACTTGGAGGAAATCCCAAACTTAAAAGATGATTTATTAGAAAAACTTGACTTGACTAAAGAAGATGAAGAAGAGATAGAGATTTAGAGAGAGAGTCTAGAGCACCAAGAGAGTTAGGATATGTAAAAGATTGTGAAATAGTAGGAGATCCAACTCTTGGAGTTAGAACTAGATCATCTCTAAGGAATATGTGTCAATATATAGCCTTTGTATCTCAAATAGAGCCTAGGAATGTCAATGAAGCTTTAGATGACAATAATTGGTTCCTAGCAATGGAAGAAGAATTAAATCAATTTGAGAGAAACAAAGTATGGAAACTAGTTCCTAGGCCTAGTGATCACTCTATAATTGGAACTAAATGGATATTCAAGAACAAGATGGATGAAAATAGTGTGATCATAAGGAACAAGGCTAGGTTAGTTGCACAAGGATATAGACAAGAGGAAGGTATAGACTATGATGAAACCTATGCACCGGTAGCTAGATTAGAGGCAATAAGAATGTTACTTGCTTTGCATGCTATAAAAACTTCAAGTTATATCAAATGGATGTAAAGAGTGCATTCTTAAATGGTTTCATTAATGAAGAAGTCTATGTTGAACAACCTCCCGGCTTTGAAAATCATGAATTTTCTGAACATGTTTTCAAATTATCTAAGGCACTCTATGGCTTGAAACAAGCTCCTAGAGCTTGGTATGACAGGTTGTCAAAATTCTTAATAGAAAAGAGATTTTCAAGAGGAAAAGTGGATACCACATTATTCATCAAAAATAAAAATAAAGACTTACTAGTTGTACAAGTGTATGTGGATGATATTATTTTTGGTTCAACTAATGAGTCTTTATGTCAAGAGTTTGCTAAGATCATGCAAGGAGAATTTGAAATGAGTATGATGAGAGAACTCACCTTCTTCTTGGGACTTCAAGTGAAGCAAACAAAAGATGGAACCTTCATCAATCAAGCAAAGTATACTAAGGATTTGCTCAAGCGATTTGGAATGAACAATTGCAAACCTCAAGCAACTCCAATGGGCACCAACATCAAGCTTGATAAAGATGAAAATGGTAAGTGTGTAGACACTAAACTCTATAGGTCTATGATTGGCTCATTGCTCTATTTAACTGCAAGTAGACCAGATATTTTGTTTAGTGTATGCCTTTGTGCTAGATTTCAATCCTCTCCTAGGGAATCACACTTATTAGCAACTAAAAGGATCTTTAGATACCTTAAGGACACTCCATCTCTAGGACTTTGGTACCCCAAGGACTCTACCTTTACACTTCATACATTTTCAGATGCAGATTTTGGGGGATGCAAAATAGATAGGAAAAGTACTTCAGGTACCTGCCAATTCTTACGAAATAGATTAATCTCTTGGTTCTCTAAGAAACAAAACAGTGTGGCTCAGTCCACAACTGAAGCTGAATACATAGCAGCAGGTAGTTGTAGTGCTCAAGTGTTGTGGATTAAACAACAAATGAAAGACTATGGTATTGACATAAAACAAGTTTCTATTAAATGTGACAATACCAGTGCTATCAACCTATCTAAAAATCCTATTCAACACTCTAGAACCAAGCACATTGAGATTAGGCATCATTTCCTTAGAGACCATGTGCAAAAAGGGGATATAATTCTAGAGTATATTGACACTTTACATCAAATAGCTGATATATTCACCAAACCCCTTGATAGAGATAGGTTTTGTATCCTTAGAGCTAAATTAGGACTCATGAATATCCCTTAAGATATATATATGCTTCAAAATCTTGGTTTTAAGTTGGTTTTAAAAGAGTTTTACAAAGATTTTTCTGGGCAACAAGCATGAGAGATCGATCTCCTATCTATATAGATCGATCTCCATACTTCCAACAAGCCTAAAGCATTAAGGTTAAGCTAAGCAGATCGATCTTCTATCCATAAGATCGATCTCCTTAAGCTTCTGTTTAACAGTAGATCGATCTGTGCATACGACAGATCGATCTCTTCAAGCCTCTGTATTCTGAAGATCGATCTATGCATTCGGCAGATCGATCTCCCTAAGCCTCTGTCAAACAGCAGATCGATCTGTGCATACGACAGATCGATCTCCTTAAGCTTCTGTGTTTTGTAGATCGATCTTATGGAACCACAGATCGATCTCTTCGGGCTTCTGGAAATGACAGATCGATCTGTCGTCTCGACAGATCGATCTCCTGTGCCCTGGACTATAAAAACTGGCGAAAAATTCCCAAATTTGAAATCCCCAAAACCTCAAATCCCTAACTTCCCTCGCACTTCCTCTCTCGATTCCTCCTCAGATCAATCTCGGTACGGTCTTCGTCGCATCTCTCCTTCGTTTACTGGTATAGTAACCCACATTCCTTATTGTTTTCTCAAAAATTTCTTAAGATTTGTGTTAAATTTCACTCTAGGGCAAATCTAGTCACTGTTCCATTGATTTTTGTTTGTGAACCTGTCTTAGAGTAATTTCGGTGTCTAAACCATGCCTAGACTTAAGAGAGTAGGCCAAAAACCTCCCCGATCTAATGTAGAACAAGGGTCATCTTCCCAATCCATTCCTCCCTCTTCAGTCGCTACCTTCAACAGGTGTTTTAAAACACCTGCGAAAAAGAAGCGATATGAAGAATATTTTTCCACCATGCCAATTAAACATTGGCGAACCATCGATTTCTCCTTCTTAAACCGCATTGATTTTCTCTATCTATCCAAATTTGAAGAATTTGGTTGGATATCGTTCCTCAAAATCAATACTCCAGTACCTCCAAACATCGTTCGAGTATTCTTTTCCAATGCCGAACTCACCTATGATCCTAACGACACTTGTAAAATTCTTGGGTTTACAACGTATGTCAAGGGTAAATCCATTACAATAGACACTGAAGTCCTAGCCCACACTTTCAACATACGCGATGAAGGGTTGACAAATGAAGATGAGGAAGTCCCTTTGGAGTTTGATATTCCCGGGGATAAGGCGAGTGACCTCCCAATACACCCACGGTTACTCCACCTCATCATATCTTGGAACCTTCGTCCATTCGGTACCCGTCACTCCACCGTTAGGCGGTTAGATAGATTCTGGATTCACCACATTCACTCCACCAGTCAAAACCCTAACCTCGTCCACTTTCTCTATCAAGACTGGTTGAAGATCGTACGCGGCCAAGCCACAACGATAGTGTTTCCGCAACCATTGGCGTACTTTCTCCAACGACTCGGAGTGGACAGCAGCTGCGAAACATGTGAAATGCCCTCTCCAAAGAGCGTCCTCAACATCGGGACACTCCACCACATGGGCTACTACAAGGACTTCCGGGGCAACTGGAAGAAGAAGAGGGAACAGCAGTCTGCTGCAGCTATGGAGGAAGATCCCTCCGATGAGCCTATGGATCCACCTGTTGCACCAACTGCGGGTCCATCGTCCTCGACTCCTCAGCCTACTACACCTGCTTCCTCAACCGCTAACATGGAGTCCATTGTGACAATGTTGAGTGCACTGAACAGAAAGATCGATGAAGGCTTTGCAAACCTTCATGCAACCCAGCAGCGGATGTTCGAGGAGCTGAACCGCAAAATGGATGAAGGCTTAGTAAAATTTCATGAGACTCAGGAGGTGATGTTTGATGAGCTTCAAGACACTCGCACTCACATTGAGGATCTCATGGATCGATTTCCTCCTCCACCATAGGATTTATTTGCTAGATCTAGTTTTGATTTCATTACTCGTTGTTGTTTGAACTGAATTTGCTTGAATGAGCTGCCCTCTGTGTTATTAAATGAGTTTTTAATGAAATGTTAATTTGAAATGACAGGAGTATTATTTAGATTTCTTTCTTGCCATTGATATGACAAAAAGGGGGAGAAGAAATAATGTTAAGAACACATGCGTTGGTTAAAACATGTTTAAATGACTTTAAGAATCATATCTAATAGTTTAAAAGGAATGATTAAAATGAGGGGGAGTTAAGAAAGTTTAGAGATCTAAAGCCAAAAGTAAGGGGGAGTTTACAAAAAGGGGGAGTTTGTGCAAACTGAAAATAGGCAACTAAACATGTTGATTGAATAGGTTTTGTCATATCAAAAAGGGGGAGATTGTTGAGTTAATGTATTTTGAAATGAAAAAATAAGTAAATTCAATAATGTAAAGATGATATAAAAACATGTTTAGAGGTTATCGTACCAGAACTTAAAGTTCTGTTGATGAGAGATTGATCTGGGTTATGAGAGATTGATCTCCTGGTATTTTTTGGATGAGAGATCGATCTCAGGAAGACATAAGATCGATCTGCCAAGCTTTGAACCTATACAAAGGTATTGAGGAAGAGTGAGATCGATCTATAAGGGTTATGAGATCGATCTGCCTAATACTGGAGTTGAGGAGATCGATCTGATCTAGAAAGAGATCGATCTCCCTCAAAGCAAAGATAGTAGATCGATCTGTAAGATCGATCCACACTCAAACAGAGAGCTTATGAGATCGATCTGGTAAGGAAGAGATCGATCTTCTCAAAGTCAGAGAGCTAAGGAGATCGATCTGGGTTATTGAGAGATCGATCTCCCCTAAAGTAAAGACAGTAGATCGATCTGTGAGATCGATCTATACTCAAACAGAGAGATTGGAAGATCGATCTGCCTATTCGACAGATTGATCTCCTCTAATATTTTCAAATCATGAGATCGATATGCTCACATATGAGATCGATCTCCTTGTGTTATTTTGCTTTGATCTTGCAGGATTTATAACTAAGAGATCGATCTGGTCAAGATGGCAGATCGATCTGGCATTCTACTGGAGGTACCCAACGGCTAGTTCTGCAAAAATCTCAAAGGGAAAAACAGCATTTAATACTCCAACTACCAATCCTTCAGTATTTAACCAAGCATTGAAGACAATGAGAATGAGACCATTGCTGCACATTTTTCTTACATTCTCAAGAGTTTAATTCTTTCATTCCTTGTGTCTTCATTCCTCATTTATTGAGTTTGTTGTATAAGCTTAAGTGCAAAAGCTGTAATTGTCCTACCCGCATTAAAGCTTGACATTGTATTTATCCTTACCTCAAAAGAGAAGAGGATTGTTCCTCAGTGAGAAAAACATTGTAAAAGGGTGAATACTTCTTTGTATTGCAAAGGGTAGAGAGGTTATTCCTTAACCTGAAAAAGGAACATTGTAACTTCTGTTGAAGGAGAGAAAGAAAGCACTTGACAAGAAGGTCAAGGAGAGAGGACGTAGGCAAGAGATTGGCCGAACCTCTATAAACGATTGTGTTTGTTTCTCTCTTCCCTATCTTGCATTAAATTGTTTAATTTCATTGTATTGCTCATTATCATTTGCTGATTAAATTAGGATTAATTTAAAATTTGCCATTAACGCTAGAAAATCGATTCACCCCCCTCTCGGTAGAGCCAACACTTGCCTATGACATAGAAAAAGAACTTTATTATATTTCGGATCTATAACATGACATTTGAAGCAATCAAAAATTACCTTGTAACCTTTGTCACAAAGTTGACTAATACTTAACAAATTATGTTTTAGACCCCTAGCAAGTAAAATCTTTTCTAGTGAGAAGTAATCATTACCTATTGAACCACTTCCTTCAACTTGGCCTTTGGAGTTATCCCCAAATGTGACTTCTCCACCAACTTTTGATTTAAATGAGTTGAAGTGGCTTCTATCACCGGTCATGTGTCTTGAGCATCCACTGTCCAAGTACCAAGCTTCCTTTGTTTTAGCTTTGTGGCAATGCTCAATCACCTATAATCAAAATTCAAACTCATGTCTTAGGTACCCAAATTCTCTTGGGTCCTTTGGGGTTAGTGAATACAATTCTTGATCCCTTTGGGATCCATTTTACTATAGCATTAATATCTTTTGAATTAACTATCTCTTTTGGAACCCAAATTCTTTTTACTATTTTTCCTCTAAAAGTGGTCATCTTCATATTGCAATTATATGATGCATGCCCCTTCTTATTACAATGTGAACAAATAGTTGAGGGTTTATGCATGTTCTTTCTAGCTATGAAACTTTTGAGATGGGTCTCTCTATGTAAGACCCCGTATATGTATAATGGTAATATGTATAATTGGATCAAATAATATGAATGGACTTGTAATGTAAAGTATGATTGATGTAAGTCCATGGATTCAATGTATGTATGTGTAATATAAATTGTAACGTACATACAAGTTTCATTGAGTATGAATACGAAGAAATGAGTTCTAGCAAGCGATGGATGTGATTGAGCCTCAAGATGAGTAGTGTGGTAAAATGGAATGGAGTTATGCTTCCATTTGGTTTTATGTAGCATGCCTTTGAACATACAATGAATGCACACAAGTTTCAATGTGCATAAGGTATGAATGGATGCCATTTTCAAGTTATAAAGGTGGATGGATGAGAAAATGGCCATGGCAATAGATTAAGGATGTGTTGGTATGAGTTGCAGCAAAGAAACTGCAGGAAATCTGGAAAACATGAGGTCCAGATCGATCTCATAGGATGAGAGATCGATCTGGAAGAGCCAGAATGCTCTTATTTGGGCGAAAGAATAGAGCAGATCGATCTCCAATGGAGCCAGATCGATCTCCCAAGCATTCTGTAGTGGAAAGATCGATCCCCAACCACCCAGATCGATCTCCTTAGCTCTCTGTTTGGGACCAGATCGATCTCATGCTTCGACAGATCGATCTCATGCTTCAACAGATCGATCTCATTGCTTCGACAGATCGATCTCAGGCTTAAAAATGCCGTGAAAAAGAGGGATTTTAAGGGACCAGATCGATCTCCTCTTGGACCAGATCGATCTCCTCAAGTCATTTCTATATAAGGAGAGCTGAAAATCTGGAAATCTCAGAAAAACATTTAACCTTACAATCTCAACCCAAAAACCTAACTTTCCCTCTCTAAAATCAGCCATTTTCAGTAAGAATTAAAGAGATATCATTAGAGGCAAAGTTGTTCCTATCAAGGAGAAGAACAACATAGTGAGAGGGCATCTTCCCATTCTTGGAATTGAAGGAGTTAAGGGCATTACCATTTGGAGCAAGAAGAGAAATCATATTGGTAAGATTCTAACACTCCAATCCAAATGCATTAGCTATTTAATTGATTTTGGAGTTGATTGATATGAGTATTGATGGATAAACTACCTAGGAATGTAGTGGAATTGGTGTAACCTAGAAATCAAAAATGGGTATAATGTGAGGATATGTGGGATTGGATGAGCCTATGATTTATGGCATGCTAAAGTTGTTATTGGGGTAATAATTATGATTTTAAATGGTTAAATGAGATTACATTGTGAATTTGGAGGAATTGTGGAAATGGGTATGTATATGATTGATAAATGCCATAGTGAGGGGATTCATGGAATATGAACGCTATGAGCTTTATGTCGATTTGATATCGACTTTGAATAAGATAATAGGCCTAAGAAGATCCATAGACTCGAGTTATGGATAAAGTAATGAAACGAGGCCAAATAAGCTTTAATAGAGGCTATAGATTAAATTGACTATAGCAAGCACAAGGGTTGCAATATATGGATCGAATATAATGCGGGATACGATTTTGTGCAGTCCCGAAGAGTTCGTTGAAGGCGAACCGAACCGTACGAGTAAGCAGCTTAAGGAAGTGGAATCACGCATCGCGATTCCAGGTAAGGGAATTTTGTGAGTATATAGAGGTAGCTGCTCGTACTTTAAATTTATAGGTGAATATTGGGTGTTTTACGAAGTGCATGGTTGCTAAAGTAAATGATTGATGGTATTCATGAATGAGAATGAGTATATGTGTGATTTTGGTTTTGGAAGTGGATTCTATGAAATGGGATAGTAAGGCTAATAATTGCATAAATCTAATGTTTTGATGTTTTTCAAAACGGAAATTGCTTGGTTTTAAGCAAGCTTGTAGATAGGTCGGCTAGTATAGTATTGTATTGTTATTGTGGAAAAGCATTTGTGAGTGCTAAACCCGAATTGCCGGGATTGATAAATTGTATATGAGCCGCCTATCACATTTGTATGACATAAATCGCGCTAGAGCCTCGCTCGCGCTGGATTTCTATGTTTTCATTTGTATAAAACGTGCTGGAGCCTAGCTCGCACCTTGATTTGGAAACTATAATGATATTTATAAACCGTACTGGAGTTTCTGCTCATACGTGGATTTTGAGTGGTTGTCTTATGAGTATAACCGTACTAGAGCTATGCTCGTACGCGCCTCTTTATGAGAAGATGCTTGAGTCGTGCTAGAGCTTTGCTCACACAAGTTTACACAATGGGATACGTATAAGGTTGTGAAAGTGGGTAAGATCCTTAAGCCTTACATCCTTAAGCCGACATCCTTAAGCCCAAAGAGGCGGGGAGGCTCTGTTAAGCGGGGAGGCTCTGTTTGGTGGGGAGGCTCTCTTACGGTGGGATCCTTAAGCCAACATCCTTAAGCCCTGGAGGGGCGGGGAGGCTCTGTTAGGCAGGGAGGCTCTCCTACATGGGTACGGTAAGATCCTTAAGCCCTACATCCTTAAGCCAACATCCTTAAGCCCAACGAGGCGGGGATGCTCTGTTAGGCGGGGAGGCTCTGTTCGGTGGGGAGGCTCTCTTACGGAAGGATCCTTAAGCCCTACATCCTTAAGCTAACATCCTTAAGCCCGAGGAGGCAGGGAGGCTCTGTTAGGCGGGGAGGCTCTGTTTGGCAGGGAGGCTCTCCTTCACGGAATATGGAAAACTCTTGGTACGGGGTAGATAAGACCTGGGAATGGCACCCCCAATCACGATATGAGTTGCGGAGTACGCTGTACCGTGTATATCACATGGAGTACGATGTACCGCATGATGGTTATGTGATGAGAAAGTCTGGCGAGGGATAATCCATCTTCGTGCCAGCATGATACCCCGCACACCTGGATGCGTGTGGTCTGGGATGATTTATGATGTAATGGTTCACATAGGCACTTTTGATATAGTGACCTAGATTTATACACATGCGTGAATTGTGGAATGAAAATGTGTTTATGATTGTGAGTTGATTTGGTGGTGTTTATGGTGTTGGTTTAAAAAGGAGGTTTCTTAATGAATTGCCCTTTTATGAATTTAAATGAGATTGAGCATGAGATGATTTATACATGATGTTTCTACCATGTTTTATATGCCAATGCACATGATTTTGATACATGATATATATGTATATTTACATGGCATAGTTTTATTCCTCATGCTCCTACCATAAATGATTTATGCATAACACTATCAGCATGTAGATAGAGTAGTTATCTACCATGCTTGCATTATTGCCTTACTGAGCGTGTGGTTGCTCATCCCACTCTATTTTCCCCCTACAGAGCGTGCATAGTAACCCAGTGAGGACTGAGGCGTATTATTTTGGACTCCGCTGCATCTCCATCGCAAAGAGGTATATACACAGTGATTCTTTTTGTATCTAAACAATGTAAAAGCACAGTATTATTTTGAGTTGTAATTACGGGGGATGTAGATGTCAGTAAAACATGTATTCGTATAAGTACACGATTAAATGCACATGTATGACATCGTTTTAATTAATTGAGAATGAATGAGATGTGGTGTTTATTATTGGCTCACAGCCCAACAGTGTGTGGTGAGTTTAGTTCACGATCGGGTAAGGTAACAGTAAAACGCGAAAAATTTTCAGTGACTTTCGGTTAAAGAGAATGGAATTGGGTCGTGACACTCTACTTTTTCCATCATATCCTAATCCATTTTATCAAAGAAGGCCCTTTGAGTTTCTAGCATGTTATCTAACTTTTGTTGACCCATATAAAATCTAGTAAAAGAATTATGTAAGTTAACATTTTTTCTTTTAGGTCACAAATTTCAAGTTTTGTAATTTTTAGTTTCTTTTCACATTCTAACTTATCCTTTAGTATTAACTCATTTTCTTTCTTCAATTTAGATATTAATTTTTTGTACTTCATACGTATGCATTCATATTCCAATGCAAGATCATCAAAAGCATCTTGCAATTCATCAAAAGAATATTCATTGAGATCTGAAATTACCTTTTCATCTTCAATAGCCATGAAGCATAGGTTGGCAATATCCTCATGTGAATCATCATCGGAGTTATCACTGTCACTCTAAGTTGCCATCATTGCCTTCTTCTTGTGATACCTATCATTTGATCTTTTAAGAAGAGGGCAATTAAATTTAATATGTCCTGGTTTTTAACATTCATAACATACAATGGTATCTTTTCTACCTAACTCTTCTTGATCTTTCTTGTGGTTTCTCCTACCACTTACTCTCATCCTCATAAATTTGTTAAATCTTTTGGCAAACATTGTCATTTCAAGATCTTCTTTACTACCACTCTCATTTTTATTCTCCTCTTGAGTAGTAGATCTCAAAGCTACTCCCACTTTCTTGGGTGGCTCTTCATGTCATACCCCGCTTTTGTGAACCCTTCTATCCATACATTCTCTACTACGGTTGGGCTGTGAGAAGATGCAATTACTAAAAATTCATTCATTTACAGCGGAATATTTAAAACTTTAATTCACACTCCCAGGTGTGTGTGTAGATACACAAAATTAATTGTATAATTACCATGTGCTTACATATCATCCCCATAATACTGTTTACAATTCCAAGATATAACTGTGCGATACAATATATTAGATACAAAATACTCGTGTATACAAATCTTATACCTTTGCGGATTGCGGGAGCTATTTAACACAAAAGATCTAGAGACCACCGCTCTCTTACTTCTCAGTACCTGGAGGGGGAAAATAGTGGGATGAGCAAACCACAGCTCAGTAAGGAAATGTATGCTAGCAGGTAGATATCGTACTACCTACATAGCCTATGCATGCATAAACCAAAACCATGTTTTTGTTATAAATGGAAATATCATACGAATAATGCATTTAAACATATATTTCTCAATAGCATTTTCGTGTAAAATAAGTATCAAGCTTCCATTTAAAACATGCTCATAAATAGTGCCCTCACGGCACGAATGTGAAATTAGAGATTTATCAAAAACACGAAATCTCTTTCATTTCTCAAATCATTCTTTCCGCAATTCTCTTTCTTTTCTGAGATTATCTCTGTTTCTCGAATCCCTGAGACAGGCATGGAATTTTCGACAATCAAATATCCATGACATATGGCCATAGTCAGTGATCCCAAGCCTCACTGATCAGGTGTGCACAGGGTATCACTTCGCCTGAAGGGGGATGGGTCAGTCCTACCCTCCGGCTCATCTCAATCCACCTCATCTCCTCGTATACTCACGATGAAGATACGTCATGTGTCATCTACGCGATACTCGTACTCACGTGCACCCAGCACGGTACATAGTATACCAACGGGTGACTACACTATTCTACGTACGACCGTGGACCCAAGTCCATACTCCAACTCCGATGGACTTTTTATCTTAAACCATGTCTCATATACCAGGCGAGCAAGTAGCGTGACACACAGTCAACGCAAAGCTCCAGCGCGGTATGATCTATCGTTAAGGCCTAGCCCGTTCAAATGGTCGTCGGCTGGTATTCCCTGGGGTCCCAGACCCCCAGGTTCACCTTAACTCAATAAAACAGGTGCGAGCAAAGTTCCCGCACTTTCTCAAAACCCTCGTGCGAGTTAAAACTCCAACACGGTACATCAAGGCATTAAAACGGGTGTAAGCTAGCGCTTCAACACCAAATCACATCTCAAAACTGATAGATGGCTATTTTCTCCTTTTTAAAATTCAAAACATGTTTATTCTTACAGCATGCCTCTTCATGCTAAAACATGAAAAATTAGCCAACCCATCATCAACGTTTCTCAATCATCAAGATTAATGTATAATAGAGAAAAACATTGAAAACATGCATATCATGCTATTTCCTTACCCTATCCCATTTCTCAATACATATATACATCCTAGTACTTTTCATGCTTCCATATCATTTCATAGAATTATAATATCGTACTAGTTCTAGCAATATATCTACGAAATTGCCGTAAAATACGTACAAGCATCTCTATAGCTAACACACAGTCCCTTACCTCACTTTACTTGTGTGCAACTATCCGCCTTTATGCTTCTTGCGTTCTCATCTCGACTTGCTCCGGCGTATCATCCGAAACTGAAATTCATCCATCAAACACTCGAGTTAACGTTTCTAACTCTTACTCAACTAATCATTTATCCAATGCCTTAAATACATATTTTACCCTTTGTGGTAAATCTCACAATTTTATCCCAATTTCAACATGTCCAAGCCATTCCCACAACATAATCATCCACTCAAGATATCTCATTCATCGTTAACACCTCTACATTCCACTTTCTCACACTTGACTATTTCTAAGTTATATTCATTTCATACCATTCTAGGTAGTTCTATCCACAATATGCACACCCAAATATCTTTATAAGCATTAACTAAACCAATGTACTTGGATTTGTGCATTAGAACTTACCTCATTGGATTTCCTCTTGCTCCAATTAGGATTGCCCTTTAGTTCTTGAATTCATCAAATGGGGAAATGCCTCTAGACTATGTTGTTCTTCTTTTTGTTGTGAACAACTTTGTCTCTAATAGACTCTCCTTAAATCTCACTGAAAATGGCTCGATTTAGGAGTGAGAAAGCTAGTTTTCTTTAAGTTGAAGTGAGAGGAAATGGTTTATCCCGAAATTCTGCAGATCCAACTGCTCCTATTTATAGTTTTGACTTGATGAGATCGATCTCCCTTGGGTAGAGATCGATCTGGTCCTCTAAAATCCCTCTTTTCTAAGACATTTTAAAGGCAGGAGATCGATCTGTCGAGGCTAGAGATCGATCTGCTGTCAAACAGAAGCTTAAGGAGATCGATCTGGTCTTAGGGGAGATCGATCTGCTTCCAACCCGAGAGCTAAAGAGATCGATCTGCTTCCTTCGGAGATCGATCTGTTCCCTTTCATTACTCACATAAGAGCATTCTGGCTCTCCCAGATCGATCTCTCATCCTATGAGATTGATCTGGCCTTCACAAATTCCAGATTTCCTGCAGTTTTTCTGCAACAACTCCCTTCAAGACTTCCTCAATTTACCTTCATAGTCCTTTCCTCATTCATCGCTCCTTGAGACTTAAAAATGTCATCCCATCCCACTTAATGTATTTTAAAACTTGTGAGAAATCTTTGTATAACCAAATATACACGATATTACTCGAATGGAAGTATACACTTATGTAAATCTTTCCTTCCATTTTACTATACTACTCATATTCCATTTCGATCACATTCTTCTCGTGTTCGAGTTTATTTCCTCCTATTCATGCATAATGTAACTTGTACGTATAATCACAAATTCTTATTACAAGTGCGTACATAATCTTATGAACTTACATTGCATATACTTCACATTACAATGTATCATCATACTTATGATTTTATTTACATTCCCATGTTCCTATATACCTAGCTATACATATACGGGGTCTCACATTCTCCCCCACTTAGAGAATTTGGTCCTCCAAATTAGAACCAATTTAATCCGTGAATAACTCGGGATACTTTTCCCGCATCAAACTTTTCAGTTCCCATGTGGCCTCTTCCTCAGTGTGATGTTGCCACAAAACCTTAACCAATGAAATCGTCTTGTTCCGCAACACCTTCTCTTTCCTGTCCAACACCCTGATCGGTCTCTCGACATACGACATATCTTTCTTGAGCTCCAACGGCTCATAACTAATTACATGTGTCAGATCCGGGTAGTACTTCCGAAGCATAGAAACGTGGAAGACATTGTGGAGTTCTTCTAGCTCAGGTGGTAAGGCTAGCCTATATGCTCCTTCTCCCACTCTATCCAAAATCTCGAAGGGACCAATGTAACGAGGACTTAATTTTCCTTTCTTCCCAAACCTCATTATTCCCTTAGAAGGAGATACTTTCAAAAATACAGACTCGCCAACATCAAACTCAAGTGGTCTCCGTCTCCTGTCAGCGTAGCTCTTTTGTCGACTTTGAGCTGTTTGCAGCCTCTCGCATATTATCTGAACATCCTCGGAGGCTTGCTTAACCAAATCGGGTGCAAGCAATTGTCTGTCACCAACTTCTTCCCAACCAATGGGTGACCGGCATCTACGACCGTATAGTGCCTCATAAGGGGCCATACCAATACTTGAGTGATGACTGTTATTGTAGGCGAACTCAATCAATGGTAAGTGATCGTCCTATGAGCCTCTAAAATCCAGCACACACGCTCTCAACATATCCTTCAGGGTTTGTATAGTCCTCTCTGACTGACCATCTGTCTGAGGATGAAAAGCGGTGCTAAAACTCAATTGGGTCCCCATCGCTTCCTGAAAATGTCCCCAAAAGTGGGAAGTGAAGCGGGCATCCCGATCAGAAACAACACTCACTGGGACTCCATGCAATCTCACTATTTCTCGCACATACAAGTTAGCCAGTGCACTCAATGTATCGGTAGATCTCATAGCTAAGAAATGTGCCGATTTCGTTAACCGATCTACTATCACCCATATCGCATCATGGTTCTTACGGGTTCTCGGTAACCCCATCACAAAATCCATGGTGACATGCTCCCACTTCTATGTTGGTATCGATAGAGGGTGTAATAATCCTCCTGGTTTCTGATGTTCGACTTTTACTTGCTGACAAATGAGACATCTAGCGACATACTCAGCTATGTCTCTCTTCATTCCAGACCACCAATATGCTTTTCGGAGATTTGGATACATCTTACTACTCCCCGGGTGTATCGTGTATCTCAACGAGTGTGCCTCTGATAAGATCAGCTTTCTCAGCTCTAAATCCTTAGGGACACATATTCTATCTCTAAACCTTAGTATTCCATCTGGACTCAATATAAAATCGACACCCTTCCCTTTCCAGATTTGGCTAATCATGATAATACACCATTGATCAATTTGCTGAGCTTGTCGGATTCTCTCAATCAACTCCGGTTCTAATCTCAAGCTAGCAATAATCTCATAGCTGCCAATCTCAGGTAGGGTCATATCCAGACTAAGGTTCGTGAATTGTTCCAACAACTCGTGCTCTCTAACCATCATATGAGATACCAACCCGAGACTCTTCCGACTCAACGCATCGGCAACCACATTTGCCTTCCCCGGGTGGTATAAGATCTCACAATCATAGTCCTTGAGGAGTTCCAACCACCTCCTCTGTCTCATGTTTAACTCCTTTTGTGAGAATAGATATTTCAGACTCTTATGATCCGTAAAGATCTGAAATCTCTCACCATATAAGTAGTGGCACCATATCTTCAACGCAAACACTACGGTCGCTAACTCCAAATCGTGAGTGGGGTAGTTCTTCTCATGATCCTTCAGCTGTCTAGATCCATAAGCTACTACCCTTCCATCTTGCATCAAAAAACAGCCTAGTCCTTGATGCGAAGCATCTGTATACACCGAGTAATTCCCTGAACTGGGATGACAAGAACTGACGCGGTAGTTAATCTGCGCTTAAGTTCCTAAAAACTCCTCTCACAAGCTTCATCCCATGAAAACTCCACACTCTTCCTCGTAAGACGTGTCAATGGAGCAGCTAATCTAGAGAAACCTTCTACAAATCTCTTGTAGTAACCAGCCAAACCCAAAAAATTTCTGATCTCTGTGACTGTCCTAGGTTGTTCCCACTGAACAACTGCCTCAATCTTGGATGGATCTACTGACACCCCATCCTTCGATATAACATGGCCTAGAAAAGAAACCTGTTCTAGCTAAAAGTCACATTTGTTAAGCTTGGCATATAACCTTTTCTCTCGGAGGGTCTGCAAAATAATCCTTAAGTGCTGCTCATGCTCTTCTCTGGACCTTGAATACACCAATATATCATCAATGAAAATAATTACGAATTGGTCCAGGTATGGCTTGAATACTTCGTTCATTAGAGCCATAAAAACTGCCAGCGCATTGGTCAATCCAAAAGGCATCACTAAGAATTCGTAATGGCCATAGCGGGTATGAAATGCTGTCTTGGGCACATCCTCCTTCCGAATCTTCAATTGATGATACCCAGACCTCAGATCTATCTTGGAGAAGATCTGTGCTCCCCGAAGCTGATCCAATAAATCGTCAATGCGTGGCAAGGAGTACTTATTCTTGATGGTAGCCTTGTTTAACATCCGATAGTCAATGCACAACCTGAGGCTCCCATCTCTCTTCTTCACAAACAATACCGGGGCTCCCCATGGTGAGACGCTCGGTCTTATGAACCCCTTCTCTAACAACTCTTGCAGCTGTTTCCTTAATTCCTCTAACTCAACTGGAGCCATCCTATATGGTGACTTCAATATTGGTTCGGTTCCAGGCGTCAAGTCTATACCGAATTCTGTTTCTCTATCAGGTGGAAATCCTGGTAGATCGTCTGGAAAGACATCAGGGAATTCTCTGACCACTGAGATGTCCTCCATGTCCGGATGTACTTTGTTCAAATCCACCACATAAGCAACAAAACCTTCAAAACAACACTCAAGCCATTTATACCAAAGTACTTTACTTAATACAAAATTTAAGATTTCATTTCTTCTCTTAAAATCTTACAACACATTCTTCAGGTAGAGAAAACTTAATGGTCTTAGAACGACAGTCTATGACAGCATGATTAGCGGATAACCAATCCATTCCCAAAATTACATCAATGTCATACATATTCAACAAAATTAAGTTGGCTGTCATGCACTTATCTCCCACCCTCACTTTACAATCTTTATACACTTGTTCAACTAATTGGCTCACTCTCATGGGAGTACTTATTAGTAAAGTCCTACTCAAGTATGTGGGCTCTACAAAACCTTTTAACTTAGATGCACATGCAGGTGATATGAAAGAATGCGTAGCACCAGAATCAAACAAAGCAATAACCTCCAAATTGAAAATCAAGATTGTACCTTTTATCACTTCAGAAGAGGTATCAACCGATGCCTGGTCTATCGCATACACCCTGCCTTGACCCACAACTTGTTTTCTTTTTTTTTCAGTCGAGGCTTTCTTTCTTGCAGGAGGTGCAACTGTAGGAACCCTCTCTGGCTCTTTATCCCTCTGTGAAATTGCCTCAACTATCTCTGAGCACTCTCTGGCATAATGTCCAAATTTACCACATCTGAAGCATCGGGTACCCTGAAGATGACATGGCCTACCACCATGGTATCGACCGCATAACTTACACTGATCTGTAGTCGTTCGGGGTCCACCAATCACTATACCCCTGGCTGGTGTCTGAGTCGGAGGCATAAAAGGTCTAACAACCTTTTTCTGGAACTCATCTACCTCTCTCCGACATTTACTCATGAATTTTTGACCAAATTTGGCACTCTTGCCATCTCTCAGCTTCCTCGGACCCTTGTCCTTACCCAAACTAAACTCAAAAATCTGCAAGTCGTAATCTTGCTCACATAACTGGGCCCGTCGCACAGCCTCTCTATATGTAGCGACATCAAATGGGGCCAACTTCGCTCGGATCGAAGGCCTCAGTCCATCTACAAATCTACGGACTCTAATAGCCTCGCTCCTGATCGAGTCCGGATCATATCTACCCAGTGAAGTGAATCGTGACTCGTACTCATCAACTGTTCGATTCCCTTGAGTTAGATTCAGAAATTCCATCTGTAGTCTTCGTCGACCAGTATCTGGGATGTATTGCTCTCTGAAAACATCCAAGAACATATTCCAAGTGATAACCATTCCTTGAGCTCTTAACATCGGCCTAGTGGACTTCCACCAGTGCTCTGCTTCGCCTCTCAATACAAAGGCCGCAAGCGCTACTCTCTCCGTAGCTAAACATCTACAGAAGTCGAATAACTTTTCCATTTGACTGATCCAGTCCTCAGCCACTGTCGGATCCTTTACCCCGCTAAACGAATGAGGCTTAAAGTCCATAAAATGCCTCAATCTTTCCATATCACAATCATATCCATACCCCAAATCATCATCATGCTGATGTGGGGCTACCGGAGGAGGTACCGGTCGAATATGAGGTTCCCGTGGCCTAGCCGGTTCAGCTTGCACAGGTGCAACATTCTCAGGTTCAGGTGCAGCTGCTGGGGGATTCGGTGCAGCCTGTTCCGCTGTACCAGGTGTACCCTCAAACTTAGCCATGATCTGACCCATCATGGTCATCATCGTGCGCATGTCTTCCTCCAATCGAGTTATTCGAGGATCAGAAGCCTCTATCTGTTCCTAGGGCTCATGACTAGAGGATGATCTACTGTGCCTCTCAGTCCTGTCATTTTGCCCTCGAGCTCTCGAGCTCTCTCCCCTCTTGCAGTGTCTCTCAGGCATAACTCACTAGCCTGATAACTTTCCTGCGTTATGACAAACATTTAATTTACTACTAGCTCCGCACACACATTTGTATCTAAATATCGCACAGTAACTTGGGGATGTATGTTTTCTTAGTCCTAAGCATCAACTCACATCAGACCAACCAAGCTCTGATACCAAACCTGTCATACCCCGCTTTTGTGAACCCTTCTATCCATACATTCTCTACTACGGTTGGGCTGTGAGAAGATGCAATTACTAAAAATTCATTCATTTACAGCGGAATATTTAAAGCTTTAATTCACACTCCCAGGTGTGTGTGTAGATACACAAAATTAATTGTATAATTACCATGTGCTTACATATCATCCCCATAATTCTGTTTACAATTCCAAGATATAACTGTGCGATACAATATATTAGATACAAAATACTCGTGTATACAAATCTTATACCTTTGCGGATTGCGGGAGCTATTTAACACAAAAGATCTAGAGACCACCGCTCTCTTACTTCTCAGTACCTGGAGGGGGAAAATAGTGGGATGAGCAAACCACAGCTCAGTAAGGAAATGTATGCTAGCAGGTAGATATCGTACTACCTACATAGCCCATGCATGCATAAACCAAAACCATGTTTTTGTTATAAATGGAAATATCATACGAATAATGCATTTAAACATATATTTCTCAATAGCATTTTCGTGTAAAATGAGTATCAAGCTTCCATTTAAAACATGCTCATAAATAGTGCCCTCACGTCACGAATGTGAAATTAGAGATTTATCAAAAACACGAAATCTCTTTCATTTCTCAAATCATTCTTTCCGCAATTCTCTTTCTTTTCTGAGATTATCTCTGTTTCTCGAATCTCTGAGACAGGCATGAAATTTTCGGCAATCAAATATCCACGACATATGGCCATAGTCAGTGATCCCAGGCCTCACTGATCAGGTGTGCACAGGGTATCACTTCGCCTGAAGGGGGATGGGTCAGTCCTACCCTCCGGCTCATCTCAATCCACCTCATCTCCTCGTATACTCACGGTGAAGATACGTCGTGTGTCATCTACGCGATACTCGTACTCACGTGCACCCAGCACGGTACATAGTATACCAACGGGTGACTACACTATTCTACGTACGACCGTGGACCCAAGTCCATACTCCAACTCCGATGAACTTGTTATCCTAAACCATGTCTCATATACCAGGCGAGCAAGTAGCGTGACACACAGTCAACGCAAAGCTCCAGCGCGGTACGATCTATCGTTAAGGCCCAGCCCGTTCAAATGGCCGTCGGCTGGTATCCCCTTGGGTCCCAGACCCCCAGGTTCACCTTAACTCAATAAAACAGGTGCGAGCAAAGTTCCCGCACTTTCTCAAAACCCTCGTGCGAGTTAAAACTCCAACACGGTACATCAAAGCATTAAAACGGGTGTAAGCTAGCGCTTCAACACCAAATCACATCTCAAAACTGATAGATGGCTATTTTCTCCTTTTTAAAATTCAAAACATGTTTATTCTTACAGCATGCCTCTTCATGCTAAAACATGTAAAATTAGCCAACCTATCATCAACGTTTCTCAATCATCAAGATTAATGTATAATAGAGAAAAACATTGAAAACATGCATATCATGCTATTTCCTTACCCTATCCCATTTCTCAATACATATATACATCCTAGTACTTTTCATGCTTCCATATCATTTCATAGAATTATAATATCGTACTAGTTCTAGCAATATATCTACGAAATTGTCGTAAAATACGTACGAACATCTTTATAGCTAACACACAGTCCCTTACCTCGCTTTACTTGTGTGCAACTATCCGCCTTTATGCTTCTTGCGTTCTCATCTCGACTTGCTCCGGTGTATCATCTGAAACTGAAATTCATCCATCAAACACTCGAGTTAACGTTTCTAACTCTTACTCAACTAATCATTTATCCAATGCCTTAAATACATATTTTACCCTTTGTGGTAAATCTCACAATTTTATCCCAATATCAACATGTCCAAACCATTCCCACAACATAATCATCCACTCAAGATATCTCATTCATCGTTAACACCTCTACATTCCACTTTCTCACACTTGACTATTTCTAAGTTATATTCATTTCATACCATTTTAGGTAGTTCTATCCACAATATGCACACCCAAATATCTTTATAAGCATTAACTAAACCAATGTACTTGGATTTGTGCATTAGAACTTACCTCATTGGATTTCCTCTTGCTCCAATTAGGATTGCCCTTTATTTCTTCAATCCATCAAATGGGGAAATGCCTCTAGACTATGTTGTTCTTCTTTTTGTTGTGAACAACTTTGTCTCTAATAGACTCTCCTTAAATCTCACTGAAAATGGCTGGATTTAGGAGTGAGAAAGCTAGTTTTCTTTAAGTTGAAGTGAGAGGAAATGGTTTATCCCGAAATTCTGCAGATCCAACTGCTCCTATTTATAGTTTTGACTTGATGAGATCGATCTCCCTTGGGTGGAGATCGATCTGGTCCTCTAAAATCCCTCTTTTCTAAGACATTTTAAAGGCAGGAGATCGATCTGTCGATGCTAGAGATCGATCTGCTGTCAAACAGAAGCTTAAGGAGATCGATCTGGTCTTAGGGGAGATCGATCTGCTTCTAACCCGAGAGCTAAAGAGATCGATCTGCTTCCTTCGGAGATCGATCTGTTCCCTTCCATTACTCACATAAGAGCATTCTGGCTCTCCCAGATCGATCTCTCATCCTATGAGATCGATCTGGCCTTCACAAATTTCAGATTTCCTGCAGTTTTTCTGCAACAACTCCCTTCAAGACTTCCTCAATTTACCTTCATAGTCCTTTACTCATTCATCGCTCCTTGAGACTTAAAAATGTCATCCCATCCCACTTAATGTATTTTAAAACTTGTGAGAAATCTTTGTATAACCAAATATACACGATATTACTCGAATGGAAGTATACACTTATGTAAATCTTTCCTTCCATTTTACTATACTACTCATATTCCATTTCGATCACATTCTTCTCGTGTTCGAGTTTATTTCCTCCTATTCATGCATAATAACTTGTACGTATAATCACAATTCTTATTACAAGTGCGTACATAATCTTATGAACTTACATTGCATATACTTCACATTACAATGTATCATCATACTTATGATTTTATTTACATTCCCATGTTCCTATATACCTAGCTATACTTATACGGGGTCTCACACTTCATTTATTCTTAACTTCATTTCATAAGTGAGTAGTGATCCTATTAATTCATATAGTGACAATGTGTGAGGGTCTTTAGATTCCTTAATTGCAGTCACTTTAGCTTCTCATGATTTTGGTAGACTATTTAATATTTTCTTGACCATTTCTATATTAGAATAGATTTTTTCTAAGGATTTTAACTCATTTATTATATCAGTGAATCTAGTGAACATATCACTAATTGACTCTCCTTCTTTCATCCTAAATAGCTCATAGTCATGTGTGAGCATTCCTACCTTGGTCTCCTTTACTTGAGTTGTACCTTCATGAGTTATTGCCAATTTGTCCTAAATTTGTTTGGCATTGTCACAACCAGAGACTCTATTGTATTCATTTGGCTCTAAAGCACAAAATAGGGTGTGCATGACCTTAGCATTTAGCTGAGCACATTTTATATCATTTGAATCCCACTCATCTTCTTCTTTAGTGATATCTCTTCCCTCTATTCTTTTAGTTGGGATTTGAGGTCCTTTAGTTATAATCCTCCATACCTCATAATCATTTGCTTGAATGAAGAGCATCATCGTAGTTTTTCAATAAGCATAATGTTCACCATTGAACATAGGAGGCTTAACTGTAGAATGCCCCTCTCCTACTAGATTGGTTGCTACATTGTTGTGAGCCATTAGATCGTTTCTAACTCTTAGGAAGTTATTCCTCTATGATCAAAGAGTCCTAACTCTGATACCAATTGTTGACTCTACCGAGAGGGGGAGTGAATCAGTTTTCTAAGAATATTGGCAAATTTAAACTAAATTAAGTCTAATTGCAAATGATGAATAAACAATATAATGTAATGCAATGAATTGAAAGAAGATAAGGGAAGGAAATTGCAAACTCAGTAGTTTATAGAGGTTTGGCCAATCTCTTGCCTACGTCCTCTCTTCTTGACCTCATTGGCAAGAGCTTTCTTTCACTCTTTCAATGAATGTTACACTCTCCCTTTTACAGGTTAAGGAATAACCTCTCTAACCTTTTTACACAAAGAAATATTCACCCTTTACAAAGTTGACTCACAGAGGAACTCTCCTCTTCTCTCTTAATTTTAGGATGAATACAAAGTAAAGCTTTCTTTTGAGGGTAGGATAAAAATAGCTTTTACACCAAGAGTTTTACAATAGTATCAATAAGTGAAGATTGAAGACAAAGAGAATGTTGGAATGAAATTCTTGAGAATATGCAGAATTTACAGCAATGGTGTCTCTCTTTCCAGTGTCTTCAATGCTTGAATTTATACATCAGGATTGGTAGTTGACGCATTTAATGTTGTTTTTTCCATTGAAAGTTTGGCAGAAAGAGCCGTTGGGAACCTTCAGTTGAGTGCCAGATCGATCTCCTATCTTGACCAAATCGATCTCTTAGTTTATTTTCCTACGATTACAAAGCAAATTGAAGCATGGAGATCGATCTCATATATGTAGAGATCGATCTTACAATTTGAAAATGTTAGTACAGATCGATCTGTCGAACCAGAAGATCGATCTTCTAATCTCTCTGTTTGAGGCAAGATCGATCTTCAGATCGATCTACCAAGTATTCTCGTAGAGAGGAGATCGATCTCTAATCAACCTAGATCGATCTCCTTAGCTCTTTGACTTTGAGGAGATCGATCTCCTTAGCTCTTTGACTTTGAGGAGATCGATCTCTTCCTATACCAGATCGATCTCATAAACTCTCTGTTTGAGCATAGATCGATCTACAGATCGATCTACTGCCTTTACCATTTGTTTTAGAGGAGATCGATCTCTTTCTATACCAGATCGATCTCATAAACATCCTGTAATAGACAGATCGATCTTATAACTCTTATAGATCGATCTCTGCTTCCTCAACACCTTGTGCAAATTCTTTGAGACTTCAATCCTTTAGCAGATTGATCTCATATCCTCATGAGATCGATCTCTCATACTAGAAAACCCAGGAGATCGATCTCTCATCTCACCGGATCAATCTCTTCATCTTTAAGACTTAGTTTCTGGTACTGATAACCTCTAAACATGTTTTTAAATCATTTCTATATTATTGAATTTACTTGTTTTGTCATTTCAAAATATATTAACTTAACACTTAGTGATGTTATATTTTATGATTTTGGCAAGTCACCACTTATGTGTATTTTAGTAGCTCGCTATCTATGATACAACTTAAGTTTAGTAATATGTGGTCTTTGTAATCAATGGGCCAATAATTTCTCTTGTTATCGCCTTTAGTTATATGTCAATCGAATTTAAGTCAGTAGCAGTACTTGTACATAAGGTACGACATATATCCTTCTTTTATTTTTTTTATTGTAATGCATAGATTTAGAGAGGTGAAAACGAAGAATTTTCAAGGCAAAATAAAACTAAGCAGCTAAACGTATATATGTAGCATTATACTCTAAAGACAGTACTGCTTATATTTAGTTGGGTCTTTATTATGATGTAAGATTAATGAATCCAATGAGATGTATAAATTCCCAAAAGCAATACACCAAGTAGGCCCTCAAATATGGGCAGAATCCAGTATGGACCAAAACAATAATAATTAAAAAAATTTAATTAGTATATTAAAATATAAATAATTGAAAAATGTGCTAGACCATTTAATTAAAAAAATCACATGATTATATTAAAAATATAAATAATTAAGAAATTCACCAAATCATTTTTCACTAAGTCATAATAATTCATCTACCTCTTAGTAAAATATGTTTCATACATGATCATTACCTAAAAAATCTATAAAAGTCATAATAGTACATATAAGTCCTAATAAAATATTTTTCATACATGATAATTACCTATAACATCCATGAAAGTCATAATAATTCTTATAAGTCCTAATAAAATATTTTTCATACATAATAATTACCTAAAATATCCATGAAAGTCATAATAATTCATAATAATAAAGTTGAGTTGTTTTATTGAAAGAATATTTTGAGAACAATTTACTTTGCATAGTTGTCTACAATTACTTTGCAGCCAACTATGACTGCAATTACTTTACAAATTCAATACTCATACCAAACGCTCTAATCACTTTGCATTCAATTAAATTGCAACGCAAAATGATTACTTTCACAATCTCAAATGTCATCTGAAGACAAAGTACAAAACATACAGAGAAAAGCAAGGGAGAGTATTGACATGCAAGTCACATTATCGATACATGAGAAGGGGCATGCAATTACAATTAGACAATCTTAAATGCGAAACGCTACAATAATACAATATTAATAAAAAACACGAATATTATACGAATTAAAATTGAATAATAATTATATATGAATATGATAATTTAAAAAAGTTTTTATATCTAGCATATTGATATGAATTAAAAAAAATTCATATTTTATTCAAAAACAAATATAAATTTTTTAATACAAATATAAATTATACACATAAATTATCAAATCCCCACTAAATATAACAAGCAACACCATTTCCTCTTTACTTCGACACATTCACTTTTGTTTTCAAATCCATTTCCGATCGATTTTCAAAAACCAGGGGTCCCAAAATTGTACGAAGTCGATGCAAGGGCAATGCAGCCTCAATAAAAGCTCTTACGGCGTAATCTTATTTGCATGAAAAAAGGTGGCACCAGCCGCTATAATGGATCTAGTACATGGACATGTACGTGCATCGCCTGAACTATTGCTTCTCTTTGTTTTCCGTATGTTTTAGTGTCACTGTCACCTACAACCGATCGTGTCGGCTACATGTTATATTAAACATTAATTAATTTTATTAACTAAAATATTTTTAGCTGCTAATTAATAATCTATTTGATTTTAGATAAAATTAGTGAAATAAATAAATTTTGTAAAAATAATTACAAAAATTTGTAAATTGAAAATCATCATTACTAAAATTCTATCAATGAAAAAATGATAATATTGTTGAAATTAACTCATGATTGTGCTTTCATTTATACGAAATAAACAGTTAATATCTTAAGTTGAAATTTGAATGAACTTTAATTAATAGGTGGGTGTTTGTTACACAAATTTATTGAATATGATTAAATATGAAAAATGTCAAAAATTCATTACAAATCTATGCAGTAATACGATAAAGATAAAAAAATAAAATAAAATAAAAAGAGTAATGTGATTATAAAAATCAACGAAAATGATTAAAATTTGAATATATTTTTAAAGTATCAAAATTTTAATTTTGATATTTTTTGCTAATAAGTAATTTATAAATTTATAAAATTTAAAAGTAAAATTTTAATAAATTCATAAATTTTAAATGAATTGAAAATTTATCTTAATTTTGAAAATAAAAAATTTTCTTACTTCAATAAAAAAGTCATGGGGCACATCGTTCCATGTTCCCATCTTCATCTTGAAATGTAGCTTCTGCAGGTGAACGATGTCGTGGCTCAAAGGCTTCTTTACCTTGAATCTTGACCACCGGATGTTGAAGACAAACTGATATCTGTCGGGAAGATGGCTTGGATGTGGTTGGCTGTCAATCCAAGTTTCCGTACGAACCAATGTGCTTTGTCATCAAACGTTTTCAACAGCATGCTCGTTGAATATCTTTACATTTTTTTTTTCGACAAGGCCTTTGGCTGTAAAAAGAAAATAAATAAAAGCTTGAGAATAGACAGCTAGTGGAACTTTAATCTGATTTTGTAACCATTTTAAACATAATAATTAAATCACGTGGACGGTCCATTTATTTCTTTTAATTTATAAATTATTATTATTATTATTATTATTATTTTCTTTCAAATCGCAGGAAGGGACAAAAAAAATTCTTATTCTTTCCTCAACGCTAAAGATAAATTTTTTTTAATCAAAAAAATAATTTTTCAAAATTATTGTTCACTGCTACAAGAAATAGTTCTAAAATATATAGATCTTGCTGAAATATTTGAAGTCAAATTAAAGTCGTCATATATATTATCTTTATAATTTTAAATTACCCGGAAATGCTTTTCTTACTTTCCCACCAACCATAGCCGTCCCCGAAATACTTCATTTATCGATTGTTTCGGAAGGCTTTGTAATCTCCGCCCCGCAGAACCCTAGCTCACCACAATGTCGCCGTACGGCGACAGAGCCATCAACCTCGAATGCCACTGCTCTTGCTCCTCAGGCGAGAATGGTGATTTCCACGATGGCGCCGCCGATTATGGTCTCCCCAGGTCGCATGGTGAGACTTGCAATCATTGCGCGAGATCCAAACCTTCGTCATATTCTTCGTCCGTGCTTGGTTTTGATACGATTGTGTTAAAGGACTCGGAGAAGTTGCGGAGAATTGTCCTCGCTTCAGCTAAAGGCTTCTCAATTGGAGCTGGCGTTAAAGGTGGCTTAGTTCTCTTCTCGATTCTAGCGCGTTTGCGGCGCAAAAAATCAAGGTAATTTTCGTATAATAAAATCTGATAATTTATTTTTAATTTGCTTTGAGAATTATAAAGCATCAATTTCTTGATTTAGGAATGTTGACTCGTTTCCCAATGAAGAAGCAATTTCTGCGGCGATTACGGAGACAGTTAGATACGGTCTTTTTCTTGGCACTTTTGCTGGTACATTTGTTTCGGTGGATGAAATAATTGATGCTCTCGGAGGACATAACAGGCAATGCCCTTAATCTAAATTTCACATATTTTTTGGTATCCCATCTTTAATTGGAAAAAAAATGGAATTTTTTTTTCTTGAGTTTGATTGAGTGAAGTGTTAAATTTTGAATCAGGTCTGCAAAATGGAGGGCATTAGTAGCGGGACTGGTTGCAGGGCCTTCCATGCTTCTTACCGGGCCTAATTCACGGCATACAAGTTTGGCCATATACATACTCATGCGAGCAGCTGTATTGGCATCACGCTGTGGAATAAAAAGTAAACGGTTTGGGAAGCTTTGTAAACCCCTTACTTGGAAGCACGGTGACATATTCCTTATGTGTCTCTCCTCTTCGCAAATTTTGTATGTTCCTTTTGCTAAGTGCTCTTGGTTATTAGTGTTGATTTATGCTATTAAACTTTAGTGCAATTCTTCTTGTTGAATCATTGTAATTATAAGTTGTAGAAGTTGCAACCCAGACCAGGTGAGTAACCTCCTGGGATTTCAGTCTCCTGAATTAAGAACCCATTCCTCCTGATTAAGTTATCGATCAATAACGATTTCCTTGCTTGAAAATTTAAGAGAAAAAGAAAGTGTCATGCTGTAAATTTTTGGAGACATTCTGAAGTACGTCAGACTATATGACAAATGAGGCATGCCAAGGGACTCTATTATCTGTTTTCTTTGGTCTTTTTTAACTACCATTCGACCTGTTAAAGCTGGCAGTCAAAATTTAAACGTTTTCCTGCTGCCTTGTCATCTCTATTGTTAAAAGTTCATTACATCTTAGGCTTCATAGCAAGAACTTGGATACTTAAATCAAAAAGTTGGGCAAAGCCTAAATATGTGAAAATAAAGTGGAAAAATATTTTCTTGTATTAAGGTAAGTAATCATTGTACTTTTCTAGGCATCATTTGAAAAGAGATGGATGACTTTGTGTAGATTTACAACTTGTACATGCAATGGCATCAAAAAACACACTCTGGGGAAACTCTTACTTGATATATTTTCCTAAGAAGATAATGAATTTACTTTTATTTATTTTTTGGGTGTAATTTTTAAGTGGAAGCATTTATATTTTCAGGTCTACTTACCTTTTGAAGCGAGATAGTTTGCCCCCATCATATAGGTCCTTTCTCGATAAACATTGTGGAAAGGCTAGTGTCATCCTGCAAGGTGTAAAAGAGATTGCAAGTGGCCTTCCAATCACTAATTTGGAAGCAATAGAGAAATTTTACAAGGCAAGAGGAGTAGACATTAAATTAGATCCAAACATGAAAGTCCCCTGCTCGGTATGATTCTTGTTTCTACTTATCTGTTGTTCTGCCAAGTAGTACTAATGCAGTATGCATTCCTTCTTTAGTTGCCTTTCTTTCTTCCTTTATAACAAAAACAATATTAGCAAAGTGTTTTTCCCGTACATACTGTACCGCCCACAATATCAACAAGACTTCACTGTTGCTCTTTAATTATTTAGGACCATATCTTGAGTAAGATAATTAAAGATTGGTTCTTCGTTTTCCATTCAGGACAGATGTGCATGAAATTAACGTCTTCATGAAGATTAAGTTAGATGCATATTGAATAGAATAATTTGCAGGAATTGAAGAAAGCTAAATAAGGTCTTGATTGAGAAAAGTAATGTGAAGTGACATACAGCTTTTCATCTTCCTCATTCTTTTTATATATCGTAAAGCTCAATTTATTGGATAAAAACTCTCCTTCTTGTTGCTTTATCAGAAATTACAAAAAAGAAAATATGAAATAGAAGTGGGAGTATGAATATTTTTAAAATTTGGAATTGACAAACTGGATGTCTTTAGTCTGAACATGAATGTGCAACTTTGTGTTTTATTGCTCTGACTTCAGTTGTTCTAGTTATCAGCCTGATACTGCCTTACAACTTTCAGAAATTGAGAGCTAATTTAGTCTTTTCGGCTTCTTGTTGAAATTATGTGCTGGCTCATAAGTGTAAAAGCACATGGTGAATGTGTTTTTCACAGCTTAAAGATCATGTAGTTATCATCCAAAGTTATCCATTGCTCAAAACTATGTAATGCACTTGATCAATCTTTGCAGTCTCTATAAGCCTTGCTAGCAGATCTCATTTGGAATTGTTCCCTTTGTGATTAGACCCTTAGATTGCATGTATAAGCAATATGCTGAATTGCTGAAACAAAATAGATTCTCTTGCTGGAATAATTTTGTTTGTGATTTCTGTTAAAATTACATAGATAACTTAAGAAACTTCAGAATAGACTTTGCATTCAAGCACTCAAGCCACTAATGCTTGAAGTTTGCTGGCAAAAGTATATTGTTACTTTTGAGAATTATGCATAAATCTTCAAGCTATTTGCAGATGCTTCATGGGAATCAATCATGCAAGGCACATGTTGTTCCTTTTTTTATTGAAGCATATAAAAGGGCCTTACCAGTATATCTTCCAGTTTATTTGATTCCTGCATTGATAGTTCATCGTCAAGGCCTCTTAAAAAGGTAAATGCAGTTAGACTCTTTTCTCTTTCTTGAAGACTGTTTAGCTGAAATTTGGTGAAATGTTCACTTACAAATTGGCTACTTATTATTGTTATTTGAGAAAAAAAAAAAAAAAAAAAAAGAGAAACTTTTTTCTCTATATGTTGTAGATTTTAGATTATTCTCTCCACTTTAGGCCCTCCATCGTTATCACAGTAGGTAAATGCCCTTTTACAATTTGATGTGAGATTGAGCTTGTTATAGCACATAGATCCTATAGTTTTTAGCATGCTTGCCAAACATTTGCTTTATAATATTTTGGTTAACGAAGAATCATACGTCTGATTTGGTTTTAAATACCTCATAATTTGAGCATCAGAAAAAACCCTCCAGTAGATGTGTTCTTTTCTTTCTCATTTTTAGTGGAAACCAACTTCTGCTAGTCTTTTGCTTTCTTTCTTTCAGTCCTGTCCCCCCTCCCCCTCGTCTCTGGCCTCTTGCTCTATCTTATCATTATTGTCTGACATAGTTCTTATGACCTTAATGCAGGCCTTTCGCGATATTAGGAAAGAGTATTGTTGGTACTGCCAGATCAAGCTTATTTTTATCTAGCTTTTGCACATCTGCTTGGTTAGTCTTCTATTATTTCTACCGTGTCATGCATTGTTTTCATAACATTGTCTATATGTTCTCCTGGATCAATAGTTAGTTCCTAATGTGTTTAGACTTCACTTTTTAAAGATTTCTTTCCATGATAAGTAGTTGTCTTTGAGATTTATTGTTGCCATTAAAGTAACTATAACGTAGTTGTTGTTGGTCGAAATTTTTCATCCAATCTTTTCCTTCTTTTCCTTTCTTTGTTACTTTGTTGTTCTTATGAAGATGGTATCTCATACTGGTCAACAAAATTTTATTATTAGTCAGTGATGGGCAATCATTTTTTTCATATATATTCACATGCCATTTATGGCTGGTAAAGATCTCTTACCGTCATTAGTGGTCTATTGTAGCAGTCTACTTTGAAGGTCTTTTTCGTTTTGTTTTTCTTTTCAAAGCTCACGTTGATTGCCAGGACATAAAGATTGCTAAGGATATATAGTAAATAACTAAATACTTTTCATAATTTCCTGCAAAACACTTTAAAGAAAAACAGGGAGAAAATTTTCCAGAAATTGTCAGTTGATGGCAATATAGAAATTTGACTTTGGAATCTGGTGAAACACTCAATTGCAACTTCTGCATTACTGCATCTGGTTGTAATTTTAGCTAAAAGATATGATTTATATTTAAGAAAATCAATCACATACTATAAATAAAATGTGGTTCTCTAAATTCAAAACAATAAAGGTATGCTTGGTAGGGTGAAAAAGTGAAAAAATGGAAAAGAGTGTGTGAAAAAGTGGAAAGAAAATGATTTTTATCAATGCTTGATACGAAAGAAAAGTGTAAGTAAAGATATAGGAAAGATTGTTATTTTCTTTCCTTATTAACAAAATCAAATTATTTTAAATTTAAAATATTAGAAAAAAAAAAAAGAGATATTAATTATGTATGTATATTTACAAAATTATCGTTTATTTTTTTTACTTTTATTTTATTATCTTCACTAAGTAATGAGATAATGGTAAATTAATACAATTTCATTTTCTTTCTTTCCATTTTTCAACTCTACCAAGTAATGAAAGAGAAAAAATTATATTTTCTTTCACATTTTCCATCTTTCCTACCAAGTACACTTAAAAAATAATAATATTTTTCATTTCTTCATTTTTCTCTCCTTTCAATTTTTTATCTTCCCAGTTTTCTTTTTACCCGACCAAGCAAAGCCTAAGGGATGTTCTTCTAGAAATGAATTTCTGTAATTGGAAGGAAATAAGAATAACTATGAAAGATTGTACTGGCTTTACTAAATGTGCAATATCCCGTGATGTCATACATTAAGTTGTGTAAGTTTGCGGTGCCATGAAGATGGTTAAAGTGAAGAATCACTAACTTTATGTGCTTTTGCTGGATTGTCAAATTAAACTGGCAATATAATTATTGGTTTAGAAAGATATTTCTATTCAATAGAAAACGGGGGACTGATATATGTTGTACGAGTCATATAGATGAGAAATGTTACAATGTCATTTACAAAATAAGAATGGCGAGATGAGTACGAGAAGAGCAAGAATTTGCTCTGTCTCCCTCGCTCATCTATATTTAACCAAATATCAACTATATCAAGAAAGGGAGTCAACGTTATTTTATGGCATTGAGTAACTAGATGGGTTTGTTAGTAGCAGGTAAGCTGAGTTAGGCATTATTTGCTCTTCTTTTATTTTCTTTATGATGCTTTCCACCCTGCTCAGTGTCAACATAAAGTTCATTACAAATAAGCTTGTATTTATTACTAAATCAAATTAGTTTGCACCTCGAGATATCAGATTTTGTTCTCATTGAAAATATTGACCTTTGTCATCGAGCTAACTGTCATCTTCTAAACAGGATGTGGACTTGCCTGCTGTTTTGGTTTGTCAGAAAAATCAACATACCATTGGTAGCAATTGGAACGGTAAATGACTCACCAATTTATCATGTGAGTTGTAAACCAAAGGTTTTTTTTCTTATGTCATGTGTTATTGGGCAGTTTCCGACGGGTCTGGCGTTGGCAATTGAGAAGAAAAGTAGGCGTATTGAGATCTCACTCTACTGCCTTGCACGAGCCATAGAGAGCTTCTTTACATGCTTGGGTGATGTCGGGTATTTACCACAGTTAATGAATCTGGAAAGAGCTGATGTGGTAATTTTTAGCTTGTCAACAGCAATCATAATGCATTGCTACGCACAGGAGAGGGAAGTGTTTCGCTCCAAGTACTTGAATGTTCTTGATTGGGTCTTTGGTGTGCCTCCTCCCCCATGTGAAACCCCTCGCTGCAAAAACAGATGAGCAGTCAGAGTGGCTTTGGGGTTTAATAGATGTTTGCAGCTGAGAATTATCTTCTCGTGTGTGATGAATAGTGTCTGTTTGCACCAACCGAGCTGGCAGCCACAAGGTGTTTTCTATCACCGTTTTGCATAATACTAATAGATGGAAGGATTCTAGATGTCCTGGGATTTTTTTCTTTACACCTCTTTTCTTTACATTAAATAGTTATTTGATTGAAGAAAATAGGATGTGAAGAGAAAAAATATGAGTACATTTAGAAATTTTCTAATATATTTTATGGTTTAATAATTAATTATACCCTTGACTTTTTGTTAAAAATAAAAATAAGTTTTCAATCTTTAATTTTATTATATAAACACTTCAAGTTTTTAAATAAAATAATTAAGTCTAAACTAATTATAAATTTTTACACTAAAGCAAAAAAATTAAAGGTTTATAAGATTTTAACATATTATTTATTTTATTTAATTGCATTTATTTTAAAAGGTTGAGATTTTATTTTATGGTAAAATAAAAATTTTTAAATTTTTATTATAAAATTAAAAACTAATAGTTTATAACTATTTAGTATAGAAAGTTGAGAATATATTTGATTATTAAATTTATATTTTATTGAATTTACAATTCATCACATGAAAATTTTCATGAGTTTCAAATAGATTTATTTATGGATTGTAATTCGTTCAAATTCAAAGTTCAATTCGATTTGTGAGGGTTTAATTTGAAAATTGAATTCAATTCGATTTATAAGGGTTTGATTTGAAAATTAAGGACCAACAAAAAGTTGGATTAAATTTGAATTTATTATTTAAAATTTAACTTCAATTTGATTAAGTTTCATAGGAATATATTTTTTAGTGTTTTTTTTATAATTTAGTAAATTTAATAGTTGGTTAAAATATTATGTATTTTGTATATTTTCAAAAATAAATGAAAATATGTCAACTAAGAAAGAATTGAAAAATATAACATGGCATTTGCAATTAATTTGAGGTTCTGCTCCTTCTAGATTATATTTAAAAATTTTATGTTTTATAATCTTTCTCATAAATTTATTTTAATTTATTGCATTATATTTATTCATTATTACATATATTTTTTATATTTTTACCGGAAAAAAATTAGATTTAATTGTTATATATAAAAACAGATTTATGTAAAAAATTAAACTCAAATAATCAGATCTTTGAAGTCACACTTACCAATCCGGTCCATGAATACCTCCTGTTTGCTTGAAATGTCAAGGTGAATCCTTGAGAAAGAGATTGGAATAGCTATTTATTTCAATGTCATCCAGGTTCAATGGTTTATACCCAAAACAACAGCTCATTTTACTAATCAATCTTCAATCATATAATTAAAACAGCACCATCTGATCCACAAACAAAGGACTAAAAACGAAAAGAAATAAAGAAACATTAAAACCATAATTAAAACACCCAGATGTCCAGTACGCAGCCGTATGGGCCGCCATTCCTTAAACCTCATCCTCATGTAGAAGCATATTCGGAATTCCTTTACTAACCGGAAATTTCCTGCCCGTCTCCGGGCAAACAAGAGCACCTTCCTCAAGATGAAGCTCCAGGAGGGCGTGGTGGAACTTTCTCATAAACTCCAAATCCGACTCTAACACCGACGACTCAGGGGCCTCCTCAGGAAGCTCGGCGTAGCCCATGATTCTCGAAGCATCGGAAAACGCTTTCCAATCGATCTTCGTAAATATATTCCTGAGAAAATCGTGACTGATTTCGACTTGCTTTTCCACCACTTTCTCCACTTCGATCCTGAGAGGGAAGCCATTGGTTACCCCCTTGATGTTGGACGACAACATGTTGTGAGTTAGCAACCTCATCTGGTTCCTTTCGTCTCAGTCCCGTCGCTTCTTTCTGTTTCTTTGTTTCGGCTAGTGTGTTTAGTCGAATAACTCCAGGACCGTGATTGATGCTGGGCTTGTTTGCAGGGGTTAAGTGTCCTATGGCTTGCGCGTTTTGCAGATGAAACGTAATTCGAGCTGTTCGGTGTTGTTTAACGATAAACCCTAGTTCTTAAGCCCGGTCTAGTTTTGGGCCCATTTAGAATTATTTGTAGCCTAACTTTAGAACTTAACCCTATCTCACAATATATACAAATTTTTGGTATTAATGGAAGAATTCGTTTGTATGAGATAATATTTTTAATAAAAATAAATGACCACTTTGGTTTTAATTCAATTATTGGTAAAGAGTGGTTTAAGAAACTGCTAGAAAATTTTCCTTTTGTAAAAAAGTAAAATAAGTGAAGATATCATGGCTAAATACTGAATGGTGAAAGTAGTTTGTGAATATGTAATTTGTTGATAATTAGTGCAAGTAAAAGGTTGTCCTGGATTAAGGTCTAATTAGGTTGTGAATTGTGGTGCTGAAACTGATATCCCCCAGTTTATATAAAAGAAGTTTAACATCAAAATATATCATTATTAAACTTAGAAGATCGAAAAAAAAAAAAAAAACTTGAAAGGAACTCATTTGAATAAAATATAGCGGTATTGGAGTTGAAAGAACACATTACCTTATATAAAAATAAGTGATAGATAAAAATTCATGTTGACAATTTAACATGAGTTCATATATTGGTACATGTATCTTACAGCAATCTATTGGGATAAAGTTCATATTATGATGATCCAAATACATCATTAATTTTTAATAGAAAATGTATATAAATCCTTCACCTTTTATTGCATTTAAATAAGTTTACATATTTTTATTTTACAGAAAATTATTAAATAATATTAACTATAATTTGTATTATACATGTGACATTTCACGTGATAACCTATAATGTTATCTATGTCAGTTACCACGTAAAATACCACAAATCACAATTAGTGTCATTTAATAAATTTAAACTCATTTATGTGATTTTAAAAGTTACAGTAAAATAAAATTTTATATACTTCTTTGCATGCAATAAAAATAGGAGGGCATATTTCAATTTTTTACTATATTTAAGATTTTGCAAGTGAGCTCTTCTAAGGGTTTTTTATTTTCTTTTTTTTTCTTTATTCATGAGGAAGCATAAGAGGAACAAGAAATTGAACCTTAGATTTAATCTCTCATAAAGAGGATAACAATCATTAACCCAAACCTTGATTGTTAGTAACAACAATAGCTATAAATATAATAGTAATAATAAAAAAAATTAAAACTTATATATCTAATCATAATTGTTAAAAAAAAATTTATAGTGTTGGTTTTTGGGTTTCATAACTAATAGATTTAAATCGATAAACTAATCTAATTTAAAATTTTATTTTTACCCAAAACATAGATTGATTTCAAAATTTTTATCTCCATACATAGATCTGGCCTTGATTGAAATAGATGGGCAGGCATGTGGTAGCAAATTTGTAAGATGCTTATCAATTATCTAAGAGCTAGTTTGAATGAGTGATGAGGATGACTTTGATATTATAAAAGAAAAATTAACTGTTAAAGATATATATTTTGTTATAAAATAATAAAAAATTTAAAACTAAGGACAAAAAAATAAAATGCCTCTCACATTTTTTTTCTTATTTCCGGTGTGGTGGAATTCAAAAAGCATTTAAGTAAATATAAGTTAATGTTTTTGAAAGTAATGGGGCTTTGAATCAAATTTTACAAAAAGTATGGAATACTGATTTTTAGATGTACTTATGGTTAGACTATATAAATGTAATAATGGATTAGACATGCAATCTTTATCATAGCATGACATGTTGAAGAAATAGCTAAAAGAAATTATCATTGTAATTTCACGGCAGGACTTTCAAGTATCCAATTCTTTACAAATTAAATGAAAGTTTTGAATGATATGCTGATGATGGTTTATGCCAGTTGACTTGCACTCATCATCAAGAACGAAATCAGGGAAATGACAATGGTTTTTACAGTTTCATTCTTCAGAGAGGTCATTTAGTACTAGAAATTAGATATATAATACATTTCCTTTGTTAGTATCTTTTCTTCGATTTGCTTGGTTGATTTTGCTGATTTATTTCAGGGGAATAAACTTGGATTTTGCAAAGAAACCCTTGTTCATTGCTTATAATTACAAATGGTTCATTGAAACTGATATACTGCACTGTTGCCTTTGAAACGGTGTGGTTAAGAATTAAAGCCAATAAACATGGTACTGCCGACTGCCTGGTTGCTTGTTTGATAAAGGAAGATTAGGTTAACCACTGCAGAAGAAAATATTCACTGAGATACTCTCAAAGATTAACAATATATATTGTTATAAAAGATAGGGATCATATAAACTTTCTTCCTCATGCTTCCTTGTTTTGTATTGTATTTCTATTTTCATTGTTAGTAACGTTAATAATTGAAACTCATCATCTAGTAGGCTACAGCTCATACTAGTTGTTGACTTCCACTTATGGTATAAATTTGACTTTTTTTTTTCCATTATCTAGTTGACTTTGAGTAGAGTCATGTTATTATTTTTTCCTAAATCATTAAACCATGATGAAATATTAATAAAAGTTTTATGTGCGCTAGTTTTTTTCTTTTTCCACAAAGTTTCACGGGAATTATGTAGATATATGCATGCACTCCATATGTTTGCTTTGAATTTGTTTAACAAAAAAATTGCATCATCATGTATTCATGTTGATTGATGAGGGACTCGATCCACTATGCTTAGCCACTTTATACTACCTCTTTCTCTTTGTTGGATGCATTTTTGGGACTTTGGTTCAAAAGTAGGAAACGCTAGTAAATTTAATTTGGCGTGTGTTTAGATGGACGATATAATTGATTTCGATAAAATTAAAAAAAAATAATGATTAAAAATATATGTTTTTTAATAAAATAATAAAAATGTATATAAATGATAAAAAAATAATTTATCCTTAAAATTTTTTATTCATTATGCTGAAACCCATGTGTAGACCCGACAAATGTAGACACGACACGAGTGACACGACACAAACACAATATGAAAAAATCGTGTACGTATTTAAAAAATTCGTGTTTCGTGTTTAGCCGTGTCGACATGAATTTTGACACGATAATTTTTGTGTTTAGCCGTGTCAAACACTGCTAAACACGTATAAGACACGGAAACACGTTTTCTTAAATCGTGTCACACGAATATACGGTTAATACATACATGACAAGAGAAACACGGTGAAGAAAACTGTGCCACACGAATACACGATACACATATAAGACACGAAAATAAGATAAACTAATCAAGGGCCTTTTCGTCATTTTATATGTTAGGGTTATCAAACCCCTAACTATAAATCGATACTAACTGATGTCTCAGCTGTTTTTCTAAACTGAAGTCGTCGGCAGCAAAAGCACACTAAAAAACCCATAGTTCAGAGCTCTCTTTCATCTTGCCTGAAGCCATGGTAAGTCTTTCTTTGCATCTATTTCGATTCTCAATGTTAAGCTAACTTCTGTTTGGTAGCTAAGAAAAAATTTAGGATTTTGGTGTAGAATAAACAACGTAGGTTTTTTTTTTCCCTCCTCTTTTATTTACGTTGTTTGAAGAAATGTAAAAAGGTTTCACTCGTTTTTGTTCTGCTTTGTTTCATTTCCTCACACTCTTTCTTGCATTTTCTGAGCTCGTCTTCCAGACTCATCTTATCCAATCTCTCTTCTTCATATTTGTAGAAAAATGAATCTTTAAACTGTTTTCAGTGTCTCAATCTTCGATTTGTCTTCTCTCGCCAATAGAACCACTTCCACCTTGGCATCTAAGCTTCGAGGAACACCTACTTATAATTAGTAAGATGGAGTCATTAACTTCCATTTTCTCGAAATATCTTTTCTATCGTTTCAGTTTTTTGCTCTTCTTTAGACAGTGGAAGCAACATTTATTTAGGAGGATTTGGGTGTTGTGGCTTACTAATGGTCTGTTGTGACTCTATTTCAATATTAGAGCAGAAATGATTTATGTCAAAATTTTTGTTGAGATATATTTGGCTAATTTCTAGAGTCAAGTCATTTTCTCTAGTCTATCTTTGCTCCATCACCTTGGGTTTCTGTGTTTCTGTTGTTCCTGCATGATACACTGAGGTTTTGAGATCTTGAGATTGTCTTTCAAGATGGTAAGTTACTGATTTGGTATTATTGTGTGTGATAGTTTTCTTTCCTTTAATAGGTAAGATTGTGGGTGTGAACTTAATTGACAAAAATGTGTAAGTGGAACTCCTCTCTCATTTTATCTCTCTGTCTCTTTTATTGGTCACAACTCACAAGGTTTCATTTGGAACTGAACTTTATGATTTGCAATAGATTGGAATTTTGGAAATACATGCACTTTCTTGGGTATTTGAAACTTATGCCTGAAATTTCTCATTGAAAGATGATAAATGTGACATTGTTGAAAGATTTTGTTCTTTGGGTTTATCTTTTTATATTTTACTTTTGATTTTTGTTTTCGGAAAGATAATGGTTCAATGTATTAATAGTATATGAAACATTTGGAATGTTTAATTTGTGGTTGTAATTGTATTTATTTCTAGTTCATGCAGCTTGAAACATTATTCTGTTTTAGTAAGCTTTGTTATTAAAAATCAAAATCCATTTGACACCCACTTATAATTAGTAGGAATCTTCTGCTGATAGCCCAGATTGGTAGGTTATTGAATCACTATCGGCTTCTAGCTTGAGTTTTTTCTTCTATTTTACCTATGCTTGCCTCAAGAGATTTGGAAGAAGAAAGCCAAAAGAACATCTATTCCAAAAGTAACTTGAAAGGAGGGGAATAATCCGACTGGCAAGCAAAAGAGCCAGAGGAAGAGCTACTTATAGCAACTAAAAACATCACTACCTTGCTTCCTAGAGCCTATCACCGTTGCCCAAAAACAACAGATGGTCAGCTATACTTTCCTTTCATTTCCTTCCCTATCCTTCCTTCGTAACCCTTACCAAACAGCAGATGGTCCACAGTACTTCACATACTTAACCAAACAAGGCTTTTTCTTGCCTCTTTATTATTTGAAATAATTTATTTCCTTTTGTTGTTTTCTTTATATTTATGGTTAGTGATCTATTTTAAATGATGCGTGGGTAAATTTCTGAGCTTTTTATTTGGCTTCAACATATTCATGGGTTGTTTGTTTTAAATTCATGGGTTCGTTTGTTTTGAGCTGTTTGAATATCATGAGGTTGTACTTCGTTCATGATACTTATTCTTAAATCTTTTTCCCCTTTCTATTGTTTTTTTTTTTTTATGTTCGCTATGTCTGACATTTTTTTTCTTTCCTCTTAAAAAGTTCTCAAATGGTTTGTTATGGAGGATGAGATTTGTTTGTCAATGTTAAATGTGTGCCACTCGTTTGCACATCTCATTATAACGTGTTTACATATTGTTTACTATAGATCTATGTGCATTTTGTTTACTATAGATCTAAGTTGATTGAGTTGTTCACTCTCTAAGTGTTATATTCTTTTAATATTTGTAGATGGAGATGGACGATATCAATGTTCCTTTACAGTAAGATTCTATTCCTAACACTGCTGTGTATGTGGAGGACTTGGAGTTGGAAGATAATGATGATTGTTTAGAGGTACAACAAGTAAACGAAAGAGATTGGAAAGGGTAAAGGGAAACTTAAAAGAGAAAAGAAATTTACATATTATGTTTGAGCGGTGTTCGAGATATTGTTTGAGAAGACAATCGATGGTACTAAAAATGTAAAATGTAGATATTATAATGAAATTAAAATCATGACAGCAAATATGGGAATGGCAATCTCTTACGTCATATGAAGACTTGTGTTATGAGAGGCACTTGTGATGTAGGACAAATGATTTTTTCTAAGGAATATGGTGGGTCTATGCTAATAAGGTTTGCAAAATTTGATCCTAAACAATTTCGTGAAAAATTAATTACTGCAATTGTTAAGCATAATTTGTCATTGTCATCTGTGGAGTATAGTGGAATTAGGGATGTGTTCTCTTACTTGTGTGATGATATGATTTCAATAACTAGGAACATTGCCAAGTCTGATGTCATGAAAATGTACAAGAGACAAAAAAAATTGCTTAAAACTCGTGTTGAAAGAAATATCCGGTAGAATTTGTTTGACTTCTAATTTATGGACTTCTATCATTACTGATGGGTATATATGCATCACTGCACATTTTGTTGATCATGATTGGAATTTACAAAAGAGAATTTTGAAATTTTTCTTTATGCCACCTCCACACAATGATATTAGTTTGAGTGAAAAAAGTGTATTCTTTGTTGGCTGATTGGGAGATAGAGGGTAAATTGTTCTCTATAACATTAGACAATGCTTCTTCTAATGATACTTTTGTTGATTTTTTGAAGTTACAATTGAATGTACGGAAAGCACGTTTAGGAAATGGTCAGTTTCTTCATTTAAGATGTTGTGCTCATATTCTGAATTTGACGATCCAAGATGGTTTGAAAGAAGTTGATGAGTCTGTCAGAAAAGTGAGTGAAAGTATTAAGTATGTGAAAGGGTCTCAAGTCAGAAAACAAAAATTTTTGGAGTGTGTGAACCTAGTTAGCTTAAATGCCAATAAAAGATTGAGACAAGATGTTCCAACTAGATGGAACTCCACATTTCTCATGCTTCAAAGTGTCATTTACTTTCGCATGGCTTTTACTCAGTTGAAAATTAGTGATTCAAATTATAAGAATTGTCCATCTAAAGTTGAATGGGATAGAATTAAGAAACTAAGAAGGTTCTTAAGTGTTTTTTATGAGATTATTTGTGTGTTTTCTGAATCAAAGTATCCTACATCCAACTTATACTTTCCTTCAGTATTTTGGGCACGATTAAGCTTGAAAGAACACATGAATAGTGATGATGTGCAGTTTAAAAAGATGGCTTCTTCAATGTTTGAAAAGTTTGAGAAGTATTGGTTTGAGTTTAGTTTGATTTTAGCTATAACTGTGATATTGGATCCTCGTTACAAGATATGATTTGTGGAATGGAGTTACAACAAGTTTTATGGGCATGATTCCAGAGAATTCAAAAAAGTTAGGGATACTTTGTTTTCTCTATATTCTAAATATCCTAATTCTACTAATGCTGCGAAGGCTTTTATTTCTGGCTCCTTTTCAGTGGACGGTAACAACCAAACTGTTGATGGTGTGAGATTCGATACCATGACTATAAGTTCACATTAAAATGATATTTGGAAGGTAAGTAAATGTTGTCTCATTTTATAAAGAAAGGTAAATTTTAATTATATTCATTTAATGTTTTTCTTATTTGTTTATTCTTGAAAAGAAATATTCTTTGTATTATGTATTAGCATTTGTACACATTGTTTATCCAACTAGGGAATTACGTAAGATTTATGGCATGCTACTGTTCGTTAATTGTTATATTGTTTTTGTTTGAAGTGTCCATGAATACATGATTTTGATTTTATATTTGAATTTTTTTTTTCAATTAGGAGTTTGAGACTTTTGATATTGAATATGGTGTTGCTGTAAAAAAAGTCTCAATTGGAGTTGTATTTGAAAGAACAAAGAGTTGCTAGGAATCAAGAAATGAATATTTTGCAATTTTGGAGGCAAAGTCAGTATCGGTATCCTGAGCTTACTGCCATGGTGTCAGACCCGAATTTTTCGATTTACGTATGTAGCTTGTACCTTATGATTCCTATGTGTACGAACATTATATTTTCATAGTTGAATCATAAGAAAAGTATTTACTACGTGCTATCAATTATTTGAGAAATTAAAAATGCATGTGAGCTATATAACAGCGAGATAAGGGTTAAAATGATTCCCGAATAAGTACAAGGGTAAAACGGTCAATTGATCGAAATTCGGTATAAATCCGATGAGACAATTTCATTAAAAATATGAAATTGAGGAATTTTGATGAAAAACGGGGTAAATATTTAATTTCGAATCAAATAAATCAAGATCCGAAGTTATTTAATATTTTTAGAATTTTTATCTCGAAAAATGAGCCCGAAAATAGTGAAAAAAATATACCAAAAAGGTAAAATCAGAATGATAAATTCATTTACGGACTAAATGAATTTAATAGGAATTTTTGGGATATTTTAAGATATTTTAGGATTTTAATATTATTTTAAGGATTAAAATAATATTAAAAATATATTATAAAAAAAAACAAAACAAAACAAAAAAAAAAAGAAATCAGAAGCAACAATCGGGGAGAGAGAAAGTGAGAGGAAACAGAAGCAAACCGACGCAAGAGGAAGAAGGAGTCACCGGCGACCATCCGGCGACCCCAGCGACCAACGAACGGCTGGAAAAGGAAGCCCGGCACCGTGTGCACCCATCGGAACCTGCAACGCGCGTCACCGATGCCGGACGACGGCGAATCGGAGAGGAATAGCCGCGGGGGAAGAGAGAGGGATTCGGCGGCCACCGGTGGTGCTTGGCTCCAATCGAGCCCAGCCGAGAGATCCCCAGGCCGAGGCGCACCGAACTGCGGTGGTGAGACATCGGGAACCGGCCGAAAACGTCGGCAACGACGAGATCGACCCTGAACCGGTTCAGACCAGTTCAGTGTGAAAAGGGTTGAACCGGTCCGAACCGGTTCAGCAGGAGAGAGAAAGAGGAGAGAGAAAAAAATTTTCGAGAATTCATCGGACTTCGGGTAAGTCGATACGAGGTCAAAAGTGACCGATTTGATTTTCGATAAATTTATTTAAATTGTATTTAATCAGAAATTGACCCGGAGTTAAATATACAAAATTGTGCAATTCGACGATTAATTCCGAACGGAAGCCCGATCGGACTCCGATTCGCGTACCATCGCATAATCTGGGGTAAGTAAAACTCATTTACGACAATTTAAGTGATTAACGCGTATTTAAGATTTATTTTACGCAATTCGGATTAAATTTCGGATTTAGTGAATTATATTCGAAATTTCGAATAAATTGTCGTAAATGATATACGGGCTATCCAAAGAGTTTGGAATAAAGCCAATGGGTATTGATAGGCCCAATGAGTCGATAGACCCTGATAAAGGAAATTAATACGGGAAAACGAGCTTAATACGGATTAAGGCCCAATTAAAGTGTTAAGGCCCATTAAAAGTAAACGGGCCCATTTAAGTGAAATAAACTGTATTAAATGTGTAATACAGTAAGAAACGTGTAATTAATCCAGTAAGTGGTTAATTGCAGCTCCAGAGTCATATTGAGAGTTGACTGACTGCGAGATTTGGACAGCACGGAGGAAGAGAGGTCACACTACGTGATCCGAGGTAAGGGATCTTTGTGAGCTCTTAGAGATAGCTGTATGTATTTTTATCGTCGTTTACATACACTTAAATTTCATATAGCGTATGAATGTGAAATTTCTGGATAGTACCCAAATATGAGAAAATTACGAAAATACCCCTAGACCCGGGGAAAAATTTGGAAATGCATAAAGTACATGAGCATGATGTTTTACATGTGGAAAAGAGGTTTTGTGAAACCAAAATGATAGACTGGCACACGATTTGACAGTATGCATTAAATTGCATGTTTTTATGAAATGTGTGTTTTGCACCGTTTTGCGTATCACACTCGATTTTGAGTACCACTGTTGTGAAAAATAGAGCCAGCTGTCTATTTGTGTGTGTGAAATCATGTTGGAGCTATGAGGTCTGTTGATTTATCCAGATCCGCTCGCACTTGATTTTGTTGTGATTTGTGATTGAGATAGTGTTGGAGCCCTCGTGTTGACTGTGTGTCACACTGACTTGCTCGCACTAGATCTGAGACGACAGGCTATGGTTGATAATTTATTTGGTTGGGGTGGTGAGCTGTTGACTCAGGCACCTACAACTATGTGATAATATTACTCTGGTTCACAGAGTACGTCGTACCGTGTAGACAACATGGAGTACACTGTACCGTGCAACTATGGGTTGTGAGGATTGCGTCTTTGGACTCGGGCATGCTTTGTCATTGCTCTGTTTTGTGATAGTCCTTAGATAGGAGCCGATGGATAGACTAATCCCCTCCTCGGACTCTGAGATACCCTTGCACACCTAGCTAGTGATAGCTCGGGGTCTCGGACTTTGGCCAAATGTCTTATGGATTTCTGTGAATCCCTGCCTAGTCTCACCTGATTTTTATTGGTTTCTATAACGAAACTAATTGTGATTTGATTTCTGTGATGAAAATCATTTGAAATGAGAACATGATTTAATTGTGAGTTTTAATACTGAACACAGAAATATTTTACTCTGAACGAGTTTTGACATTTGATTTTTGGGCAGTAAATTGCTATGTGTTTTAACAATAATGGTTTTGTGAATGCTATGGATTTTCAGCATAAACCATGCATTATAAGCACCGTAGATAGTATGGTTATCTACCTGCTTTCATTTATTCCTTACTGAGCGCGTTAGCTCACCCCTTTTTTTTCATCTCTCCACAGATTAGCCTTAGTGCTTCTGAGAGCTCTGTGGCAGATTTTTGTATTTTCCTTCCGCTAGCAGCTGTTATCACATGACGAAAAGTATACACACTTTTAAAATCTTTTGTATCTAAATATGACAGAGCACAGTGATTTATTTATATTAATACTGGGATGTAAACCAATGTAAATGAACGTAAAAGTTCTGTAAATTATTATAAGTACATCTTCTTATTATGGATGCATGAGAAGTGAATGAATTAAAATATGTGAGAGTGATCGACTGACATCGATTCATAGCCCAACTGTCCGTATGTGTAGTCGTGATATGTGAAAATTATAGATATAAATGTAAGGAATTCGGGTCACGACAGAAGTGGTATCAGAGCCGAGTTGGTCTGATATGAATCGTTGTTAGTAACTAAGAAAGTTTACATCTCATTATCACTGTGCCTTGTTTAGATACAATTGTGTATATCAGGTTGTGATTTCACTGAATTTGTGTTATATATACAGGAAATATATAGGATGTTTGACAAACATCGTAGTAGAGGAGAGAGTTCTCGATCTCAAGGGCACGGAGATAGACCCGAGAGACGGAGTAGATCCTCATCTAGACATACTTCTCGAGAACCATCTGAGAATTCTGGCGCTCGTGACTCGAGATTAGAGCGACGTCTTGATACAGTGGTGACATTATTGGGGCAGTTTATAGCTAGTTTTGACAGTGCCCAGGGTACAGCAGGACAGGCTGCACCGACTGCTGCAGCATCTGCACCTGAGACCCCTGCGCCTGCACAACCTGCACCCGCACCACAGAGAGTTGAACCACTACAGGCTCCTCCTGTTCAGCCTGCACCTCCTCCAGTAGTCCCTCTTCAGGGATATGATAATGATCTGGAGTATAGTTGTGATTTAGATAGATTGACACAGTTTCAGAAGCTACAACCTCCGTCATTTAGTGGGGTGAAGAATCCGGTTGTGGCAGAGGACTGGATTAATAGAATGGAGAAACTTTATAGATTCTCCCGATGTTCTACTACTGAGAAAGTGGCTTTTGCGTCTTTTATGCTAGAGGGTGAGGCGGAACACTGGTGGAAGTCCACTATGCCTAATCTATCAGCTGGATATCAGGTTATTACTTGGGAGATGTTCTTGGACGCCTTCAGGGAGCAATACATTCCAGATACTGCTCAACGGAAGTTACAGAATGAGTTTTCAGGTTTGACCCAGGGAGGTAAATCAGTGGACGAGTATGAATCTCGGTTTACATCTCTGGGCAGATATGATCCTGATACCATGGGCAGTGAACGGAAGAAAGTTCGTAAGTTTATGGAAGGCCTGAGACCATCATTTAGAGCTCGACTGGCCCCGTTGGATATTTTGACATATGGGGAAGCAGTTAGACGAGCTCAGCTATGTGAGCAGGATTACGAGCTCCATGTGTTAGAGTATGGGAAAGGTGGTAAGGGCAAAGATAGAGACCGAAAGAGATTTGGGGATGACAGAGGTAGTAGAGAGGGGAAGAGGCCTTTTAGTGGGCGACAAAAGATCGATGAGTCGCGGAGTAGGGCAGTTAGACCCCCTGTATATCCGACAGCAGCTCCAGCTCGGGGTATTGTGATTGGAGGTCCCTGACCAAATCCTAATTTATGTAGACTTTGTGGAGTGTTCCACGGGAACCGACCTTGTTATAGGATATCAGGAGCATGCTTTAGGTGTGGTAAGACCGGACATATGATAAGAGATTGCCCGGAACCAGTTGAAGCGTCTTCTCAGAGGGGTAAGGAACCAGAGAAAGTTCCACCTGTTATTCCTGCTCCGAGAAGGAGAGCCACGGCTGAGGAGAAGGGGAAACAAGTTGTCGGCCAAGGCAGAGTGTATGCACTTGACCAGGGCACTACAGATGCTTCACCGGATGTGGTGAAAGGTACAATTCTGATTTTTAACCTTGAAGCATTTGCTCTATTTGATCCTGGTGCAACGCATTCATTCATATCACCATCGTGTGCATTTAAATTATCAGAGTTTGTGAAACCTACACCTTTAGGTAAAAGGTTGATAATTAGCACACCAATGGGAAGTAGTCAAATAACTGAGTATGTGTGTAAGCAATGTAAGTTAAGGGTAGGAGATAAGAGTATGATAGCCGATCTTATCCTGTTAAGTATGTTTGATTTTGATGTAATATTAGGAATAGATTGGTTGGCTGCAAATCATGCTATCTTAGATTGTCATTTTAAGACGATAATGTTTTCTCTACCGAAGAAACATGTTGTATAATTTTTATGAATAAATATAAAAGAAATACTTATGCAATATTAAATTGATTGCATAATATTATTTTGAAGGTTTTATTGCGTACGTGGTTGACGTAGATAAGGCACAACCGGAATTGATTGACATTCCTGTGATCAGAGAGTTTTCGGATGTCTTTCCGGATGACTTGCCAGGGTTACCACCAGACAGAGAGATGGAGTTCTGTATTGATTTGGTACCTGGTACTGAGCCTAATCCAGACCACCGTACAGGATGGCCCCAGTTGAGTTGTTGGAACTGAAGAAGCAGTTACAGGATCTATTGGATAAGGGGTTCGTTAGACCGAGCATCTCACCTTGGGGAGCTCCGATCTTGTTCGTTAAGAAGAAGGATGGAAGCCTCCGACTGTGCATAGATTACCGGTTGTTGAATAAGGCTACCATTAAGAATAAGTACCCCCTTCCACGTATCGATGATCTGTTGGATCAGCTTAAAGGAGCACAGATCTTTTCCAAGATCGATCTGAGGTCTGGGTACCATCAGTTGAGAATCCGGAGTGAAGATGTACCCAAGACAGCCTTTCGTACCCGTTATGGTTACTATGAGTTCTTGGTTATGCCTTTCGGGTTAACGAATGCTCCTGCAGCTTTTATGGCTTTGATGAACGATGTGTTCAAGCCATACCTGGACCGATTTGTGATCGTCTTCATCAATGATATATTGGTGTATTCGAAGTCCAGGGAGGAACATGAGCAGCACTTGAGTATTGTTCTGCAGACCCTCCGAGAGAAGCAGTTATATGCCAAGCTCAGTAAGTGTGACTTCTGGTTAGAACAAATATCATTTCTGGGTCATGTGGTATCGAAGGACGGGGTGTCTGTTGATCCGTCCAAGATAGAAGCAGTAGTTCAGTGGGAACGACCCAAGACAGTCACCGAGATCAGAAGTTTTCTGGGCTTAGCTGGGTATTACCGACGATTTGTAGAGGGCTTCTCGAAATTAGCTGCTCCTTTGACTCGTCTCACTCGGAAGAATGTTGCATTTGAGTGGGATGAAAAGTGTGAGAAAAGCTTTAGAGAGTTGAAGCAGTGACTGACCACCGCACCGATTCTCACCATTCCGACCAGCTCAGGAGGTTTCTCTGTATATACGGATGCATCGGGACAGGGACTGGGCTGTGTATTGATGCAGGATGGGAAAGTAGTTGCTTATGGATCCCGACAGCTTAAGGACCATGAGAAGAACTATCTGACCCATGATTTAGAGTTGGCAGCTATAGTGTTTGCACTGAAAATATGGCGCCACTATTTGTATGGTGAGAAATTTCAGGTATTTACTGATCACAAAAGCCTGAAATATTTGTTTTCATAAAAGGATTGAATATGAGGCAACGTAGATGGTTAGAGCTTCTGAAGGACTATGATTGTGAGATCATGTATCATCCGGGTAAGGTGAATGTAGTTGCCGATACTTTGAGCCGAAAGATCCTTGGGATGGTATCATACATGATGATCAGGGAACATGAGCTGCTAGAGCAGTTTACGAGTCTCAGTTTAGATGTGACACCTTCTGATACTGACACATATTGTGTGATAGCTAGTCTGAGATTGGAACTGGATTTGATTGACCGGATCAAACAAGCTCAGCGTATTGATCGCTTCTGTGTTAATATGATTAGTTAGATTCAGAAGGGTACTTGTGCCGATTTTGAGTTGAGCACTGATGGATTACTGAGATTCAGAGGCAGAGTGTGCGTTCCCGATGATCCTGAGTTGAGAAAACTCATTTTGTCCGAAGCTCATTCATCACGTTATACGTTGCATCCGGGGAGAAATAAGATGTATCAGAATCTTTGGAAAGTGTATTGGTGGTCAGGGATGAAGAGGAATGTGGCGGAGTTTGTGGCCAAGTGTTTGGTATGTCAACAGGTTAAGGTAGAGCATCAGAAGCCTGCAGGGTTATTGTAGCCTCTACCTATACTGACATGGAAATGGGAGCACATCACCATGGATTTTATCATGGGTTTACCGAGGACCCAACGGAACCATGATGCCATTTGGGTGATTGTGGATAGATTGACGAAATCAGCTCACTTCTTAGCTATGAGAGCTACAGATGCTCTGAGTGCGTTGGCGAATCTATATGTACGGGAGATTGTGAGGCTACATGGCGTTCCAGTGAGTATTGTGTCTGACAGGGATTCCCGCTTCACTTCCCACTTTTGGGAACACTTTCAGGAAGCCATGGGAACCCGATTGAGCTTCAGTACAGCTTTCCACCCTCAGTCCGATGGTCAGTCAGAGAGAACCATCCAGACTTTGGAGGATATGTTGAGAGCTTGTGTGATGGATTATAGAGGCTCCTGGGATGACCATTTGCCATTAGCCGAGTTCGCCTATAACAATAGTTATCACTCAAGTATTGGGATGGCACCGTATGAGGCGCTATATGGTCGTAGGTGTCGGTCTCCGATTGGATGGGAAGAAGTGGGTGATCGAAAGATGTTTACTCCCGATTTGGTGCAGCAAGCCTCTGAGGATGTCCGGTTGATATGTGACAGATTGAGGACAGCTCAGAGTAGACAGAAGAGTTATGCTGACACGAGACGCAGACCTTTGGAGTTTATGGTCGGTGAGTCAGTATTCTTGAAAGTATCTCCTTCTAAGGGGATTATGAGATTCGGGAAGAAGGATAAGCTAAGTCCTCGCTACATTGGACCATTTGAGATCTGGATCAAGTGGGAGATAAAGCTTATAGGTTAGCATTGCCACCGGAGTTAGCTAGTGTGCATAACGTCTTCCACATTTCGATACTTCAGAAATATCACCCGGATCCGGCGCATGTGATTAGTTATGAGTCGTTGGAGCTCAGTGAGGACATGTCATACGTTGAAAGGCCGACTCGGATACTGGATAAGAAGGAGAAGGTTTTGAGATCGAAGACTATCGGGTTAGTGAAAGTTTTATGGCAGCATCACACTTCTGAGGAGGCTACTTGGGAGTTAGAGAGCTTGATGCGAGAGAAGTACCCCCGGTTGTTTAATGATTGATTTTGTTCTAATTTGGAGGACCAAATTCTTTTAGTTGGGGAGGATTGTCAGACCCGAATTTTTTGATTTACGTATGTAGCTTGTACCTTATGATTCCTATGTGTACGAACATTATATTTTCATAGTTGAATCATAAGAAAAGTATTTACTACGTGCTATCAATTATTTGAGAAATTAAAAATGCATGTGAGCTATATAACAGCGAGATAAGGGTTAAAATGATTCCCGAATAAGTACAAGAGTAAAACGGTCAATTGATCGAAATTCGGTATAAATTCGATGAGACAATTTCATTAAAAATATGAAATTGAGGAATTTTGATGAAAAACGGGGTAAATATTTAATTTCGAATCAAATTAATCAAGATCCTAAGTTATTTAATATTTTTGGAATTTTTGTCTTGAAAAACGAGCCCAAAAATAGTGAAAAAAATATACCGAAAAGGTAAAATCAGAATGATAAATTCATTTACGGACTAAATGAATTTAATAGAAATTTTTGGGATATTTTAAGATATTTTAGGATTTTAATATTATTTTAAGGATTAAAATAATATTAAAAATATATTATAAAAAAACAAAACAAAAAAAAAGAAATCAGAAGCAACAATCGAGGAGAGAGAAAGTGAGAGGAAACGGAAGCAAACCGACGCAAGAGGAAGAAGGAGTCACCGGCGACCATCCGGCGACCCCAGCGACCAGCGAACGGCTGGAAAAGGAAGCCCGGCACCGTGCGCACCCATCGGCACCGGCAACGCGCGTCACCGACGTCGGACGCCTGCGAATCGGAGAGGAATAACCGTGGGGGAAGAGAGAGGGATTCGGCAGCCACTGGTGGTGCTTGGCTCCGATCAAGCCCAGCTGAGAGATCCCCAGGCCGAGGCGCACCGAACTGAGGTGGTGAGACGCCGGGAACCGGCCGAAAACGCTTGCAACGACGAGATCAACCCTGAACCGGTTCGGACCGGTTCAGTGTGAAAAGGGTTGAACCGGTCCGAACCGATTCAGCAGGAGAGAAAAAGAGGAGAGAGAAAAAAAATTTTGAGAATTCACCGGACTTCGGGTAAGTCGATACGAGGTCAAAAGTGACCGATTTGTTTTCGATAAATTTATTTAAATTGTATTTAATCAGAAATTGACCCGGAGTTAAATATACAAAATTGTGCAGTTCGACGATTAATTCCGAACGGAAGCCCGATCGGACTCCGATTCACGTACCATAGCATAATCTCGGGTAAGTAAAGCTCATTTACGACAATTTAAGTGATTAACGCGTATTTAAGATTTATTTTATGCAATTCGGATTAAATTTCGGATTTAGTGAATTATATTCGAAATTTCGAATAAATTGTCGTAAATGATATACGGGCTATCCAAAGAGTTTGGAATAAACCCCAATGGGTATTGATAGGCCCAATGAGTCGATAGACCCTGATAAAGGAAATTAATACAGGAAAACGGGCTTAATACGGATTAAGGCCCAATTAAAGTGTTAAGGCCCATTAAAAGTAAACGGGCTCATTTAAGTGAAATAAACTGTATTAAATGTGTAATACAGTAAGAAACGTGTAATTAATCCAGTAAGTGGTTAATTGCAGCTTCAGAGTCATATTGAGAGTTGACTGGACTGCGAGATTTGGACAGCACGGAGGAAGAGAGGTCACACTACGTGATCCGAGGTAAGGGATCTTTGTGAGCTCTTAGAGATAGCTGTTTGTATTTTTATCGTCGTTTACATACACTTAAATTCCGTATAGCGTATGAATGTGAAATTTCTGGATAGTACCCAAATATGAGAAAATTACAAAAATACCCCTAGACCCGGGAAAAAATTTGGAAATGCATAAAGTACATGAGCATGATGTTTTACATGTGGAAAAGAGGTTTTGTGAAACCAAAATGATAGACTGGCTCACGATTTGACAGTATGCATTAAATTGCATGTTTTTATGAAATGTGTGTTTTGCACCGTTTTGCGTATCACACTCGGTTTTGAGTACCACTGTTGTGGAAAATAGAGCCAACTGTCTATTTGTGTGTGTGAAATCATGTTGGAGCTATGAGGTCTGTTGATTTATCCAGATCCGCTCGCACTTGATTTTGTTGTGATTTGTGATTGAGATAGTGTTGGAGCCCTCGTGTTGACTGTGTGTCACACTGACTTGCTCGCACTAGATCTGAGACGACAGGCTATGGTTGATAATTTATTTGGTTGGGGTGGTGAGCTGTTGACTCAGGCACCTACAACTATGTGATAATATTACTCTGGTTCACGGAGTACGTCGTACCGTGTAGACAACATGGAGTACACTGTACCGTGCAACTATGGGTTGTGAGGATTGCGTCTTTGGACTCGGGCATGCTTTGTCATTACTCTGTTTTGTGATAGTCCTTAGATAGGAGCCGATGGATAGACTAATCCCCTCCTCGGACTCTGAGATACCCTTGCACACCTAGCTAGTGATAGCTCGGGGTCTCGGACTTTGGCCAAATGTCTTATGGATTTCTGTGAATCCCTGCCTAGTCTCACCTGATTTTTATTGGTTTCTATAACGAAACTAATTGTGATTTGATTTCTGTGATGAAAATCATTTGAAATGAGAACATGATTTAATTGTGAGTTTCAATACTGAACACAGAAATATTTTACTCTGAACGAGTTTTGACATTTGATTTTTGGGCAGTAAATTGCTATATGTTTTAACAATAATGGTTTTGTGAATGCTATGGATTTTCAGCATAAACCATGCATTATAAGCATCGTAGATAGTACGGTTATCTACCTGCTTTCATTTATTCCTTACTGAGCGCGTTAGCTCACCCCTTTTTTTTCATCTCTCCACAGATTAGCCTTAGTGCTTCTGAGAGCTCTGTGGCAGATTTTTGTATTTTCTTTCCGCTAGCAGCTGTTATCACATTGCGAAAGGTATACACACTTTTAAAATCTTTTGTATCTAAATATGACAGAGCACAGTGATGTATTTAAATTAATACTGGGATGTAAACCAATGTAAATGAACGTAAAAGTCCTGTAAATTATTATAAGTGCATCTTCTTATTATGGATGCATGAGAAGTGAATGAATTAAAATATGTGGGAGTGATCGACTGACATCGATTCATAGCCCAACTGTCCGTATGTGTAGTCGTGATATGTGAAAATTATTGATATAAATGTAAGGAATTCGGGTCACGACACATGGCTCGAGATATCTTGAGTATTCATGTTTCTACAGTAGCGTCTGAATCTACTTTTAGTGTCGGTGGTAAAGTTCTTGATCAGTATCATAGTTCACTTAAGTCAGATACAGTGGAAGCAATTGTTTGTTGCAAAGATTGGTTGTGTGATGATGTTGATGGGAACTTTGAGGAGATGATAGATAATGTCATCAACTTGGATCTTAGTAAAGAAGATTCAACATCACTCAAGTGTTCTACTTCTTTTCAATTTATTGAATCCTATTGAGTTATGTTAACCATTTGAATTATTGTTTCTTATATTGTATTGAGTTGGTATTTGCGAATTTAATATTTGAATGTTTATTGATTAGTTATGTTTTTTGACTTAATGTTAACTCTTTATGTTTTGTTCGTATATTTTGTAATTTTAAATAAATATTATGGATGGTATGGATTGAAAATTATTATTATGTTATATTTGTTAATAATATTTAAATGTATGTAAATTAAATTATTACTGTAAATCAGTAAATATTATGATTTTTTTATTTTTGATTATGTTTTATTTTTAACTGTGTCATTTGTGTTGTGTCTATTCGTATCGTATCTATTCGTATCGTGTATATTCGTGTCAATTATATTTTTTTCGTGTTTATCGTATCATGTCATGTCGTGTGACACGGATAATTATAACGTATCAATCGTGTCATGTCACATGTCACACATATAAAATACGTGTCGTGTTTGTATTTACGTTTCAGACACGTTTTATAATTCGTGTTGTATTCATGTTTCATAAATTTATATTGTATTCATGTTTCATAAATTCATGTCGTGTCATAACATAAAAATACAAATTGTTAAATCTACGCTATGTGCCATCAGTGAGCCAAGCGGGCACTCGATGAATAGCGAAAGCTGTGGTTTTCCATGCATGTTGGAAGGAAAAGCTGCCGCATCAGTCTGAGTTTTGCTCTTTGAGGAGTTCAACATAAGATTAGCATTAAGGAAGCTATAAATATATGTATTAATATGTATGCATCTGTATACACATACGCTTCGCCATGAATCACCTCTACCACAATATATATTGCAACATATACATCCCATGCACAATCTATTTAACTTACAAAATTTTGTTGAACTTCGGATTGGACTGTAACCATTCTGGTTGTGCATGGCTGAAATTCCACAAAATTCCAAGCTACTGGCATCAACTACCGAGCACATTTATAATCCTAGCTAGTAAACCATGAAATAAACCAACTTGCTTCAGATGATACTCAATTTCTATGACATTTTCATAACATAATTAAAATCCCTTATAGTTTGGTGTGCACTGGTTGGGCCAAATCTTAGAGATTTGATAACCGAATTTGTTTTGCCCGCATAGTAAATGGAAAACAAGAATTAAAGAAATTGCGCCAGCATTATGGTCTGTCATTGTTCCTGCGGTGACAAAGCAGTACTAGTCATGGCTTCATGGCTGCAAACATAATTGATCGATGAGAAGTCAAAGGTTAGGATATACTGAAATCTTCATATATCTCCTTATAGTTCTTGTTATAGTGCTACTACGATTTAGATTGTACAGAATGGTGGTTGCAGAGAATTTTCTTAGGTAACATTCACCTGGGTCAGGCGTGTAAACAATTGTTATATTGTATTCAGCCGTGGGCTCCAATTTAGTTATCTGTTCTAATTTTGTTTATTGTAGCTAGGTCTGAACATTTGGAGTTGATTTGGATTTGTCCCTTACATATTTATCTGCAAGAAAATTCAAAAGCTAGCTAAATTTGATTTATTTAAATACTATAGAAATCAAGTTTAACCAAAGCTAAAAGTGGAACAGAGTCAAATTAATCATACCTTCACTCGTTTAAACGTGTATATATTGTATGTATATATGTACAGTAAACAAAATGAATTAGGTATTCTTCTGGAAGAACCCAAGTCATAAGGCATATTATTAAATCATAAATGGATGTAGACTGTGGAGAACCAGGCTATTCTCACAGGCTAACTTAAAGTCAACTAGATTTCTTGCTATTTCTTCAATCATAGCCTGGTCCTGATTAGGTTATCCATTAGGGACTCAAACACAAGCTTTCTGAAATGGGTTTCCAACTATTCCTTTATATTTTCTGTATTCCTAGAGACATGCTTAATAGATAAGCCATCCTCATTGAGTTTTTTACTGGATGATATAAGGATTACAAAGAGGATAATGTGTTATATTTTTAATTACGAAATGTATTCATATTACATTAAATATAAAATAAATATTTTTTACAGTTTGTGATTAGCATTGATTTAAAACTTTTTAATTTGACGAGTATTCAAAAATTAAAGACTTAAAAAAAATGAAAACACCAGAAATTAACTATATATTCGGGGGTTGGATTCAATAGTGCGGGGATTTTTACTTGCAAATAAAAAGTAGGACCAGATTATCTGCATGATATGTCGGCATGCAGATATTAAGATCATGAACGTGGCTAATTAAGGCCATCAAGTCATGGCCAGGACGTCAGGTTTTAGATGCATTGGTTGGAAACCTGCTGAAACAAGCAAATCAGTTTGTTTAGCTGACACTTGAAAATGTAGTAGATCATATACTAAAGGTTTTATATGACATCACAGCTTTATTTATTCAAATCACACTCTGGTCCACCGGACAAGGAACCTTGGTTGAAGGACCAAACTCTCTATTCTATTCTTCGTGTATGAAAAGTCCGAACTTTTACTAACTAATATTTGAAGGATAGACGATTGGGGGGGGTTTACTTTTGCAGTGAAGAAAGAAAGGAAAAAACTAAAGCCAAAAATGGTCCCTCTCACTCTTGTGGCTGTTGGCAATTGACATTGACACTAACGACATTGGCAAATAAAAGAAGAGTTTAGGTTTGAAAAAGCTTAGCTTATGAAATAAGGTAAGCTCCCAGTCTTGCAGAAGCAAGAACCAATCTCAGATATACCCCAGGAACAACTAATACCCCGTAGTCATTGCAAATCTAACAGTACATAGAACAAAGGATCAATTATGTGTAACTTGTTGATTGAATAGTAGAAATTAGATGCGGTTCACATCTGAGATTCACTCACTTTTAACAGGTTTTGGTGGACTTTTAGCCATATTGTTGATTGTATGATTAGAAATGAAAAGATACAACTTCTGGTGAATGATTCTCATGCTGTACGTGCAGCTTTGGTTTTCTCAAAATTTGGGTTGGTAGCTATTATTTCTTTAATATGAAAAAAAATAATAATGGCTTGTGCTACAGGAGAACCTCCTGCTTTAATACTTCGTTTAAGAAAACAAAAAGGATAACAAAGAAAAATGGAAATTATGCAAAAGAACATGAAGGTGAAGACAAGCGCTAGCTCAGCAACAAATGCAATCGAACTAATCATCGTGTGAAGGAAGTCTCTTATGACTATATATTTACAGAAAAAATTGGGGTTGATTTGGGGTGTTTGATCCACCAACTTCCCTTCCAAACATGTACTGTCCATGAGTAATTTTAAAATTATGTTTTAAGTAAATATATATGGGTAGTTTTTTTAAAGAAAAAAAGCAGTAAAAAGACAAATATTTTTAATTTTATTAATGATTATAATTTAATTTTGTGTTAATTTTTTTGTTCATGGGAAAGTACAATAATAAAAAATTTTAAACCTTAAAATTATTTTTTTAAATAAATAACAATTATTAAATTAAATCTTAATCATTAATTTTTATGTAAATTTACTAATTAAATTGATGTTCCATTAACTCATAATATCAAATCTAATCAGTCACTTAACATTGATATAAATATATATATTTATTTTAATGAGTAGATTCCCTAAATTTAAGTCTGGTCATGAAATCTAAAATAAGTTGTACGAAGCTAGAGATTTTATGCGATGCAAACAATACTATGAACAAAACATGTTCTACTTCCCTTGCGTGCATGAAGTGGTTTCCCTTTGACCAATTTTGCGTAGCCAAGTTTTAAGAAATCCGAATTGCATTGTCCCTAGAAGCCTTGAAAAAAGATATTACTGTTTGCTCTTGTTGTCACATTACCTGATCTATGCTAGGTTTTAATCTTGTCATTGGCTACTGGCTACTACCATATGGTTTTAATACTATTTAACTGAAACTTTAAGCCAATCTTTTTGGTCTTATCATATAGTATTGATTGAGATTAATTTTGTGCTGATCATTTCATATTGTGGTTGTGATTAGTGATTTAAAATTAAAATTGAAATTGTAAACATGTAAAATGAAAAAAGAAATCAATTTATATATTTTAATCAAACTTCTTAATCACAATTTTATTTTATTTGAATTTGTTCTTACTATCAAATTTTATAATTGCGATCAAATCCAATTAAAATGTTATATGAACTTAAAAAATAAGAATGTATTTACTATAAAGAAACAAATATGCATAATTATCATTTATTTTATTTCTTTACATGTGTGTATATGTGTCATCATAATGTGAATCATGTTAGAAACGTATATAAAAATAACATAATAATAATGTTGTAGCATAGAACATTTAATTAATTAATTACCTAGATAATTTAAAAGTAATTGGAGGATCTCTAGTCAACTAGTGAAATAAGCTAATTGGGAAGAAGTGTCACAATCTTAATGGCCAAACGAAAAAATTGTGGAACATTTTTTATATACTAAGTATTTATTAAATACATCAGGATAGGAAGTAATACTACTAAGACCGTGTATAAATAGCATGCCTCATGAGATTTGGTGGCGACAGAGCGAAGCCAATTGCAACTAAAAAGCAAAGGAAAGCAAACATAGAGATAATAGCAGTTAACAACAACATGGGGAGATCTCCTTGTTGTGATGAGAATGGCCTCAAGAAAGGACCTTGGACGCCTGAAGAAGACCAAAAGCTTGTTCAACACATAAAGCAACATGGCCATGGGAGTTGGAGAGCCTTGCCTAGGCTTGCAGGTTCAAATTTTAATCATTATTATTAATCTCTTTCATCATCCTCATCTTCCTTTTTATTCAAAACAAAAACCTGTCGACATTGCAGGTCTCAACAGATGTGGCAAGAGCTGTAGGCTAAGGTGGACAAATTACTTGAGGCCTGACATCAAGAGGGGCAAATTTTCTCAAGACGAAGAGCAAACGATTCTGCATCTGCATTCCATTCTTGGAAACAAGTAATTATAATAAGTTCATGCCTCAAAATTTAATTACATAGAACTTGTGAAAGTCACTCTCTTTTCTGTGTTTCAATTCTTATATCTTTTTTTTTTTGGTAAAAGGTGGTCAGCCATTGCAACACATTTACCAGGGCGTACTGATAATGAAATCAAGAACTTCTGGAATACCCACTTAAAGAAAAAGCTTATTCAGATGGGGATTGATCCAATGACTCATCAACCAAGAACTGACATCTTTGCAAGCTTGCCTCAACTCATAGCCCTTGCTAACCTTAGAGACCTTGTGGAGAGTACTACTCATCCATTAGATGACCACGCTGTAAGATTACAGGCAGAAGCTGCTCAGTTGGCTAAGATTCAGTACTTACAATTTCTTGTCCAATCTGCATCTTCAATGAGCAACAATTCATATTCCCAAAATGGCATTGCAGACATGGAAGCTTTCAACTTATTAAATTCATCAGTTCCTAATATTAAAGAAAACCAGGTTCCAAATACAGCCTCATTTTCACTTGGAAATGCTACCTCTCAACCACTCCATCCTACTCTATTATCTCATTTACCAGACCCACAAGTCCCTTTCAGTTTCCAAACATCGTTGAATACTGAGAAAATATCATTGAACAGTGAGATGGGCCAGTGTTCCAACTTTACAATGGTCAGCCAAGGAGATAACCAAACCGATAACCCTTCATCATGGCTTCTTCCATCCCTTACTCTTCCTCCAACTGCAACAGAGACATCACTCAGCAATCCAGGAGATGCAAGCAGTACTTCTAGCTACAATGGAGCCGCTTCTCCCTACTGGCCTGAACTCTATTTCGAGGACTCTATCATGCATGAGATTTCTTAGATGGTATTTTATCAAAAGTTTGATAGTCTTGGAGTTTGGCTTTGCTATTCCCATTGTTTGCTGTTATTGTAGACAAACTATTGCAACGATCTCATGCTTTCTTACATGTATTATTAGCCTCAAATACCCAAATATAATCTCTGTATACAGCCTATTTATACAGTTTTTTTTTTTTTTTTTGTAAATTTGGGATAATAATCCAATGATGAAACCGGGATTTTTTTGTTGTTCCTGTAATCATACAGCTTTTATTTTGTGTTTTCTTTTAGTAATCAATTTCAGGTTATGATTCTGGTCCATGAAAACCGCACAATCATGAGTTCATAGTTCTTCAACAAATGCAAGTATCTTTGGAAGCTCCCACATTTGAGTTTGACCCATATTTTTTTTAAAGGAAAAATTATATTATTAAATAGATTAATTAAGACACGAAGTGCCATTTTAAAATCACTCAAAAAAATCTCCAACATCCTATAAATCCCGAGCAACATTTTGACAAGCACACGAGCAAATAAAACCTTCCAAAAGTCTAAAACTGAGAAGTGCCGATTATTATAAATTAATAAAACCATCAAGTTTTCACACATCACTAGTTTCCACTCAAATTCTTAAAGCATTTTCTGGAACTTACCAACTGAAATTCGAACAAGAAACTATCAAAACTAAGTTCGACCCATAATTAATTAGTAGACATCATCTTATAGCAGCAAAATAATTAAAGAGAGAAAGCACAGAAAAGTTGCAATATAAAGGAATTAATTTGCAAATATTTCTGATATTTAAAGAACTTGAAAAATAAATTTGCTGTAATAAAGTTTCAATCAACAGCAGTACTAAAATACTTTTAGAACTCTTTTAACAGTAGCACTTATATAAAATTTTGAGCTTTTCTCCTAACAGTTTTCATAATTCTAGCATGGTTTTAAATAGCGGCCGCTATCTGATCGCTATCCGAGATAGCGGCCGCTATATAGCGGTAGCGGTAATGATCACTATCGTTATGCGTAAAATAACGGGTGTCACACTCGCAATGATCTAATTGATCCGTTATTACCGTTATCGACTGTTATTACCGTTATCGAGGATCGTTATTATCGCAATCGACCGTTATTATCGTTATCGTCCGTTAAAAAAATTATGCGATATTAAAAAAAATTCACGATCGTGATGACCGTTATGACCACAATAATCTCCGTTATGTCTGAAACACCAATAAACACAACGTAACCGAAAACGTGACCGCAATCACAATTTAAATCCTTAATTCTAGTTGCAGTAGTCTGTAATTTCTCAATGTTTTACGTGGAAATGTAAACAAATCAAATATGAGAAGCCGGTATGATGAACAGTGCAATATTCCTCTGGCAAATTCGATTTGACGATTGAATTGGTTGTGGTATGGAAAGACAAAACACAGGAAATTTCCATTTTTTATCCTTATTAATAATCTATTGTGATCGTTTATGATCATGCATGAAAAACTCTAGGCACCTTTCTTGAAAGAAGTTTGAGAATCTTGATTGATTGTTTAACTCGGATATTGCGAGATTAAAAGAAGGCAAGTATAATCACTAATATAATCATACAAGAGTGAAAATTCAGAAAATTTCTTTGTTATGTATACAAAAGTTGTCTTATTTAAAGATATACAACTAGGTATAAAATATAATTATCTTATATATCGTTAGTGAAGTTTTTTGACTCACAAATAAAATTAAGATAATGACATATATTTTATTTTATTTATTTTTTATTTTCTTACACTTTTAAATAAAAACACATTTTACTGCCATAATGCATATATAATGTGCATATTTAGCCTTTACTAGTTTAAGGTCCGAGGTTTCAGATTTTGATCTTAACATGTGTGAATTTGAGTTTAGTTTAATTATTTGTTAGTTTAATTAGGGGTGTTCAAAGTTTAGTTAAAACTGAATTAATCGATTGTCCGAATTGATTTTAGTTAAATAGTCGGCCACTAAAATAAATTCAGTTAGTTAAGAAAAGAAATTTTGATAAAATTTTGTTTATCGGTTAATTTGGTTCAAAATTCGAAATTAACTGATTAATCGAATTATTATTCGAAATTGATACCCAACCCAATGTAATTGTAATAATTTTCAGTGCGAAAATTGAAATAATTTTATATTGATGCTTTATATATTACATTCTATAGATGCTTTCAATAATTTTAGTTAAAATTTTATATGGATGCTCTTTTTAATTAATTATAAATTCAAGTTGAATAATTAAAAAATAATAATTTTATAAAATTTTGATTAATCGGTTAATTAACCGATTAACCGAATTTTATTTCGGTTTGCTTAATTCAAAATACAAACTTAGGTTCAATTAACGAAAGTAAAAATGTAAATTTCAGTTAATATAAAAAAATACAAAATTTTGATTCGAAATTAATTGAATCGATTGAATGAACACCACTAAGTTTAATTAGTTCTTATTATTATTATTTTACTTAATTTGAATAAAATAATTTTTATAATTATCACTTCAAAAAATGTTATATATTAAACATGATTATAACTTTTAATAAAAATGTATTTAAAAAAAAAAATTTCTTCTGTCTACATATGCCTCTTTCATATACTAATCAGAAAATGAGCACAAAACTCTATATATGCATGATTGCAATACTTGCCATAAATCAAAACATCCCTTTCTTGATATTACCACTCGAAGCCATCGATGAATTCTTGTCACCGCCAATTATATATCCTATGATATGGTCTAAACCAGAAAAATTAAATTATTGCCAAAGATTTCATTTAACATACTATATATAATTGCAATGACATAAGAAACTTGGAGTAGCTAGAATTTAATATATGGGGTTGGATTAGGTGATGAAAATTTTCCTTTTATCTTTTAAATAGGGGATAATATAGGGAGAAGAAGAAAAGAAACCTAACCAGGTTGTGTTTTTCTATGTTGCTTTGACAAGCATGACCAACTCGACTTTAATCAAGAGCTAGCACTAGCGATATTACATATATATAATGATTAATGAAGCTCAAGGCAATTCTCTTGCAGAAAATATATGAACTGGAGGAGCACTCCATTGATTAGGTGGTTGACATGTGTTTCATATTAGCTTTACTGAAGACTTTGTAGATAAATTGTTTGGTTAAATTGAAGGTGTGGCACAGTCAATCCCTTGGGAGAAAAGATACCAAGTTCTCTAACTGCTCTTAGAAGGAAAATTATACCCCTGATCTTGCATGCAAATTACCTCATTTTAATTTATGATTTAATTCAAATGATTCACATACTTTTATCAGGAGGTAAATTTTTGTAAAGTGGGGATTCGATCTGTCTTCTTTGCAAATTAAATCTCATTCTTTATTTGCTACTCTAAGCTTTAATATCATTTGTATAAAAAAATAATAATAAAACTCTTAAAGAAATTGCATGCAATGGGCAGCTTGCATGACAATCCTTCCCTCTCAGAGCACATTGACTTTCAACATCACACCATCTATGGCTACGTATCTCAGTTCTCAGCCCACCATTTTTAACAAGAAGAAAACAAAAGATCACACTCTCTCAACATCGGACATGGCCCAAAGGCCGAAGCGCCAATTTGTAGAAGGCTGGGATGGCCGATATATAGGTCTGCAGTTTTAAGGCCGAAACCAATTTGATTGCTCAACTCATTTGGGCCGTCTAGATTGAAAGATCAAAATTACATATGCCAGTTCTTGCTGTTACAATTTTGCATTTATATATAGAATAAGATCTTAATCATCTATGAAGATCAAAATTCATACGTTTTTTCAAGTAATAACATATATGAAGGGTGCGTTTAGGAGTTCAGTGGACTCTCATGTGGTGAAATAAGAAGAAAGAGACAAAATAATAAAAGGATAAAATTATAACGAAAATATGTCTATTGTGCAGTGCATTGGAATGTTTAATTAATTTGTTTTTGCACCAAAATTTAGCCAGGAATTTTAGCAATTAATTGAAGTCAAATCTGTCAATTAGTAAGTTGTAAAACTCCCCTTTGTCCCCCCCCCCCCCCCCCCCTCCCAAAAAAAAAAAAAAAAAAAGGATTTGGATTATTTTCAAATTGCCAGCGAGAAAGGAAGTTGTGCTGGATCGAAGGTGGTTGACAAGGGGAGTAGGACTGAGAAGGGGACCATTAATTTGACCATCATGGCGAACTGGCAAAGGCAGGCAGCTGAGATACAAACAGATGAGACAGACCAGACTCACATGGCACTTGCCCCAAGCTTGCAGCTGCTAAAACTGACACATTTGTTTGCTGAAGCCATGCACCCTCATCAGCTTGTACCCTAGCTAACAATGTTTCCTGATCTCCCTTTTCTCTGTAAATATCCCAACTTCAGTACTCATGTTACTGGCTTGTGAATCACCTGAAGAGACCAAGGTGTGATTGAAATCGAAGGTTGCTTTATTCCTAATTAATCAATTAGTAGGAAATTAGGTAATTAGTCGTCTTGCGGAAACAAAATAATACTTAATTAATCACCGACTTCCTGCTAATCCCACTATCTTTCTAATTACGAAAATAATTAACTCTAGAGATGGCCATGGGATGAACCGATGGAAGTTGGAGGATAAAAGAGAAATTTTCACTCTGAAACTTTCTCCCAATTCAAAACGTTGTATCGAAGAATAACCAAATTAACCAAGTCAGTTATTGAATGAATTGACATTATAACTCCTCCATTGATCGTACCCTTCAAACTTCCAAACAACTTCAGCAGCATTAAGGCCCTATTAATTTGGTTGTTGGCTGATTGCTCTCGCTCTTCCAAGACATTAGAAACTGATGCAATCGAAATGTCTACAGGAAGTTAATGTCTGTCTGATATGCCCACATTGGCTATGGTTCACAATCACTTATAACATCGATAACATCATGCCCACCCCAAAAAGCTCTGTATGAATAAGCGCAACCATCATTATCGGTTAGAAGAAAAATAATATATATATATATATATATATATATATTTATACAGTGTGCTCTCACATGCACACATATACTATGTACTGTGTAAGTTATCCAATGTACAATATTGTATACGAATATATATATATATATATATATATATATATATATATATATATATATAATGTTGCTTGCAATGGGTTAGGTCACAATTTATATATCATTAAAAATTATTTTTAGAGTTTAATTTTCTTGTTTAAATTCTCAGAAATTGTATTCTCTGAACACTGTCTTGGTTATGAACAGAAAGGGTACTGTAATTGTTTAAGAAATTCTTACTAATAATAACAGGAATTCTTTTTGACCAAAAAAAAAATCTCAGAAATTGAAACATGATCTTTCAAATTAAGAGTAATATTTTTCTAAAAATACTCAAAATTTTCCCACCTCAATCATATATATCTCATGGGTTTTATTTTTTGATAATTTTCATTTCATTTTTAAGTACCTGTCGATATTCTCTCTTCTTCTTTTCAAAATAATAAATAAATAAGCTTTGGTCGTCCAAAAAAATAAAATGATTATCTTTATTTAATTTTCTCATCTTTTACCTGGTCAAAAAAAAAACTTTCTTTCTTTCACATGTACATGGTGGAAAAATTAGATGAACAGCATACAACAAGAAAATTGAAGTGCTGCTTTCCTTTGCCAAAGATGGAGTCAACGGTGTGACGATGGCATTGAAGAAAAATTATCCTCGTTTGCTATTGGGACATGTAACTTTGATTTTTGTAGATTTGGTGCAGTCATCATTTTGGACTCTCATGGCCATTATCTTTGCATTATTATACAATATATTCTCAAAATTTTATATTATTATCTAATGTACTATAAATAAATATTTTAAACTTTATAAATAAAATAAAATTAGATAATAATTTCGTAATATTTATATCCCTGGTTTTAAAGAATTGTGTCGATTAATTTAATATTACCCTTCTCTTTTATCATTTCACATTTTTTTGACATGTGAATAAAAGACAAGTTGTAGACAATTAGACGTTGTTTTCGATCTCCCATACTTATTATTTTCATGGGTCCAGATCAATTATTAATTTGGGCTATTGGATGGACAATTAATAGCACTGAACTCTTTTTTCATTCAAATCGTAATTATATTATGAAGACAATAATTATTTATTGTTAAAATCATTAATCGGTGCTGGACGTGAAAACAAAGTGCTTAAATTGACTTTCCAGTTTTATTTTCTTGTTCGATCGAGGTGCTGGAATTAGTTTATGGTTGTTAATGAGGAACCAGGACATAGGATTAATTGGCCTGAAAAAAGATTCATATTGTTTGAGTATGCATGGAAAGAAGAAGTCTGCTTCCGATTATTAATGGTAATCACGATCTTATCTTCATTTTCTCTCGTCTATATTTATTTGGATTAATTAGGATATTATACATGTTAAAATTGATCTAATTACGAGTGTAATCAAATCGAGTTGAAATAATTTAATATTAGATTTAAGTTCAGTTTAATTTGAAAAGTTAAAATTTAAAATTTGACTCGAATTCATTGAACTTAATTTTTAAAACTCGAGTTTGACTCGATAAAATATTCGAATTGCTCAAGTTCGGTTCGATAAGTCAAAGTTGACTCATTTGATTCGATTTTTCATTTTTCATTATATATTATGGAGATAAAATAGTAAATTAATAATAAAATATTAAAAATATATTAAAATAACTTAATTATACTAGCGAGCTGCTCGAATCAAACTGCTCGAATCAAGTATGAAAAAATTCGAACTCAGCTCTACTCGTTATTTGAATAGTTTGAATTCAGTTCAAAAATAAATAAATTGAATTTGAGTAATTATCGAGCTAAACTCGAGTAGTTCACAAGTAACTTGACTCAATTGCTTTCTTACATTCAATCCTAATTACGTTTTCGAGTTTTGATTTTATTGATATTTTGATGTAATTTGATTATAATTATAAAATTTTAATTCATAATAAATTTTATTCTAAATATTTTAATTAAATAAATTTATATCTTGTTAATAAATTTAATTTTAATTTTATGATTGTGATTAATCAAATTAAAATTCTGTCATAATTTCTATGGAATGAAATTCATAGAATCAAACATAAACCGAACTTTTTAACTATTTCTTTGAGATTTAGAAAATGATAATGAATGAATAAAAAATTTTAGAAAAAAAAAAAAACATTTTAATAGATGGCTGAGAAGTCAAATATTTGTGTTGCACATGTGAAAACACTTTTTTTTTCCCTACATTCCTGACGTTTTCCGGGGAAAATATCATTTTGATGTGACCATACATTTCATTCAACAGAAATTCTAAAAGAATTCAAGTTTTTATTCTTTGTACCCATTTTCTTCGCATTGAACCGTAAAATTCATTTAAAAATGAGTAAATATTAAAAAACATAAAATAAAGAATAATAATCAAATTAAATCAGAATACTTAATGGATGGAGAGAGAGAGAGAGGAAGGAAGAGACACCATCATAAATCACTTTTAACAGTGACAAATCAAAGGAATCTGAGCTTTAAAATGAAGAGGTTAAGAAAAAAAAGATGAGGCCCACTTGAAGAGAAATGGCCAAATCCAAGTAGTCTGAAATCTGAATACCTATCTTCCCCATGCTTGCTGTCCCCTTCTATTATCCAGGCTTCCCATGCAATCTCAAGTTGAGATAATGAATATATGATACGTATGTCAGCATAAATAAAATAATTGAATATCTTGAAATTACATTAGTATATATAAGAACAAATGTATGGAAAATAAAGCCATCTAATTTCATTTCACTGTTTTTCCACCCTGTCAAAGAAAGAGGATGAGAGAAGGAACTAGAGAGGTGGGTGAATTTTTGTTTTCTTGCAAAGGATAAAGAGGAAATTGAAAATCTAGAAAATAAAAAAGTTGTGGTTGCAAATTGCCTATCAAGTTGTTGTATCCCCACTCCATGAACCAATCCTCTTCACTCACCCTCCAAAACTCATCTCTCTTTCTAAGGGGCAAGCAAGTTCTTTTTGGGTGCAACTGGTCCTCCAACAGTACTACAACAGGATTTATATATAGAAATTCAACCGAAAACGGAGGAGAGAAAAGCATAAATAAACAAATAAATAAATAAATAATAGTAAAAGGTAAGTGCCATAGCTCACTCTCCCCCCACTTACAATCATATGCACTTTCTCCTCCCATTAATAATAATACTAAAAAGCACCTCCTGTTGGCAAAAGCTACAAAGATTTGTAGTTAGACAACAGGAATTTCCTGGCCATGGTATGTATTGAGAAAAGATAGAAGGTAGGTTTTGTTGTGCAAAGTTTTAGTTTGATGAGCTTTGGTAGATATGTCAGGTGGTGCTTGTAGCATAGTTTGGTTCAGGAGGGATCTCAGAGTTGAAGATAATCCAGCACTTGCAGCTGGTGTTAGAGCAGGTGCAGTTATTGCAGTTTTTATATGGGCACCTGAAGAAGAAGGCCATTATTACCCTGGAAGGGTGTCAAGGTGGTGGCTTAAGCATAGTTTGGCTCATCTTGATTCTTCTTTGAGGAGTCTTGGTACCTGTCTCATCACAAAGAGATCTACTGATAGTGTTTCTTCTCTTCTTGAGGTTGTTAAATCTACTGGTGCTGCTCTGCTCTTCTTCAATCACTTGTATGGTTAGTTTTCTTTTCTTCTCATTTCCTTTCCTCCCTCTTTGTTGGATAACTAAAAAAAAGAAGATTATGCATTTTTTATCTTAATTTGTTTGTCTTTTATTGTTGGCAGCGTATAAATGCCTAAAGTTTATTTATTTTTTATGTGGGTTGCATGGGAATCATATGGATATTGAGCTTTTGAGGCTATTATTTTACTTCCTTTTATTCTTTTCCCTTTGAACTTCTTTTGGTTTTGCTTATCTATCTGTTTCTAATAGTGGAGTGTTTGCATGAGCTGAGATAGATTCTTGTCGTTCTCTAGGCAAGCTGTTCCTGATTTTGCAGCTCTTTTCTAACTGGTTTATTGATTTTCTCTAATTGCTTATAATTGCGAGATCAGCTGTTTTACAAGTAGGCCCCATCAAACAAATTCTGTGTAAATATGAAATTTCCTATAACAAGCTTGTCAGGTTCTTTATTTTCCCATGATGGGGTTTAGCAAAGCAAAGAAAAAGGCTCTATGTTTAACATTTAACAGAAATTTTACTGCGCTTCAGATCCTATATCACTGGTTAGGGATCATCGGGCAAAGGAGGTATTAACAGCCCATGGTGTAGCAGTGCGGTCTTTCAATGCAGATTTACTTTATGAACCCTGGGATGTTAATGATGCTGAGGGTCGCCCTTTCTCTACTTTTACTGCTTTCTGGGAAAAATGCCTTAGCATGCCCTATGACCCTGAGGCTCCACTTCTTCCACCTAAGAGAATAATCTCAGGTTGGTGTATTAGTCTACTTTCCATTTTCATTCAGTGCCACTCTTTTTCCCTATTGTTCATGCAGTTGATATTGATACATGACAGTCATAGTGGTCTAATGTAATTTATTTATAGCATTGAACTTCAACGATTTAAGAATGAAGTATAGCTTTGTGATTTATTTTCCTGAAATTATAATGAATCATATCCCTTGTTTATGCAGTACATATTTATTGTCTCTCTGTTTAGGTAATGTATCAACTTGCCCTTCGGATCCATTGGTTTTTGAAGATGAATCAGAGAAGGGAAGCAATGCACTCCTATCTCGAGCATGGTCACCTGGGTGGAGCAATGCTGATAAGGCTTTGACCACATTTATTAATGGACCTTTAATTGAGTACTCTAAGAATAGAAGAAAGGCTGATAGTGCTACAACCTCATTTCTCTCTCCCCACTTGCACTTTGGGGAGGTGAGTGTGAGAAAAGTCTTTCATCTTGTCCGCATCAAGCAGGTTTTATGGGCCAATGAAGGGAACAAGGCTGGTGAGGAGAGTGTTAACTTGTTTCTCAAGTCAATTGGTCTGAGGGAATATTCAAGATACTTGAGTTTTAACCATCCTTACAGTCATGAAAGGCCTCTTCTTGGGCATCTTAAGTTTTTCCCTTGGGTAGTGGATGAGGGTTATTTTAAGGCATGGAGACAAGGTAGAACAGGTTATCCATTGGTGGATGCTGGCATGAGAGAGTTGTGGGCCACTGGCTGGCTACATGACCGGATAAGAGTTGTAGTTTCTAGTTTCTTTGTAAAGGTTCTGCAGCTTCCATGGAGATGGGGTATGAAGTATTTTTGGGATACCCTCTTGGACGCAGATTTAGAGAGTGATGCGCTTGGTTGGCAGTATATATCTGGTACTCTTCCAGATGGTCGTGAGTTTGACCGGATAGATAATCCACAGGTTTGGCTGGAATTTTTGTTAGCTGTCTTGGTACATTGTGTTTGCTACTTGGCTTCTGAATCACCCTAAAAGATATACATTTTTTACTAATAATAATGATAAAATTATATAAATTTGTTCTATATTCAAGCTCTCTAGCACTGCTCTTTCAGTTAACGTGTTAATTTCATCAAGAATTCTGTTCCCATAAAAAGTATTTTCAGCAGTTAAGTTCATCAAAGTTCATGCTAGTTGTGACTACTTTTTAAACTGTAGAAAAGATTCTATTCGAGATATTTTTAATTTTGGTATTTGACCCCTCTTCCGAACCTCATAGCTTCTGGCTTTTGAGCTCTACATATCTAGTATACTTGCAATCTTGCATGCATAAGTTTGTAAACAGTACAGAAGAAAATCGAAGTTTGCATTGGAAACATTTTAATCTCCATTATAGTCCCTCCTATCTTGATTTCAAGTGGTATTTGTTCAATAAAAGCATAAATAATCCATAAGAGCCTTAGAATGCAATTATAATGTATTTGAAATCTAGAATATGCATTTTCATTTATTCCAACTTTTCTTGGATGATATATAGCGCCTGCTTTCTCATCCAGTTTAAGTTCTTTTACAGTTTGAAGGTTACAAATTTGACCCAAATGGAGAATATGTCCGGCGGTGGCTTCCTGAGCTTGCAAGACTACCAACAGATTGGATTCACCATCCATGGAATGCTCCTGAATCAGTTCTCCAAGCTGCTGGAATTGAGCTGGGATCAAATTATCCTCTGCCTATTGTGGGAATAGATGCTGCAAAAGCCAGGTTGCAGGAAGCACTTTCAGAGATGTGGCAGCAAGAAGCAGCTTCAAGAGTTGCAATTGAGAATGGAACCGAGGAAGGCCTTGGCGACTCTTCTGAATCAGCGCCATTTGCCTTTCCCCAAGACATACAAATAGAGGAAAACCTTGAACCAGCTAGGAACAATGCTCCAGCTACGACCAGACGATACGAGGATCAGATGGTTCCTAGCATGACTTCTTCTTTGGTCAGAGGTGAACAGGAAGAACCTTCTTTTGATCTTAGAACTTCAGCAGAAGATAGCAGAGCTGAAGTTCCAAGAAATGTAAATATAAATCAAGAACCACGAAGAGCGGCATTTAACCAAGGAGTTACTCAAACAGTTCGTAACAACGATAATTTCCCGCAATTTAATTTCCCAATGGTGGTAGGAAATGCCGAGGATTCCACAGCAGAATCTTCTACTACTACTAGTAGTAGTAGTAGAGAGAGGGATGGAGGAGTCGTTCCAGTTTGGTCTCCTCCAGCTTCTAGTTATTCAGAGCAGTTCATTGGTGATGAAAACGGTATTGGTGGGAGCTCATCTTATTTGCAAAGGCATCCACAATCCCATCAAATGGTAAATTGGAGGCGTTTATCTCAAACTGGGTAAGAGCATTTGAATCATATTTCCAGGACCTCCATTGTTCTCATTTTCTGCACATTGCTTGGTTAAAAGTAAAGCTGCTCACATATTAAACTTACTTGCTCTCTAGGTTTTCTAACATACTTCCGATGTATCAAATAATCAGTAATTGAATATAAGCATTATTGATGTGTTCATGATTATTTCCACAATATGAATCATTTTAATCTCAAGTCCGAATGTTTATCTTGTTTTCAGGTAAAAACAATACACCCCAAGACTGGAATCTTGCAGTTGGAGAATGCCAGAATGCCTAGTCTTGTGGGCTGATGGGATGACAAGCAGCCATTTTATCTATCTCATCTGTTGTTACCAATATAACTCGATCAGCAGTTGACCTTCTAGGTGTATGAAACTCAAAATTGATACGACAGCGCTGATCTGCTATCGCTTTCCCTGTTGTACCATATACATGGTTCTGCTGTATAGTAGTTTGGTCTTCTTTTCATGAAAAGGAAGATAGTCATGGTAGAAATGTGTAGTCCTCTAATAAAACCAGGTTTGTGTATTTGCTTTTGACTGATTAGGAAGTTATTTTGTTGTAATTCATATTTGTGCTATCTATTCGTTTTTGCAGCTTTTGCCTGATTACCGCTATAGATTTGAACAAAAACAAAAGCAGAATGCATTATGATTCTTATTAGTTCTTTTTTGGTTTTGAAGTTCTTTGAAATAAAAGCATGAATAGCAAGCAAAACTGAGTGAGCGCCCACGATAAGAAAACTACTTTAGCATCTCTGTCAGGCATCAATGAAGATAATACATTAATGAACTTTCCTTCTATGAGAGTAGGTTACCTAATATGAAGTTCATTATACATGCTTTGGATGCTCCCCTCTGGCTTTTCTGGTTTCGTTACTCAAAGAATACTGTACACCAAAGTTGCCGCCATTGCTCCGGGAATATGAGCAACAATAAAGACCCCAAAATTTTTATGGACACCAGAGACAACAGCAGGGCCTAAACTTCTTGCAGGGTTCATCGAAGCTCTGGTGATTGGCATGCAATAGTTGAGATGACTATGAAAAAGTTCATTTACCCAGCTATAATGACGTTTAACAGTCCTGTAGCAGCATATATTGCAATTCCAGCGATATCTTTGCTCTGTTTTGGTCAATTAAAGATTCAGAATCACCATGATTAATATTTGTAGATATAAAATGTAGACCGTGTATAATTTTCTTGAAAAACAATAGGTTGATTAAACTTTCCTGGTCTCTCCCGCTTCATTTTCCTTTTGCGGACTCAAAACGTTTTTTGAAACAGATCATCAAGGAAAAGGAGAGGCAAAGTATCACGGAAATTGTGGTCAATTAGGCCAAAAACATTAAATAGTGATGGAAATCGTCAGTACACTAAATATTGGCAGGTAAAAGCAATATCGCTCTGTGATCAGTAGCAACAGCACAAATGTAGAACACCAATATGAAGGTGACTACGAATTCCATGTAATGGCTGCAAGATCACTAGTTGAATCTTTGTATTGGGACATTGTTGCTCGGATGTCACCTTGGTCATGAAACAATACCCGGAGGGTCAGGCTAGCAAGAGTTGCTCCCATCAATTGAGCCAACAGATGTATAGGTACCTTGACCAAGAAGCAAGCCACGTTTTAATACTAAAGAAAAGTGAATATGTTGCAGTAAACGTAAATGTTAAAATGTTTCTAATCATTCCTTACAAGTTTTTATGAAAATTTGCCAGCAGTAGCCAAGGCTAGAGTAACGGCAGGACTGAAACGGGCCCCAGAGATATGCACAGGTGCGTAAATTGCTGCCCTCAGAACTAGGCCCCATATTAATGCTATTCCGGTAATAGTTAGTGTTTGAACAAGGTCTACAAGAGCTGCCCCGCAACCTGCAAAGATAAGGTGTGTACCTACAAGCTCTCCAACAGTCTATTCACAGAAAAATGCATAGTTCTTTTAGCACAAGAGAGCACTATTTTTCATGTATCATGATGAAGTACGTGACAAATAAAAAGCACATTAGATTTACCTTTCGAAAGTTCGATGGAGGGATGTCATTGTTAAGGGAAAATTCCCATGAACAATCAGTCCTTGCAAGCATTGTCTTTGGAAGGTAAATCATTTTGGTTTGATGTCTCCTCTTCTTGCCGCATCCTTATTAGCTGAATTGTGCATATGTAAAGAATTGTCTCAGCCAGGTATGCATGAGATGGAAATGGTTCTGTAGGAGTTATCTTTTCCATTTGCGTATGTTCAATCCAGGTGACGGCTAATTAAGAGACTGTTGATATTGCAAGAAGGTTCAAGACCCACAGAAGACTGAAATGCAACTTAACCGCTGAAGCAGTTAAAGAGACAGTAAAAATGACATGTTTTGCATCGTTGTTAGATTTAGGGGATACAACAGTTTAAATCACACGAAATTTCTCACGTCCCGTGTGTAGAAGAGGTTGGATTTTTGATTGTGACTAATTGACTGGAGGGTTTCTCATGGTGTGACAGCAGCCTTTAGTAGTGGGCCTTAAATGGGGAGGTCCAAGAAAATAGCAAAAAAAAAAAAGCTATGAAATGGGCTGAGACAGGCCCAAGAATGATGCCAAAGCAGCCGCATTGCTGGTGTAGGGCTAATCAACCATTAGGGTTTAGCTCTCCATGGTTCACACTATAAATAAATCTCATCATCTTTTGGAATTACCGGCTATCCAGTCTTCCTCATTCTGTGTTTCTTCCCTGTTGTGGGTGTTCTTTACATTTTCATTCTGATAAAACTAGTTTTGTTTAAGCAACGGTAGTGAAAGATTGGGTTTGGAATTTGCCTCTCCTTTCGGCTGCAAGAGTTTGAGATCTAAAGATCGATTTCTTGACGGCTTTGTTCTGGAGGCATAAACTAATTCCCTCCCAAGGAGCCTTGGGGTTTCAGATTATTAGCATTTTCTTTTGCTTCTCTGGCTCCCCTCTCTTTGGCACATGTTTTTTTTGTCAGTGCCATGCCAAACCAATCTCTTTTTTTTTTTTTTTTTTCTTTTTATAGAATTTGTAGAGAAAAAGTTAAACAATTTCAGGTTTATAAGCACCAATGATAGTTTTCGTGTAGTTTTCGGTCAATGACTTGATGGTTTATGGATATAGTATAAGAGTTCGAACATGTTTGATAATGGAGTAATGAAAGAAACGATTGATAATGCATAGATAGTTTCACGGCAATTTATATTATACCATACGCCAAGCATGGCAAGAGCTACGATGAACATTTTATGGCCTCGAATGACCGAAGGTATCCTACCTTGGTAGTTTACAGAAATCTGCCAGAGCCCTGAGACTTGAGAGGCAATGAACAGTTACTTGAACCTCTTTTTTATTATTTATTTTTTTACTTGAAACAATTTTCATTTTCTCCGTTTTTATATTATATTAAATGTAAAATTAATTCTCTTTCTTATTATATAATTAATAATTAATATTGATATAAAAAATTTAATGTGAAAATTTAATTACGAAATTTTTCACTATAAATTTTTTATATCATTAAACTAACTCTTTTAAGTAACATATTTAATTTGATTTATTTGTTTATTAGATGTTCAGCTTTAGGCGTCAAATATGGACTAACTAGGATCAAAACAGGACTCCTGTATTTGATTTTTCCACTTCTACTGGTACTAAAATTCTACTCAGAGCAGAGAAGAAAAAAAAGCTTTGATCATTATGAGGAAAATGAAATCCCCACTTGTTTCAAATATTTATAGTTTAGAGATTAGAAAAGCAAAAGGAAAAAGTGCAATAATAGATGAAGTGAATAGACCTCAAAAGAAAGAGCCCATTAAGCACATAGAGCTGCAAGATTAGAACTGCTATGCAGAAATTAGTAAACGACTAACAATTATTAATGAACAAATAAGAGCACACCGTTCTCGGTAAGAGAATTAGATTGGTTGTTGTCTACGCCATCAAGTTATCTTGTGATGGCGTCAATGAGGTTTTAATTTTATGGTAAAAGAGAAGATTTTTGGAGTTTTGAAATTTTATATTTGAATTTTATCAAATATAAAATTAAGTTTAATTTAATTATTTATTAAAATATAATATATTGATTATAATTATAATTTTTAATTAACATATATTATTTATAAAAAAAAATTATCTTACTATTGCATCTCACTCTTTCGCACTAACACTGCTACAAAGTCATGATAACATGTACAAAATTGAAATCAACTTAGCTAAAAACTTCCATGAAAGTGGAACTTGATGTTCCAAATGACACTCTGGTTTAGGGATGTAATCGAGTCGAGCCGAGTCGATACAGTGAGGTGCTCGAGCTCGAGCTCGACTCGAAACTCGGTGCTCGATACTCGGCTCGAGCTCGATCGAGCCTTATTTTTTAAGCTCGAACTCGGCTCGAGATCGAATTCGAGTTACTCGATTAGGCTCGATTATATAAGTTCGATATTTTACTCGAACTCGATTAGGCTCGATTAGGCTCGATTAAGCTCGATTAGGCTCGAATCATTATATAAATATTATTATATTTTTAAAATATATAAAAACTTAATGCTCGATTAGGCTCGCGAGCTACTCGAGCCAGGTATCTAAGTGTTCGAATTCGACTCGCTTGATAGCTCGAGTAGCTCGAGCTCGAGCTCGACTCGACTAAAATCGAGCCGAATTCGAGTTTTACTCGAATCGAGTCCGAATAGCTTGCGAGCACCACTGTATCGTTTACACCCCTACTCTGACTAGCGGAGGCTGCGAAAATGAAAGTAGAGTTCCCTGATTACATAACCAGCTCGTGGTGATACTGCAGGCAGTCCAGGTGAATTGTTCCCACTTTTGAGTTTTCCATATAATTTACAGTCACACCTTTTTATTAAGTCCATTCCAACTCTCATTCGTCATAATGCAAATGGAAATGAACCAAAACTAACTTACCCTTGCTGTGCTTACTATTACGAATGAAAAAAAAAAATTAAACTTTGCAACATGTAATGAAGTTAAATGAAAGCAAATTCAAAAGGAAAGTTAATTGAGTTAAAATTTATTTTCACTTCATTTGTAACATTTAAATTTGATTTTTGTTATTAATAATTTTTTTAATAAATAATTTATAAATTTTCGTTTTGAACTTAAATTGGAAAAGCTTCCGCTTATTTAAACTCTAATAATAAAAAAATAATTCCAAACTGTCAAAGGTGTCATTGATATTACAAGAGTAAAACACAATGACACACGTAGTCAAGTAAAGACCACTATTGCTTTCTTTGGAATCAAACGTGTGATCCAAAATGCCAAATGCACGCTAACCAAAAAAAAAGTTGTAGTGGTTGCTAGAAGAAAATCGACATCATCTTCTTGAAAGGTCATATTACATGTCGTTGTATATTTCTTAACAGCTCTCTCAAGTCAGACCAAGTTCTAAATTACCTCTTCTTTACGCCAAAAAGTTTTCTTTGTGAAATAATATGCCCTCTCAGGTTATTAATAGTGCATGAAATCGACCGAAATCCATCCCATCAAAGTCGCTAAAGAATGATTTCAGTCCCTTAAAGAGCATCTCGTCTGTGATTCTGTAGCTTTAAAGAAAATGGCGAAGTGTTTCAGCTTAATCGAAGCCAAAAGCTGGTGCTACAGATCATCTTTCATCAAATCAGGACTTCGTTCCACCATCACGGACCTCCAAGATGGCACCATCATGCACTGTTGGGTCCCCAAGACCCGCAGAGACTCCAAACCTAACCTCCTCCTTATCCATGGACTCGGTGCCAACGCATTGTGGCAATGGGCTGACACCCTTCGTCAGATGAACCCTTACTTCAACGTCTTTATACCCGACCTTCTCTTCTTCGGAGACTCCTACACGACTCGACCTGAACGCTCCGAGTCGTTTCAGGCTCAGTGCGTGATGCGAGTTATGGAAGCTAACTCGGTGAGGAAACTGAGTCTGGTAGGCCTGAGTTATGGTGGGTTTGTTGGGTACAGTTTAGCAGCGCAGTTTAGTGAGGCTGTGGAAAGAGTAGTGATATGCTGCGCTGGGGTTTGCATGGAAGAGAAAGATTTAAAGGAAGGGGTTTTCAGGGTATCCGATTTGGAAGAAGCAGTCAGGATTTTAGTACCCCAGACGCCTGAGAAGCTTGGGGAACTGATGGGTTTTTCTCTGTTCAAGCCGCCTCCTTTGAGTTTGGTACCTTCGTGTCTGCTGGCTGATTTCATTGACGTAAGTGAACCAACAACTCCAGAACAAGCACAAATTTCTGATCTTGTAATCTCTCAGGATGTCAGCTTTTCATGTGGGGATGTCTTTGTTTTTTTGTTTCTGATGTTTGGACACTCGGGCAGGTGATGTGTGCCGAGTATAAGGAAGAGAAGAAAGAGCTGGTCCGAGCTATACCCAGAGATCGAAAGATTTCAAACATTCCCAGAATCTCTCAGGTTCATCTTCTAAACAGTTCTACAAGGTTTTTTAAAGCCAAATTTTTATCAACCATTTTCTGCTTTCTGAACAAAGTTGCTTCTACTTTTATGATTCTGCAATCCAGCCCACGTTGATTTTATGGGGAGAATATGATCAAATATTCCCATTGGAATTGGGTCACAGGTTGAAAAGGTTAATATCTTCTTCAACGCTTTCGGCTCCAAATTACCTTTTTTCCTTCTGGTTTTCTGCTGATGGGGGAATTGTTGGAATTTTAAAAATGTAGGCATATTGGGGATAATGCTCACCTAGTTGTCATCAAGGACGCGGGACACGCCTTCAACATAGAGAAGTCCAAGGAGTTTTGTAGGCATTTGAAATCATTTCTAGTTGATTTGCGGCCTCCTCCAGCAAGCCCACATCCGAAGAATGAAAACCATAAGTTTTCTGGCAATGCAGCGGAGTTAAAACATTGAAAGTGAAGCGCAACAGCAAAGTTTTCATGTAATGTTTTACTTCATCCAAATAAAAAAGAAGCAAAAATCTCATTCTAAGCAGAAACACAGAATCCATCAAGCTGTTACGAAGGAGAGCCCCTGTCAGATGCTGCCCTTTTCTTCAGAGAATCATGTGCTTTTTCTAATCGTTAGGGGTTGCTAAGGTGTTTTCACTTTTTTTTTTTTCGTTTTTTGGATAATTGAAGATTAGGAGATAAAATTGTTTAAATTAAAACTTAAATCTTACATGTTATGATTCTTTTGATAAAAGCATTACTACGGTAGTTTCGCATACTTAAAATCCATCCTCCCTAAATGAATTTCAATCAAATATTATTTCCCACCGTATGTTATCATCCTGTCACCATTTACAAACAGGTTGATGCCCCCCAGAATCCACAGGTACCCGATCAAATCCAGCTATAAATAAAAAACTATTCAGGAACTCTTTTACTGAGATCACTCTAGGAAAAGTATCTACTTTCAGCCTTTTTGGGGAGTGCTAAATGATGCTAAATAAATATATCTTTATGTGGCATTTTCCCATTCACAATTAGGTTCAGATGGAAAAAGGTAAGACTAGATTATCACATGAACCCTTCTAGCTTGTAGGACAGTAGAATATATACATAATATGCAAACATCAACATGGCCACCAACATTGCAAAAGGTTCCAGCACAAAATCTACCCTGCTGCTCCACAAATATCAATACCCTCATTCAGAAAACTTATCAAAAAAATGAATATCAAATTGGACCTTTAAGAGCTATGGTTCTGACGAAATCCAAGCACATGCCTGGGAATTGGAGAATGGGCAAAGTGTAAACCTAATCACACATCAGATAGCAATAGAAGGAAAAACAAGCTAAGAAAACCAAAAAAAAAAAAATGAAGCACAAATGAAAATAGAGGTCATAAGGCTATAAAATAACAGATTCAATTAGGTTTAACAGAAGAGAACACAGAGGAAAAGTATGATAACATCTCATGAACAAATTGATACAAGCCATAGGTCACAAATCCTGGTACTAGTACTACTACCGGTAGAAAGCAGGTCACTCTAGCAGCAAGCCCTTTCCTACCTCAACAAGTCCATTCTTAAAAGAATATGGCCGTCCAATTAACTCTGTAAAGATAAGGAACAATATTAAAAAAAAAAAAAAATTATTTGCTGAAAGCAAACAGGAAGAGAGAAAGCTTCTTGATTTGCACCACCATAGACATCTAACATGCCAGAGATAAAAGTCACCAGTTGATCAATGATCAGTCCAACTTAAAAATTGTTTAAAATTTAACATTTTCTTACCTCTGACGGAAGTTCATCTGCTTTTGATTGCTCACCTGGAATATCAAATAATAAATTTGCAAAAAGGAATGTATCAGTGGCAGTTAACAATAGAAATTGCTAATACCAGAAGGTGATTAGCAGAAGGAGGTTATGCAAAGAATTTACCTCCTTCCTCTGGCAGATCTGAGGTCCATAAGGTGAGATTATCCCTAAGAAGCTGCATAATAAGGGTGCTATCCTTGTAAGATTCTTCATTAAGGCTATCAAGCTCTGCAATAGCCTCATCAAATGCTTGTTTAGCCAGATGGCAGGCCCTGCTCAGAAATTGCATCACATTAGTTAGAAACTAGCTGCTAAGTAAACAAAAAATGGCTATAGAAGAAACTATTTCTGAGATTAGCACTAAATGAAAGGATATATTAGCATTGCCATCATTCTCCCCAATGAAAAGAAAATTTTCAAGTGGATTACATGTATGTGTGCAAAAGAGAGAGAGAGAAAGAGAGATGCATGTTAACCTCTCGGGAGAATTTAATATCTCATAGTAGAAAACAGAGAAGTTCAAAGCCAGGCCAAGTCTAATTGGGTGAGTTGGAGGCAAATCTGTGCTTGCAGTGGAGGAGGCAGCCTACAACATAAATAATAACAAATACTGCTCCAATTCAGTGATATGAAATTAAAATAGGAGAAGAGGGCTCATAAAGGGTAAAAGTGCGCAGGGGGATTCTCACACACCTCATAAGCCTTAAGTGACTGATCAGCAGCTCCTTTACGGTCATCTCCAGCTTTAAATTCTGCCAAATAACGAAAATAATCTCCTTTCCTGTTAAAGAAAAGGCAACAAATAAGGATACATTAATACCCACTGCCTATAAAACACACAAGCAAGTTATCCTTACATCTTATAGTAGAAAACAGTTGATTCCCCAGTCGAGGAAGACGGAATGAGGTGATTATCAATAACAGATAGTATATCATTGCAGATCTTAGCAAGCTCGTCTTCAACCCTATGCCTGTACTCCTTTATCCTCTTCACATTTTGTTCATTACCCTTGGCCTCCTCCTTCTGTTCAATTGAAGACAATATCCGCCATGATGCCCTTCTCGCTCCAATCACATTCTTATATCCCACAGATACCAGATTCCTCTCCTCCACAGTCAATTCAACATCCAACTTAGCAACACTCTTCATGGCCTCAACCATCTCTGCAATAATAAGGTTTTTTTACAATTCAAAACAGATTTCAAATGAGATAAAATTCCAACAAAACAAAAAATGAGTCCTACAGATGAAATTGACTCAGATTTAACAGTGGCTTCTCTATGTTTTCAGTTTTACACGCTTTTGCTATATTTTTTTGCTAATTTGTCCTTTTCTCAAAAGTTGTTGAAAAGTAAAAGCAATCACAGAAAAATAAAAAACATATTTGATTAAAAACATGAGCAACAACTTAAAATGTAACACATTTCAAACATAAACAGTTCACATGCAAGTAAAATCAAGCATTTTGTTACTAAACAAGTTTTAAACTTTAATCAGTCATAAATAGTAGCAATTGCTTTTGTATCATATCCAACTCTTTTGCGCCGAGAGAAGCTAATCTCGTTTTCTTTACTATCCATCTACTGCTTTAAAAAAATTTTAAAAAAAAAACACTTACCAAAAGAAAAATGAAATGCTTCACTCTTCACTCTCAACTTCGCTTACATATTTTCAATATATTATCATCAAAAACAGAACTAAAGCATCCACTATCAATAAATAAAAATAAAAAATAAAAAAAAAGAGCTACAGATCAGTAAGCTAAGGACCAAGTAAAAAGGCATAAAAAATAAAAAAGTCATCGCCAAAAAAAATGAAACTATCAATTAAATCGGAGAAAATAAAGGATTGAAAAAATCCTCCTGTCCTTCATCCATTTGAATAAAATAAAATTCGAGTATAAATAGAGAGATCCTCCAAATCAAAAGGTAAAAAATACATATATCAACAGAGATTCATTTTGACGAGCAAGAAAATAAAAAATTTTGTAACCAAAAAAAAAGAATAAAAAATTTACCGTCATATCTTTCAGCTTGCTCAGCGAGTCTGGCCAAGTAAACTTGTTGCTCTCTTTCCTTCTCCATCGCCTCTTTCTCTCTATCTTTGAGTCTTTGCTCTTTCGCTTTCGCTGGTGTGGAGGGCTGGGGTGAGGAAAATAACTGCCTTTCAGGAATGCCGTACTTTGTATTCTGACCCTTGGATGTGGTTTGCTGGGGAGGCTCAATCGACGCTCCAAATTGAGTTCTCTGTGGGGACTGGGGTCTGTGGAAAAGAAAACCCTTGGTCAAGTTGGAATGTTTGGTGGGGGTGAGGGTGCAATCAGAGCGGTGCATGTAAGGGTTTAGAAGAAATTTTGGCCGTTGGATTGGCTATTGTTGATCTGGAGTGGGACCACAACTGACAAGTGATCCGCCGGGGTCAACACTCGTTTTTCCACCGACTTTGTCAGGCTCTTTGGATACGTTTCTTTCCGCAGTGCCGCAGTCTTATTTACAACTTAAAAGGGAAAAAAAGCGCTTGGAGGGCAGAGTATTCGTTAATTTAGATTATATTTTATCCTATTATTCTCTTACATATTATCAATAAAATTTTGATTCTATAAATAAAATTAAAATAATAATATATAATCTCTTAAAAACATTTAAATAATAAACAAAATATAAAATAAAATATATATCATATATTAATTTTACTTGTAAAGTTAAAAAAATTTTATCGACGCTATATATAATAATAATAATATTATTTTATGATATTTGAACATAATTAATTACCTGATATTTTAATTTTTTTGATTACTTGAATCATATTTATATAATATAATTAAATCTGATTATCTTAAATTCAATATGAAAATGACACAGTAAAAAATACTAAGATAATACGACTAAAAGTAAGTTATAATTATATATGAATATCAAAAAAGTTAAAAATTAAGTTTTATATTTGACATATCAACATAAAATTTTATGTTTTTCATAATCTTTCATAACACAAAAAAAAAAATTATATACCTAAATTGCCTAAAAATATAATGTAAGAAGTTAAATTTTACCATAATGAACCGAACTCGATCCCTAAACTCAAAACTGTAATAGATACTATTTTGTGTAAACCATGAGATGTCTCTATATTTTATTGGATATGAGATTAATCATCACTCAGGCTTTATGATTGGCTTTAGTTAAAAATTATTTAACATGATGAAAATTTAAATACGGGACTTTTCACTATGAATTGTTCTTATTTAGGAATTCAACGAGATTTTACACCATAAAGCAATTTAATTGAAGCCAACTTTTTCCATTTTAAACCACAATGCAAACAGCTAAATAAAAAATAAAAAAAACAAAAACAAAAGTAAAAACTCTCTCTATCATTCCCTTTGCAATAATTAAAGGATTTAAACAGTGAAAATAGTGCAATTTTCGCTTTATGATTTTATACTTGATAAGTGAATTAAGCAAATGGTTTCACCCCGAAACTCTAAATGTTAATTTTGCAATTTATTATTTGAATATCGTATGATCAATTGTACAGTGAATTATTATTGATATTTCGATTGTGAACATGATGTTATATGTCATATATGTATGATATATAACGTCTAATAATAAGAAATACCCGTAAAATATTCGTTTATTAAATCAAAATTTGACTTTCAAATTTCATACATATTATTGAGAAAAATTAAATTAATAAATGTAAATTAACTCATAAAAATAAATTTGTAAGACTCGAATTCGGTATCATTTCTTTAAGAAGTTGTTATTATAAACATGGATTCAGACAATCTTGATCAATAAAGAATAAATAATTAAATTTTAAGTTCAATCGATCAAGATACGAATTTATTGTGATAACCCGAAATTTTTCACCACCGAAATTATTTCTAAAATATGAAAAAATATTTTCAGGAAAATAAAAACAAATAATGATATCTATATATACACATAAAGTATATATAGAAAAAAATTTGGGTGTCTAAATATATACGGGTGTCTGTCAAAATTAATGTATGTATAATACATTATAATAATATTTTTATAATAATAATATAAATAATATGAAAATTTTATTATTGTATTATTATTATAATAATATTGTATTATAGATATTTTATATCTTTGTATTATATTATTTATATTATATTATATTATATTATATTTATAATATATAAAAAAAAAAAGCAAAGCAAAGCGAAAAAAAAAAAGAAATAGAAAACTAAAGAAAGAAACGAAACAGTCCTCTGATTCATCCTTGTCGATGAGAGAAGAGAGAGAAAGGAGGTGAACGGAGGCCGGAGAAAGGGAGAGCGTCTCTCCACCGATCAGAGGAGAGTTGAATAGCCACCGTCGGCAGCCCAGAAATGTTAATCAATGAAGGAGAAGAAATGTCAGCGAAGCCGAAGAGAGAAAGGGCCGAACCGGCCACTTTCCGGCGAGCTGAGGCTTGTACACCACCAGATCCACACATCGTGAGTCCCCACGGATCTGCTAGAAGTGGAAGTCGATGAAGAACCGACCGAAAAAGCGTCCGAACGGCGAATTGGTCACTGTATCGGTTTGGACCGGTTCAGTGAAAAGAGGGTCTAAACCGGTTCGAACAGGTTCAGCCAAAGAGAAAAAAAAAGGAAAAAATTCGATGATGCACCGAGCTACGGGTAAACCGGTAACTGGTCAAAACTGATCGATTTAATTTTCGAAAAATTTATCTGAATTTATATTTGACCGAAATTGATCCGGTTTAAATATATAAATATGTAGCACGACAATAAGCGACGAACGTGGATTCGATCAAGTCTCGAATTACGCACCATCACAGAAACTCGATTTTGGAAGGTATATTAGAGCCGAAGCGAGCGAGTGGCTAAAAATTAGAAAGATAAAAGCGGAATCGACTGAGATTCCAGGTAAAGGATTTTATGATTACTATTAGAGATAGTTGTATGTATTTAATAAATCTTGTATAAAAATAAATAGTATAGAATATATAGAGATTGAAAATATAGGAAAGAGCCTAGTGATAAGTAAATTATGATATTACCCTTATTATAGGGCAATGAATACCGTTAAGCATCGGTAATGCAAGATTTGAAAAAATTGCATGAATTGCATATTTTTTATGTTTTCACTATAAAATATTATTTTTTAGCAAATATATGGATAGATTGGCAATTGTTTACATGATTTGCATGATGACAACATACTATTTATACTGGACTCTGATTTTGAGTCATTTTCAATAAAAATAGAGTTATCTATCAGAATTGTGAATAAAATAAATTGTGCTGAAATTGCATGTTAACTAACGGGTTACACGATCCTACTCGCACGAGATTTTAAATGGTATTGATAATGAAATTGTGCTAGAGTCGCGTGTTAACTCACGGGTTATACACTCTTACTCGCACTTGATTTTATGTTATTATTGATGAAACCGTGTTGGAGCACTCGTGTCGACTGTGTGTCACACTGACTTGCTCGCACTGGTATATGAGACAAGGTTATGGTTGATGATTAATGTCGAAGTCGTAAAAACCTGCCTACTCTCAAGTAGCCTAATAATGGAATCCATGGCGTAGGGTGTATGGATAGAGTCCATGGAGTACGTTGTACCCTGTGATTGTCCACGGAGTATGTTGTACTGTGAGACGATACATGGAGTACCTTGTACCGTGTTAGCGTCTTCGAACAAATAATAGAGTAAAGATGAGTCGATGGGTTGGATTGACCCACCTCTCTAGGCAACTGACACTCTCGCACACCTAGCTAGCGATTACTTGGGGTCACTGACTATGGTCATATGTCCAGAGATGATTACATATCCCTACCTAGTCTCAAAATGATCTCAAATGGTTTCAAAACTATGATTTGTGATTATGACAGAATCACTTATTGATAGTACCAGAGGAGTACTGATTTTGAAAATAAAAAGAGAGAGAAATATGATGATTTGAAATGTGTTTAAAGTGAAATGAAAAAGCTTTCTATCGAATTAATGACTTCTGAATAGATTGCTATGATTTGTCAAATGCACTTGCCTTGAGATGATATTAAGCATGCATTATAAGCACGTAGATAATATAGTTATCTGTTTGATTTCATGTTTTTCTTACTGAGCGTGTTAGCTCACCCTCTTTCCTCTCCCTCTACAGATCAGGCTCAGTAGAGCATCTTGTGGTCATTCCTGCAATTTCTTTTGCTGTACAGCTCTTTTTGCTGCGTAAAGATGTATATATATATACACGTATATATATACACGTCTTTTGTATCTGAACACTAAATCACACAGAAATGTACTGTATAAATTACTGGGGATGTAAACGAAAAACGATTATATAAATAGATGTACATAGTTCATGAGATGTACAATTGTGTTTAATAGTTGATACATATGAATGAATAGAAATAATTAACATCGACTTAATGTCCAACCAAAACTTGTGAATGAAAAGGAAAAATGTCAGCGATAACGGTCATGACAAAATTAATGTTAGAAAGCATAATTAAATTACTTATTAAAATAATTTAATTAAGTATTATATTAATGATAAATAATTTATAAATAAAAAATTATATAATAATATTTTAAAATTTATTATTTATAATCGAGTTCATATAGTGAAGTTACTACTGAACTCAATTATTAGGTACCCTAATCTTACTTCTTTGGATTGGATAGTTTAGAATACTTGTTCATTGGATACTTATTTATATCCCTACATCTAAGTTCTTAACAATTTTTTACAATAAGTTAAGTATTGAATTTTAATTTCTATCCAATTAAGTCCTTCCATTGATGGATATAACATTTTTTTAGTCAACTATAAAGATTTTAAAGGATCTTGATGAAATTTAGTTTGAGAAAATTAATATGGGCATTTAGAGAAATTAATAGGTTTTTTTTTTTTCAAAAATTTTCAACGCCAGCAAACGTGCATAAAAAAAATCAATTTGATAGAAATTAAGCAAAATATTCAATTTAAAATCTAACATTTGAGGTATTTTTTAATTAAAGATATCATTTTTTATTTGGATCAAATAAATATTAAATATCAAAATTATTCAATTAATAACTTTTTAACTAATTTGAAAAACACGCGACATTAAATCCTTAATGACATTATATTTAATTATTTTATATTAATTAAAATTCTTTAATATTAATAAAAAATAATGTTTTTCATAAAAAAAAAATCTCACTTTCTCTATGCTAGGGCCTCTCTCTTCTTTCTTCTTAGCTAGAATTGGTCAATCCTCCTTCCTCGGATTTCAACGATCAGCCGCTGTACTGGCCGTTAGACTCCACCACTGGCAGCCATTGACTAGCAACAAAAAAATCCCAAAAAAAAAAAAACTATTCTCTTACATTTTTAGCTTCTCTTGTTTCATTTTTTTCAAAACTAAAAGTCAAGGTTTTTATTTTTATTTTTTTAAAAAAAAAAAGAAATTTTGCATGAAATGAGGCTTGAAATATATCAACAAATTCATTTAAAGCAAAAAAATAATAATAATAACATCAAAAACTCATAACTTAAAGCTTCGCTACTTCAAACAAAAACTACAACAAAGAAAACACTAGAAGCATAAAAAAAGCAAACAACAACAATAATAACAATCCCATGATTGAAATCTCAAAAACCATATAACACAAAATAACAACAAAGAAAACCAGATAACCACATTGACATGAAGGTTCAACTTTAAGGGGTTCAAAGAGGTTTTGGTATTTGACATGTGAAAAAGATGAAAGCCTCGGAGGGAACCACTTGGAGCAAGGCAAATAGTAAAAAGAAGAGTTGAAACCGCAAGGTTCAAGACTAGATCTAGTCTCTTAAAACATTTTTGAAGAAAAAGTAAGGGAAAAAGATGAAAATGGTGTATTTTGGACCTAAACCGTCCCTGATGAGCGATAATCGACAGTGATCTTCGATGACCAATGACCGACTGTCGAAAGTTGGGTTTGAATGTTAAGAAGAATGGAGTGAAAAAGAGCCTAAAGAGAGAAAGTAAAAGGAAAAAAAAAAATATGAGATTTTAGAGTGAATATACTTTTTTTTTTTTTAACCCTTTTTTCATCGGATCACTCTCTTAAACGGAGTGTGACATTCAATCCCGTTCAAAAGTTTTTAATTGATCAATTTTGAAAATATTTAGTCTTGATTTGGTTCAAATAAATGTGAATGTACTTACTTGAAAAATACCCCAACTTAGTTTTTAAATTGAGCATTTAGCTTAGAAATTAAAATTTAAATGTTTAATTTCTTAAAAAAAAATTGTTAGAAAATTGGATGATAGAAGTTCAAGGACTCTTTTTAGTCTTAAACATTTAATTATTTATTTTAAAATTATTACTAATATCTAATCTTGTTTATGAACTGAATTATTTGTCTAAATCAGAAAATTTGTGTCAATTCTTAAATGATTTGGATAAAAATATTAAATTTATTAAATAACTTGAGCTAATAAATAAAATCTGATTAAAAAATAAATTAAACTTTACTATTCCCTTAAAAGTTCAAGTTCGAATTGCTTAGTTTTTTTTTAAATAACATTTAAATAAAAAAATTTATATCTTATTAATTAATAATTAAGGTGATTTATTTTAAATATTATCAATAAATAATTTTATAAGATATACCATTTTTATTTTAATTATAAAAGATAACATCATAAAAATTTTAAATGTTTGTTTGGTATGAAATCTCTTATTGTAAAATATATATATATATATATATATATATATATATATATATAGCATATACATTAAATTGAAGAATTTTTAGTTTTTTTTTAAATAGTCACTTTGGACGAGCTGGAATTTTCTTATTGTTCAAAAAATAAATTTGGACAAAATATCGTACCCAAATTCAGGCAGAATCAAAAGCTTATACCTCAGAAGAACGAAGCTCAACCCCACTTGTAAACAGGTATACTGATATCATTTTCTTGTCTTAAAAATGCAAAAAAGTTATATTATATCATTTTGATTTTTTCTTCCAATTTTTTATCCAATTTTATTTGTGAAAAGTACTCATAGTATTAATTCGCAATGGGAAGCGAAGAGTGCAGCCCTGATTTCGGCCAGAATTAGCTGCTAGTCAAGCAAAATCTGGGACATTCCTGCCACAGCATCTCTACTCTCTCCCTCAAATTTTCTCACCAACCAAACAACAGATTACTGTTTAGGGTTTTTTCTTTTATTTTTCTTTAAACCCAACCGAGAGTTTCCTCTCTCTCTCTTCTTCGCAATCAAACAGATAACATTACGCCCCTTTCGTTTTTTGATGTAAGATGGCAAATTCCGGTGAAGATTTCTCTCAATTCGATATATCAGCAGAGGTTTTTTTTTTTTTTTGCTTCAAAAATTTTTCATACTTTTTTCAGATGTAGTTATTCAATCTGTTTGAAAGTTTGTTGCTTTCTATATTTTTGTTTTTGTTAGGAAAAAGACAAGCTTGTTGCGGAAGTAATTCGATACATACTGTTTAAAACACACCAGAATTCAGGATGTCCAATTAAAAGGGAAGAACTTTCGCAGTTGGTCACTAAGAACTATCGTCATCGTCTTCTTCCTTCTTACATTATTAAAGAGGCTAAAGACAAACTCTCCTCCATTTTCGGTTACGAATTGAGGGAACTTCAGAGATCTCGTCCTTCTTCGACAAACCACGCCCGATTATCTCAACAGAGTAACAATTTACTACCCTCTCCCTCTTCTTTTTTTTTTTTTTTTTTGAATCTTCACAGTTAATTTTAGTTTTTGCTCTAACTATAATTTCAATAATATATGTTGTTTCTCAGGTGGAGCTGATGCCAAATCCTATGTTATCATAAGCCAGTTACCAGCTGAGGTGTATAAAAAATATGTTGAGGATGTGAATACTTCTCATCTGACTGGTTTTACTTTCGTTGTGATCAGTATTGTGCACCTTGCCGGAGGTAAAATTGCGGAAGGTACATTTTATTCTTCCATCCATGAACTTCAAAATTTTGGGTATTAACCTTTGGAACCTAGCTTTCTGGAGGTATATGTTTACTGTACTGGAGGTTATTAACGTAGTGTTCACTGTTTCTTGATGAATCTTTCTTCTTCTTTTTTTGGGTCTTCTGTTTTCACACAGAAACTGCTTCTCTTGTGCAGAAAATCTTTGGCTCCATTTGAAGCGAATGGGATTGCAGGAAACTGATGAAAACCATCCGGTAATTGGGAATGTGAAGCAGGTCGTGGAGACACTTGTCCAGCAAAGGTTAGGGTGTACCTGATAGTTTGTTCTTTATAGTACTTTTACTTTCAACAACCAATTAATGTGGACTGCTTATTAATGGCTGTTCCTGTGTCCTTGTAGATATCTACAGAAAGAAAAGGTTAGTGGCCCTGAAGGTACTACTTTGTTTTATGAGCTTGCTGAGAGAGCTCTAGATGGATCAGTTAGTGAGAGAATTAAGCAATACATATCACAGGTAATTGCTCTGTCTTGTGTTTATGGCTATATTTACTTAAATGATTTTGCTCTGCCTTCTTTATCAGACACTGCTTTTCTATTTGATAACTTTAAGGTTCTCTTGTGAATTTGATTTGGGCAATTGGCATGAATAAAGCTGTTGGTGGAGCTTTTCCTTTCCATTGGCAATTGTTTTTGTGCGTCATAGGTGTTGATTAGAAATGATATATTCAATGCTCAATTTTTATTGGTTTTAAGCTATTATTTTATCTTGGAGACCGTGCTGTTTGCACACTGCAGCTGCAAGAAACAAATTCCTTATCATTTTTTTCTTGTATGGTCATATTTGCATACTTATGAATGTTATAAATAGTGATCAGAAATGATAGATTCAGTTGCTGCTTTTCATTTTCTGCTGCTATGTTTTCTTTGATTTGGGGCAAGCTGCATGTGTGCAATTGCTCTACTGCTAGTGGAGCTTTTCCTCTTCATTGACAGTTTGCGTACCTGCACGTGTTTGTATTTCCTGTCCGTGACTTTCAGTTAAATCAAATCTGCAACTCTTTTACGGGTTACATTTTAGGGAAATAAACACAGCATAATTACCAGTCAGTTCCCCTAGATTATGCATCCTGCTGCCCCTTATCCATCATGGATATTTGTTGGCCTTAGTAGGTACCAGAAGATAGAACATGGATGCCATGGTAAACGAGTAGTGGAACCATGAACTTTCCATAACGCAATTACATGATTATTTGACTTTGCAACGCAAAACTTGCAAACTCAAGTTTACTTTTATCATTATTGATGATGGTTCTGATCCGTGTGTAAGCCTTTTGTTGGCAGATTGTGAAGAAAGATATTGCTACCACAGATATCGATTGAAACCTTGGTGCTACGTATTACTGCTTAAGTGGAGTTAGATGTCCCATTTCTTGTTTCCTGGCAAACTCATTTTTGAGTGAAGCGCTTATTCTCATGCAGAAGTTTGGGGGGCTTTTTTTGGTGCTGATGCTTTTGGTGTTGTTTTTGTTCATTGTTGGCCGCCAGGCGCAGGACTACTCCTGCCATTTATGCACACTAAGAGAGAGATGGGTTTTTAAGTTTCTAGTTTTATCCTGTAGATGTCGGGAGTTGGGAAGATTGGGTAACCCTTACTGTTGATACCATAATTTATATCTTCTTTACCCAAAGCATGATAATCTTTGCATTTTGTCAAGCTATGTTGCTGAAAAAAATGGCTATTGGGGTGGTCCAATGGTGGCCAATTATCACTTTCAAGTTCCAAACAGCCACCCACCCCTAACGTCAAGCTGGATTAAAATGAGAATGTTGCAATCAAAATAACTAGCCGACAAGATTATACACCTTCGAATGATAATGTCTACTTTTTTAACAAAACGTTGTAATCATGCTTAATTAATATAGACAAATGGCTTGTGCAAGTGGACAAGCTACATCAATAGTCAATTGCATTTCTTTGTTGTAACCTATTCACAAGTTGCAGTGCCGCTCACGAGCAAAAACGTATCTACATCATATTAACAAATGAAAATTTACTAGTACAGGGTCAAGATACAATGATATAATTCAAATTAAACACCAATGTTGCGGTGGAGAAAAATCTGAAACAAAAAGGCTCCTGCTTCCGAGAGATTGCAACCAGAATTTAGTGGGAGATAAATACCAATACCACACTAGCTAAAGAGTCAGAGACATCCATTCATTGGGACAGTGCGGCTTGTATTGGCACACGCCGATTGAAACAGTAGCAAGGGATTTAGAGGCCTATGCTCTGGCATTCATTGCGCCTTGCAAGTTGCTTCTCTAGCAAGGTTCTTCAGGGAATTAAACAACTGAATTGCTCGTTTCAGATAGGCCAAAGGGTGTTCCAACAAACTCCCCAACTTCACATTTCGAATTAGCCATCTCCAAGTGAACTGAACAAATACAAGCCAAGTTGGATAAAATAGGTAAAGCAACCTAAAAAGCACAAAAGTGGTGGCCAGGGCCAGATAGGTCTCTTGTTGGAGTAAATTCTCAGGAGATCTTGCCCATGAGAATGGACAGCTTTCCTGCTCAGTGCTATTATGCCTCCTGTCATTTGGCAAGTGCCCGATTTTGTCCACGGATGTTTTATCCAGAGATTTGCTCTTAATGCCTGGAACAATGTGACATATTCATTATAGAAAGTTAAACAAGAGCAATATGAATAACAAAAGGAAAAATAAATGGCAAAGCAAAGTAGTTAAGAATGCTTTTCATAGCCAGCAGATGTAGAATACTAATAACACCACCACACTTTGTTTTCACTCAAGCGCTATATCTTGGACAAGAAAACATCATAAATAACATTACTTGGTGGAGGAAAAGATTACATTTTTGGCTGGAAAAGGACATATGTTAAGGTTTGTAAATTCCTTAAAGCCCATTGCAAAAAAAAAAAGAAGGTTCTGTTTATTTTGGTTTGTAGGATCACAGATGGTTATATGTAATATGTAATACAAGATTGACGAGTTAATTGTCTTATTTTACTAATTTTATCTCATTCTGCATCATCCTATACATGTAGGATTATACAATCTAACGAAGAGAAGTAGGACAGCAACAATAGCACATGGGATAAGATTAAATGGGATGAGGTGGGAACATTTTAGCCCTTACACTCCAAAAAAGCAAGACAAAATGGAGATGGTGTACTGTTCAAAACTGCGTTATCAATCTTAAGCACTCGACTCCAAAATCTTGTGCACTAACATGACCAAATGCATGATATATTGAGCACCGGACAAGCCAATCACAAGTCACCGGCTAGGACCAGAAAGAATTATGAACAAAAAATGAAATAACAAATAAGAGAATGAATAATGAAAACATGCCAATAGTCAAACCATACTACTAAATAAATCAACTCAACATAAGATCGATCTTCATAGTCACAAAAACTCAAGCTGCAAAACAAAGGCCTTACCAGTGACATCACTATAGAATGCACTGAGAGATTCAAAAGACCGGTTTCCATGATAACGCACACGCATCGTAGAATTTAAAAGGAAAAGAGTAGGAAACCCGTGAACTCCATACTTAGAGAGTATGCTGACGAAATCAACACCACCACTAATTAGTTTAACAAGATATATACTCATAGCACAGAAATACCAAATGACAGATATTCATCTGCAAACCTTGGCCTAACAGCTGATTCTTCGATAGCAAAATGAGGAATGGAAGGATAGGAAGAAGAAAGGATAGAGAAGCTTGGTCTCAAAGACCTTGAAAAGCGGCACCAAGATGCATAGAAAAGCACTGCTGCGTATTCATGACTATTCCTTTGAACCATATTAAGCGCCTTTTGCAATGAAACCTCATCTCCCTTCACAGGGATAAAGAGAAAGTATAATTAAAAATGTGCAACTAAAAAGCATTATCAGAATTCAATGCAATCCTAACAAGGACTTGGTCTAGGAAATGCTAGATGATTTCAGAGAAATAAATAAATAAATAAAAACTTAATGAAATTTAATCGTAGGTATATCTACATTTCCACCAGGATCAAAGATTCTTGAGAACTTATATAAGCAAATTTATATCAAAATTGAGAATTTTGAAAGAATAAATAATCAATGAACTTATTTCTCAGCTCATAATAATAGGGTATTTTCTACAAGCTTGATAAATTATGCTTCTACCTTTCTAAAGCAAAGTCTACTCTGACAATCAGCCAAAATGAGAAACCCAAAATCCATTCCTAATTTCTTGATTGCATATTTATCACTTTATAACCAAAAAAAAAAAAAACACTTTAACCGAAAATTTCTAAACCTAGTTCAAAATAAACACAATCTAGCATCAATTCAGCCAATAAAAATATATTTTCTTTGCCCGCAAGGTATAGAATGAATGAAGTTGGAAGGGAAAAAGAAGCAGATTAAAGTAAAAAATCTCAGGTACCTCGGTAACACCAACGAAATCGATAGATTCAATAAAATCAGAGTTAAAGGGACAAAGGGAGTCTCGAAAGTCAAAGATCGCGTCGGAAACGAAGACCTTGGGACATAACGGAAGCCTAACGAGAACGGAGACGGCGCACGTCAGCCTCCACCATAAAAGCCATATTAGGATCCTCGTTCGCCATGCCTTGGTACCCATCAACGACCGACAACGGATCGCAGACACAAAGTTACAAAAAAGGAAAAAAAAGACTGGCAAATTATTTTTTAATACAGAAACTAAAACCCTAAAAAGAAATTTCAGATATTGAAAAGGAAAAGGAGAATATAAGAAGGAAAAGTGGTTGCATTTTAACAGAAGATAACTTCAAGTCATCTGATCATGGTATTGTATTTTTTTTTTCTTCTTTCGGATTAAAGTACGAGTTACAGAATTGAAGCAAAAGCAGATTATTATGTTAAAATTAACGGAAGTAGTGTTTATTTATGTTAAAAATAAGAAAATAAAAAATATAAGTGCTATTTTTTTTTATTTTTTTTTCACATTGACGCAGAAAATCTGGTGTGTGGCTGGAAAGGGAAGAACAGGAAAATATCAGAGAGAAAGAGCGAGGAAGGAGAAGAATAGGATGGACGAGATGGTAAGATGATGAAGCTAATGATTTGATGATATCACAATCATGAGGTTGCGCCACGACGCCACTTTCTTGTTTTTATTTTTAATTAAATTTTGTTTGATTTAATAAGTAATGATTCTTTGTTTTTTTATTGAAATAATTGTTCTCAAACAAAAATTTCTTTTTGCCTTGTTGATAAAAAAAAAAATTACTTGTGAGTTGTTATAATTATTTATACTTACTAATAATAAATAAATTGTTTGAAAAAAAATCTATTCTCCAAGAAAGATCAAATATGAATATGCAACAGCCATAAAAACACAACAGTTATTATTGTCCGAGAATTTCCAAATATTTGAATTTGAGGTGTTTTACTGTTTCACACCACATTCATTTTCTTCCATGGGCTATTGTCTAAATACAAAGAGATGAGGGGTTAAGGATAGAAATATGAGTTTGAAAGTTGATCGAAATGGATCTTGGTGGATTATTAGCCCAAATGCCCCCTATCTTTACCTTATTTTTGAAACTTTGAAGTCCAAATATAAATAAAAGTTAATCAAATCAATCTCTTTCAATTAAAGACATGGTTACAACTCATGACGTTAAAATTGCTCCTACACCAAACATCTAAATACTGAGGTTGTACAAAAGCATATAAAAGCAGAAATGAACATGTACTACAAGGATCTTGCTATTATCTTGAAATATAGTTTCCTTCTTTTGGGAGTTGAGACTATGAAAAGCTACCTGATGATAAATACAACACCATAAAGCTTTTTACTACTGCTCTTAGAAGAAAATGATCAAGCAAATCCAGAGGGAAGGGGGCGCTCACTAATGCTAAACCAACACACCAAATGGTAGCAGAAATTGGGGGGGAAGGAGGCAGCTTGTGTTATCTATACAAATGAGCCAAGCCCCAAGCAGCACAACCGTCAAAAAAATAATTGCTGCATCAGACATTTAATAACTGTAAAAGCTAAGATTATGCGTCCCACTTAATGAGCGAGTCACTACATAAATGCTTTCTCATTCTTTCTTATGCTGGAGATAAACACAGGATCCTCAAAAATCAAATGTCAACAGAACTGATGAAGAGATCATCAGGAACAAGGGCAAAAGATCGGCGGTGAGATGCAAAAGAAAGCCATACCAGAACTGCAAACTCTACCTCATGCAATGACACCCGAGGATAATGAGAACAAACACATCAGCAGACTGGTTCTGCCTTCCATGTGCTTTCAGATTGTGTCTGCCGCTGCCAAAGATGTAGAAGCCATTAGCTTACCTATATGATTATTGTTTACCATCTTTAAGGAGTGTTTCTATTTTTCTTTCATAAGGATTTAGGAGTGTCAATGTTGAGAGAGAAGGTAAAATTTTAATGAATGTGGATGGACAGGAGCAAACAATAAAGAGAGGCTGCAATTCACTTCATTTTCCATACTCTCATAATACTGAGATAAGAGTATAGACCCAGAAAGACAATGCACATACAGAAAGCTGTGACCTAAATTCCAAAGCATTGAACCTGCCCATTTGATCAAAAAAATGACTTGACCCCATTGAGGCAGATATTCCCCTTCAGGATCTTGCATGACTGCCAACAGAAATCAAATCATTTGAAAGGAAAGGGCCACAACACATGATGGGTGAGAGCAAATACATAATGTCGGATCTAGAATTCTTAAATTCTTAGCTTTCACAAAATTATATAGGGGAATACAACAAAATTCTGATATTTTAATCATTTTTTTGGGCACAGCTGATATGTTAAAATTTAAAAATTATATTATACATTAAACTACAGTCCAGCCCATGCTTCAAAACAACCTCGAATGACATCAACTAGGTCGACTCCCACTAAAGATGCAGAAGGTTCTCAAAAGGTTTATTCTCTTATAGCATTTAGAGCAGGGTAGAAGGAACAACACAGACATTATTAGTTGTATTCCAGAGAATAAAAATTTTTTTTAGCGTATATGTCAGGAATTGTATCATTTCCAATGATCATCTAGCCAGAAACAACTTGATCTATTTCATCTTAGTTAAGAACTATATCAAATGGTTCTAAAAGTTGAAATGTCCTTCAGAAAATAGGATGAATACATAGCAATCAAATTCATGCAATCATGAAAACTTGGCTTATCCAGAAAATAATACTCTTGTTTGGATGAGAAAGTTACCTTATATCACAGACCTTAGAAATCAAACATTCAAGAAACAGTCCCTCATACAGGCTGGTGCACTTGTAGATGTGCTATTCTACATAAAATCATGGTTCCTAGAGAACCTAGCCCGACAGTTGGCACACATAACAATCGAGCTTCTTTGTGCCCCCGTGTCATCAGCATCATGATAAAACTCATTTTCGCACCAGGAACACAAGGCACTGACCTGATGTCTGCCACCTATCTTAGGAAATAGTGGCAAAGCTTCCCTTTCAGGCCAAACAGAGGAATCGAATTTTAGTGCCATCTTTGAATCACATGATGATACCTTAGAATTTCCTGAGTGAGAACTTGGCTGAGCAGTTAGAAAATTATATTCCATATTTTCTATGCTATCTGATCTCAGCCCTTCAAAACCTGAAACAGTACTGCACTTCCCACTAATGTTGAACATTTCACTTTCGCCCTGTCCATTACAACAAAATTTTACATGTCAAATTCTTTTAAGCCAAACTACCACCAATTCGTTTTCAGCTTTATTTACTTATTTATTTAAGAGCTAAGCTTAGTGGAAGAAAATAAAATCAGCTATCCCTTCGGTTTATATGGGGAAGCAGGATGTCTACCATCAGCAATGACCTTTACTTACCCTAAGATAAAGTTCAATATCCTACATTTTGAAAAAATGGCTTCGAAAGATAACAAACAATCCTTGACACTTGTATCATACTGTTTTGCCAAGCACAAAAACAATGTCTCACTTACATGCATTATATCATAGCTTGTAAGAGCAAAAATGTCTTTACCTTCTGTGACATCAGGTTGAATGTTGGGTAATAACTTGATGATTGCAACAATTGAGGTGAAGTATCAGCCAAACCACTCAGAAGGACATTTCCTTCATCATTTTTCCACGTGAGTCCAGTCATGGAATCCTCAGTATGTCGGGCATGATTGCTAAAACCAATCATTATTTCATTATTTCTTGCATCATCAAAATCCTCTAACCTGGATGCATCATTAGCTCTGCCGGCATAAACCATGTTCAAATTATTTGCAACATGCGTTTGCTCTCTACCAGATAGACAGAATAAATCATCTAAAGCACCTTTATTTTGCTTTGGTTCATGAACAACGCCACTGCTAATACCAGGTACATTGGTTTTACCAGAAAATTTCTCACCATTCCCAGGAAAAAGTGGTGAAAAACTTTCCTGCCAATTGCCTGCCAAAGCATATGTGCCTTGTCTGGCATGAGCATTGCCAAACAAGGAGCTTTGCATTTTTTGTTTGGGCTCCTCCATCACAATGAAAGAAACTTTGTTCATACCAGTTTCATAGTTACTGTTTTGCTTATGAGCAGGCTGTTCATTTACATTGCTCTCATACCCTTTATCCTTAGGCTCCTCCAGTGTGCCAGTAAATGTTTTCTTGTATGAAGATCGACCAAACAGATAATCTTTAGTCTGATTGTGCTTGACACTAGCCAGGATTTTAGCATCCAATCCACTATCACGGCCATCCACACCTTGAACTAATCCACTAGACTTTGGGGCTTCATCAAGTTCAGACACCTCAAATGCCCGGCTAGAGATCTTAAATGTATTACTTTCAGAAGCAAAGATTTGCTCCCTTCCACGTAAAGTAAGCAAGGTACTTTCGCTGTCCTCCTGTGAGAGTTTCTTTATGCGGAGATTGCTTTGAAAACCAATTGTAGAGTCATTATTCCTAGATTCACTGACCAGAATAGAGTCCGGATCATCAAATGTGCCAGTGGAGACAGGAATCAAATTATTGTTGATGACACATGTTTGATCATCTTTAGATGAAGTTAAACCACATCCAGAACCTCTTTCCTGTGCAGACTCTGTTCTAACAGAAGCCCCTTTCACGTGATCTACAAGATTACCTCTTTGTTTGTTGCGGGAAAGAATGAGTGAACAGCCTTCAGAGTAACTTTTCTGCTCAACATCAATTGTGATATTATCCAGTCCTCTATGAGTATTGGCACAACCAGCTTTTGGATCATCCCTCATAACTTTATCCTTCCAATCAGTTTCTATCCCTTTTGTAAAGCTAGCAAAATGTCTATCCTCAATATTATCATCACTAAACATATTTCCTTCAGCATTTGGAGTAAGCAAACTGGTTTTAGAAACCATCTCTCTTTTCTTCTCCTCCGATGAGTTAAGGACAATTGGAACATCAGTTTTATCAGTAGATTGAGAAATCCCATTTTTTTCAGCAGTAAACAACAGTTTTTCAGAACCCAAACAACCATTAAGTTCAGCAGCGACAGCAGTATCAGTGACCTTCCCTTTCTTATTAGTTAGGATACAGAAATTATTTTGTTTATCAAAGTTTTTGTCAGCCAATGTTTCTTCATTCCTGTTAACCTTGATATCCTGTTGATCATGAGACGAGTTGCACTCATGACTGTATTTATCAGTATGTGTTTTGACCAAAGCATTTCCATTAGCTTTACAACATGGAAAACCTGATTTCATTTCATTGTTGACAGGGGAACTGAAAGGCAGAAAGTGGTTTTGCATGGTTAACATTGCAACTGAACCTTCAACTTTCTTCATATTGTTCTTCATGTGGATCCCAAGATGGCCACTGTAGCAATTCCTTTCTTCAAACAATTCATGACAAAACTGGCACTCAAATTTTCCATCTTTGATTATCACCTCCTCATTAGTTGAGGCACTATGCCCAGAAATCTTTGCTGTCCTTTGGTGAGATGATAAGAGGTGGCATATAAAATCATCTTGTTGATTAAAAGTCATGGTGCATTTGTGGCATTTTATTGTTTCAGCTCTCTGGACTTCCCTTGGACTCCCCATTCTTAGTAAGGGAGCTCGCTTCTCATGTACAGAAGATATAGATGTAATTGGCAACTGTGGACAGCATTTAACAATCTTGTCATCGATGAGCATAACAAGATGGAGGTGAAGTGTAAATGATAAATACAATATCAGTCCGTAACTTACATTTCCAGGTGCTGGTCTGACACCTGAACCAATGCCAGGGCCAGTGTGACTCGAAGTTGCCAGGCTTGAATCTTTAAGTCCACCAGAGGACAGCAAGTATGAAGAAACCTCCTTGCAGGACACAAACTGTTGCCCATTAGGGCTGGATAGTACCGAATTAGGGATGAGAGCGTGAGAATGACACGACCAACAAAGTTAGAAAAATGCAAAAAACAAACATCAAAATCAATAAATTTCTAGAATCCCAACTCCCTCAGGTCTCTTATCTTTTCTTTCCTATCTTTTGAAGAAGGGAGGGAGGAGCAGGACTGGGCTAAAGAAATATGGCACTGGGAAAAAATTCAAAATCCAACATGTCATCAAAGAACTGCTATCTACAAACATGGGCAAACTTACAGACAATGAACATTTGAATATTAATATAGCACAAGCTAGAGAAGTCAAAGACAAAATCTAGTTTATTTGAAGTATCATATAAATCCAATGACATGAGTGCGAACTTTATCCATTTCCTTTTTGGTTAAATAAGTTTCCAGGTTCTCTAGCATCTCTCTAACCTGGTTTTGGTTTATCCAAAAACTAATCTGAGAACTAAAGTATATGATACTCCATAGTATACACACTCAAGAACATTACATAAAATTCACACAAATATTATATAAAACTAACCCAGAAATTGATAATACCATGACATTTCAGAGCTGGCTCTAGAATCTATATTATTTTCTACAGCAGAATCAAGAGACAGAAATTTTCAATAAAAAAGAAAAAGAAAGCTGCAGAGAACCAACATCACAGATAGGCATACTATGACTCATGCAGAACATTATATAAATCATATGTCCAACAAAGAAAACAGCATTAGTATAAAATCTACACATTCTCGTTAGCAAGAATATAAAAATGAAAAAAGTAAAAACTTAATGAAAAACCTTATATATCGGCTACAAGCTAACCAAAAATGGCTGGCTCTCTTCTTCACAAAGAGCATAAGCTTCCACCCTTTAGGGAGCACGCTCCTAAAACTACTTGCATCGATAATCCTCTTCTTCTGGCTTTTACTCGCCCATTCCCCTTCTAAACCACCAATAAACTCCAATAATTCCGCCTCTGTCCCCATCCCTTCCGTTCTCCTCCTTAACTCCTCTTCAATTCCCAAAATCGACTCCACATTCCCCAATGCTACCCTCTCAATTTCGCTGTCAACTTTCTTTTCCTCGCTCCCAATCACTCTACTCTGACTCTCCTCCTTTCGTGGCCGCCCTCTCCTCCTCTTCCCTTCACTACAACTGCTAACATTACTGGCATTCGCCGTCTCATTCACCCTATAAAAGGCTGGCGTTTCTTTATATTCCTGTATTACTAACCTCTCGCTCTCAATCAACCAATTATCTACCTCGTCCTTCCTCGGCCTCCCTCGCTTTCTTTTTCTTACACTACTACTAACAATGCCGACCGGAATATTCTGCATAACCGAATTCCCTTCTGGATATTCGATTCGGACAGGCACAAGATCCTTATCATCGTACGATTCATTTTCGTTGGTGTTAGCAGTTAGCGAATCATCGAGGTTGAAAAGCGATTTTAGTAGAGAAAGGATGTCAGAGCTTTCTTCGTCGACAGGTTCGGGGTCTAGGTGTAGAGTACGAGAAGGGAAGGATTTGGAGGAAGGAGAGGACTGGTGGTGATGTAGGTGGCTGCCGGGAGCGGCAAGGCGGAGGCGGAAGAAGGTTTGTTTGCGGCTGCCGGCAGATTCGTTAAAAACGGATCGGTCAATTTTGGGAGTGATGAGTTCGGTTTGGGCATTGGAAGGGGAAGGCGAGGAGGAGCATAGAGAGAGCGAGAGGAGTTCATGTTGGGAGAGTAGGCGTAGGTCTACGACAGGGATAGATTCGAGGTGGAGGTGGTTGTGGAGGTGATGGCGGTGGTCGACGGTAGCGGAGGCCATCAAAAAGCGAGAAAAAATGATGCGGAAAAAGCGGAAGAGTTCTGGATGTAACTGATCTTTAGACAGGAGAAAATGAAGGACTGCGATTTAGCGGTGAAGATTTGATTTAATTACCCCAAGTAGTTGCGTCGTTGTGTGTTTCAATACAACTCGAGAGATCAAGTGTTGCCACGTCGATATAAGAGGAAACCGACGGGTTGGTTCGGATATCACTAGGTTTGTACAGGAAATTGTGGCCCTTCTTTAACTTCGATTGCGTCAATTCTTACCCAAATCTGTTAGTTTGGGCTCGTGGATTGGGTTTAGTGGAAGAAGCATATATATTTTTCTAATATGTCGTAATCTTGGGTACAGTATTAAGACTTAAAGTTCATATATATATATTAAAAATTACATTTAAAAGAAATTGAGTGAACCAACTAAAGATGGTAGAAATATAATTTAATATATTTTTCTAATACATTTTAACAAGTTATTATAAAACCATTGCATGTCCTTTTTTAATATATCCTAAGAAATAAAAACAACATTCCTTTAATTAACCATATTAAAAAAAATGTATATAAAAAAAAATGTAACACATTCCTTTAAGTCTCTCATCTTAGCAATAAAAACAAATACAAAACTTTCAAAATAGAACTTCTCTTAACCTTTATCATATGATATATTTGGTTAGTGTGACACATACCTTTTAATAATGGTAGATTTCCAATTTAGGCAGTACAAATTTGTCAAATGCAAATAATGGAAACTCTTTATTATATGGCAAGCAAATACTTGTTTAGTCAAAAATTATTATTATTATTAATTTTTTTTTTGGGGGTGGGGGTGGTGGGGTGGTGGGGTTTGTTATTTATGGCTCTTCAATTCAATAAATAATGAATTGAAAAGGATTACGCATTATTTTATGTACTCCATTATTTATGATTATGCATTTAAAAAGGATTTCACGATTAAATCGAGACAATTCGACATAAGTTTTTATTTGATTAGATTTGAATATTTAAAACTTTAATCTTGTTTTGATTTTAGTGAGTTTAATTTTTAAATTTGAACTCAAGTTAATAATATATTTAAATTGTCTAAATTTGATTCGATATCAAAATTTTATTTTTTAAATATATATTACTAAGATAAAATAATAAATAAATAATCAAATATTAAAAATATATTACATAAAATTCAAGAATCATTTCAACGTAATATTAAAACATTTCAACTCGCTCAATTATCATCACTACCATAAATTTGTTTGAGAATAATCAAATTAAATTTAAGTAATCATTAAATCAAACACAAATAAATATAAATAACTTAATTCATTTCCACTCTAAAAACTTAAAATTTCATTTTTAGTGTTGTTATGTATAAAATAATAATTAATAATAAAAAATAAAAAAGGTGCCACGTGGCGTGTGCAAAGCGTGCCACGTGGCATGGGGAGTTGCAGGAGAGTCTCCCGCATGTGGGCCGGAGACTACTCTCCCGCCACAGTGGCGGGAGACTACTCTCCCGCACAGTGGCGAGAGACCACTCTCCCGCCAACTGTTTTAGGCGCGCCACATGGCGCTTGAAGAACATGCCACGTGGCGCGTATGGGAGCATTGGCGGGAGACTACCCTCCCGCCAAAGAGACTTATGTCTCATTTATTTTGATGCCACGTGGCGCAAGGAGAGTGCGCCACGTGGCGATAATGAAAAAATCACATATTGAAGTTTTTAGACATTTTGACCCTTGAATATTTTTTATTTTTGATAGAGATAATTTACTCCAGTCCAGTCACGCACCTGGGCTCCAGAATATAAAAGGCCCAAAATAATAAAATTTTGAGGCCCATATAAATATGAGTCCTGAACTAATCAAAAAGTGACTCAGAAATATCTATAAATATCCCAGGTATGGTCAGTAAAACCCTAATCTCTATTTTGCTTACTAAAACTCTGCTTAAACGGTCTTCTGACTTAAGCATCGGAGTGCGCGTGCAGGGACAGATCCCTGCGCCTCTCTGACTTTCACTGTTTTTGCAGAACATTCAAGACACGTGGAGAATACGACATCAACATCATTTCATTGTTGTTTGGAGCAACAACAATTGGCGCCGTATGTGGGAAACAGAACAAAAAGTCAGATTCTCTATCAAAATGGTGAGAATACGTTCGACAGCAGCAGCAAATCTGTGAGAAGAGAATTTTGTGAATCTTCTTGCCAGATCAGAGCGAGGACAAGAGCAGAATGAAGAAGGCGGTAGAGTTGCCACAGTTTCTCTTGACGAATTTGAGGCTTTGAAGTGTCAAAATGAGCAGACTACTACGGCGTTGAATACGATGATTGATTTCTTCAAAGGTGCACTACCGCAGATTAGTTTGCCTCCAGAGGTGTAGCAGATAGTAGGGGAAAATGTAGCGAGGCAGACTTATCAAATAGGCCAACCCTCTGTGGTGGCGAATGCGGGACGAGGAGAACGGGGAAGGAATACTGTTGTCACGCTGATAAATACTACCGCAGGTCTGGGGATGAACTCTGCCGCAATTCTGGTGGAAAACACTACCGCAGCTACAGAGGACAACTCTGTCGCAACTCTGAGGGCAAACACTACCGCAACTCTGGGGATAAACTCTGCCGCAACTCTGAGGGCAAACACTGCCGCAGGTCTGGGGATGAACTCTGCCGCAGGTCTGAGGGTAAACACTGCCGCAGATCTGAGGATAAACTCTGCCGCAACTCTGAGGACAAACACTGCCGCAACTCTGGGGATAAACTCTGCCGCAACTCTGAGGGCAAACACTGCCGCAGGTCTGAGGATAAACTCTGCCGCAACTCTGGTGGAAAACACTGCCGCAGCTACAGAGGACAACTCTGCCCAACTATGAGGGTGAACACTGCCGCAGGTCTGAGGCGGATGAACTCTGCCCCAGAGTATAGGAGGCAGACTTTTGTCGCAGAATTTGAACGACCTGACTTCGAAGTTCGCGGATCTGGGGAGCGACAGAGACAGAGTACTGGACAGAATAGTCATGACTCCCAAGAATATTTAGAAGATCCAAGGTCGAATTACGAAATGGGGGTTGCAGGAAGAAGAGACACAGTGCAGGCTCCTAGAGGGAGGGAAACTGTGAACGATGAGGAGATCCTTAGTCGGGGAGCAGACTGTGAGCGAAATCCCCGCAACAGAGGAAGAATGGATTCTTCCTACTCAGACTCTTCTAGTGCCGAAGAAAGGGAAGCACACTCGACCCGAGGCTCGAAAAGCGTTGAGAAAATCATTGAAAGGATTCTGGAGAGGAAGAAGTTAGTGTCTCCTGAAGAAAACCAGAAAAGAAAAATCCCGTTCAGTACAGCGATAATGAGAAAATCGCTGCCCCCAAAGTTTAAGATGCCACAGATAACAACATATGCCGGGAAAACTGACCCTTTTGACCATGTTGAAAATTACGAGTCGTTAATGCTACTACATGGATGGGAAGATGAGGTTATGTGTAGGGCATTCTCTCTGACCTTAACTGGCCATGCACTGAAATGGTTCAACAATCTATCGGAAGAGTCTATCTTGTCTTTCAATCAGCTGAGGAGTGAATTTCTGAAGGCCTTTGCTATAAATAGCCAGAAAAGGAAGGAGGCCACTTATCTGCTTACCCTAAGATAAGGAAACAAAGAATCACTAAAAATTTATGTCGATCGATTTCGTGATACTACTCTTGAGATACATGATCTACAAGTTGGGAGGGGACCACATCTGAAAGGCTCCAAGAATCATTATCTTTGGATCAGTCAACGACCATCTCAGACTTATTCTCTAGATATATTGCTCAAGAGGAAGTGATGAAAATGATATCAACTCGGGATATGAAAGAAGGAAGGAAACGGGAAAGAGAGCCCGATTATAGAGATGCAGGAAGATCAGACAAAGCCCCAAAATTGAAGTATGATAATTACACACAATTTATTGAACCACGTGCTTCAATTTTAGCAGCGATAAAAAGAACTGGGATGTTTCAATTCCCCATGAGAGGTGAAGGAAACTTAGGACAAGATCATAGGTCCTACTATAGTTTTCATTCTGCCTTTGGTCATACAACCGAGAGATGTTGGGAACTAATGAACCAACTTAAAAAATTGGCTAGAGAAGGAAAGCTAGACCGTTATGTATGGAGGAATGAAAGGATTCGATACCCCGTTCATGGCAGAGGAGATAATAGACCGCGTGATAGACGCGACAACGATAGAGAAAATATGAGGAGAAACGAAGAAGGAGGAAATGAGGCAAGAAGGGGAGAGTGTAGGAACCGACAGATAGACAATGAACCAATAGGAGCCGCCATTCATGTCATATCTGGTGGAGAATACATAACTGGTAGCTCATCTGCTTCACGAAAGGCTTATGCTAGACAAGCGTACCAGGTCCATTCTATGATGAAAATAGCTGAAGACGAAGAAACGATTACTTTCACACCGACAGATCAGGGAGATGTTATTATTCCATATGATGATCCTATGGTCATATCAGCAGTTGTGGCTAAACACCCGATAGGCCGAATTCTGGTAGATAACGGAAGCTCAACAAACCTTATCTATTGGGATTGTTTCAAAAAAATGAATTTGAGTGAAGACAGACTAAAACCCGTAACTACTCCCTTGTTTGGCTTCACATGAGAGAAAGTAAAGGTAGTAGGGTCAATTGAACTACCTGTTACTTTGGGTGAAGATCATAAGAGTGTTATAAGACAGGTCTTGTTCATGGTGGTCAAATCAACGTCTTCAGCTTACAATGTTATTCTTGGACGGCCATTATTGAGTGATATGAGAGCCGTACTCTCCCCATGTTACTTATTGATGAAGTTCCCGACTCCCGGAGGTGTGGGGCAAGTTCGAGGAGATCAAAGAAAAGCAAGAACATGTAATATCGCATCAACAACAGGCAAAGAAGTTCAAAAAAACAAAAGAAACCCTTACCATCATTAGGGTGCCTAAGCCATCACCAATGCCTGAAAGGAAGATGAGAAGTTCGTAAGACAAGGGAATAACAAAAGACGCGGAATGCTAGCCACTCAATACCATATTGGCAATAGAATTTTAATTTCTCGATGTTATTTTTTGTTTTTTATGTTATTGAACCATGTTCGGGGACTTAATTTTGATATATTCCATATTGATATTTCTCATTGAGAATTTTGATTATTGACAGATGACTAAAAATAAAAAGGCTTGAAGCGAAAAGTGCGCGATGTAAGCAAAGAAGAAAAAGTGCAAGAGCTTGAAGCGAAAAGTGCGCGATGTAAGCTAAGCACAAGGCTTGAAGCGAAAAGTGCGCGATGTAAGCCAAGAAGAAAAAAGTACGAGAGCTTGAAGCGAAAAGTGCGCAATGTAAGCTAAGCACTCAATCAAGGGCTTGAAGCAAAAAATGCGCGATGTAAGCCACGAAGACAATGTGTGAGAGCTTGAAGCGAAAAGTGCGCGATGTAAGCTAAACACCCAAAACAAAAGGCTTGAAGCGAAAAGTGCGCGATGTAAGCCAAAAAGAAAAAGTGCAAGAGCTTGAAGCGAAAAGTGCGCGATGTAAGCTAAGCACCCCAAAACAAAAGGCTTGAAGCGAAAAGTGCGCGATGTAAGCCAAGAAGAAAAAAGTGCGAGAGCTTGAAGCGAAAAGTGCGCGATGTAAGCTAAGCACTCAATCAAGGGCTTGAAGCGAAAAATGCGCGATGTAAGCCACGAAGACAATGGTGAGAGCTTGAAGCGAAAAGTGCGCGATGTAAGCTAAACACCAAAAACAAAAGACTTGAAGCGAAAAGTACGCGATGTAAGCCAAGAAGAAAAAGTGTAAGAGCTTGAAGCGAAAAGTGCGCGATGTAAGCTAAGCACCCCAAAACAAAAGGCTTGAAGCGAAAAGTGCGCGATGTAAGCCAAGAAGAAAAAGTACAAGGGCTTGAAGCGAAAAAGGCGCGATGTAAGCCACGAAGACAATGTGTGAGAGCTTGAAGCGAAAAGTGTGCGATGTAAGTTAAGCACCCCAAAACAAAAGGCTTGAAGCGAAAAGTGCGCGATGTAAGCCAAGAAGAAAAAGTACGAGAGCTGGAAGCGAAAAATGCACGAGGTAAGCTACGCACTCAAGCAAAGGCTTAAGAATTTGGCATGAGGGTTCGACTCGAAAATCTAACTTCAGAGTTTGACATAATGATTTAACGAGAGACTATGAAGAGAATATATATACTCTTCCGCAAGGTTACACCTAACGAAAGAGTGGGGAGCAATTGTTATGTATAAAATAGTAATTAATAATAAAAAATAAAAAAGGTGCCACGTGGCGTGTAAAAAGCGTGCCACGTGGCATGGGGAGTTGCAGGAGAGTCTCCCGCATGTGGGCGGGAGACTACTCTCCCACACAGTGGCGAGAGACCACTCTCCCGCCAACTGTTTTAGGCGCGCCACATGGCGCTTGAAGAACATGCCACGCGGCGCGCATGGGAGCATTGGCGGGAGACTACCCTCCCGCCAAAGAGACTTATGTCTCATTTATTTTGATGCCACGTGGTGCAAGGAGAGTGCGCCACGTGGCGATAATGAAAAAATCACATATTGAAGTTTTTAGACATTTTGACCCTTGAATATTTTTTATTTTTGATAGAGATAATTTACTCCAGTCCAGTCACGCACCTGGGCTCCAGAATATAAAAGGCCCAAAATAATAAAATTTTGAGGCCCATATAAATATGAGTCCTGAACTAATCAAAAAGCGACTCAGAAATATCTATAAATATCTCAGGTATGGTCAGTAAAACCCTAATCTTTATTTTGCTTACTAAAACTCTGCTTAAACGGTCTTTCGACTTAAGCATCGGAGTGCGCGTGCAGGGACAGATCTCTGCGCCTCTCTGACTTTCACTGTTTTTGCAGAACATTCAAGACACGTGGAGAATACGATATCAGCATCATTTCATTGTTGTTTGGAGCAACAACAAGTGTCATTACCAATCAACAGTAAAAGCTTTTGATGCACCTTATGGCCTTCAACTTTGGATTGAATAAACCACTGGTTCTTGTGGAAGTACCAATTAATTTCATGTATGTGTCATTGCAAGACAGATTGGGTTGCAGCCGATATAGCTTGGCAAAATGCCCTAAATTTTAAGGCAATTGTTTTGCTTATCGTTTGGATGAAATTAAACCGATATCTCTGGATATCCACTCGACTTGTCCACGATCGATTCTAGATTTTTTATTTCCTTGGAAAATCTTGGTGATCAGCAGATATTCTTCTAACAGTTGGGTGATGTGATTTTTGAAACAATTATATCCAAGGAGTAGATGTGAAGTACAACAATAGCACATGACATGCATGTTCCTGTCATGGTCATCATAGATTAAAAAAAAAAAAAAAACTCAAGCAGATTAATGAGCCATCCTGGTAAACTTGGCCCACGTATATTTTCAGACAAAAGATTTAGATTCTGTTTGGTAGGAAAAACAGAAAAGGATGAAAATATAAATTTTTTTTTTAATTCAACAATTAATTTGCAAAATTTTTAAAAAAAAAGTCATGGAATCTAATTATTTGATTAATAAGTTTTTTTTACTTTTCCCTTTTTTTTTTCTTTCATGTCAAATAAAGCTTCTGCTTTCTTCAAAACTTTTAAGTAGATATAAATATATATATATATATATATATATATAAAATTCGTGTGATTCTTGTAACGGAAGAAGTCTCTCGAGAAACGGCTTGGAGTTTCCAACAAAGAGAGTCTAGAAAGGCGTCTTAACAACCGAAAACAGGTGAATAAAGAATTTGGCATATAATCATAAATGTGCTGAAAGGATCGGGTCCTTCCCATTCATGATTATATTAGAATATTCCTACCCATTCACATTACAAGACAGTAATTTAATGATTGACTGAGAAGAATCATGATTTCATGTTCGATTTACGTTCATCCCTTTATGCTGATTTCGTGGTTCACAAAATTTGCCGAATTTTAGATATTGAGAAAAAAGAGAACACGTCTCAGTGGTGGTGACTCAAGAAAGTAAGAGACGACACACAGACAATGAAATGAGGCGTCAAAGTTGGGCTGACATGCAACGGCAAGGCGTACGACACCGCAATTTCGGGGTCTTCATCAATATGAAACTGAAATCTTGATGAAACGGATCGTACTCTGATTACTGAAGGCTGACCAATGAATGAAGGAAAATTCCATGGACATGAACAGATCAGCTTTTGGATTTAAGCTTGGCGTGGATTATCAACTTCAATTCATCTAAATATTATTCTCAAGAAAATAAAAAAAGTTTTAAATCAAAACACTGTTGACGGTTATTATTTTATTTTTTTCCATTAACAGTAATAATATTGAAAAAAATAAATTTATCGAGTAAATAATAAGAAAACACAGGTTTCATTGCCGACGTAAAGAAAATTTATAGTTGATGATGTATGATGGATTATATAGTGGGAGAAATCGAGGAAAGCTGCTCAACCGCCAAAGCAGCAAAGACAGAGAGAGTCTCATGAAATCCTTCAACCGTACATTGTAACATCAAATCTTGTACGACATAACCACTTGCTCGGTTACTCCACCATCTTTAATTTCCCAGATATGAAAGATCTTAGCATTCTCAGGAGGAGCACCGCTTTCATAGAATTACAAACCCTTCTTTATTTTTTTTTTCCCCGCACGAAAGTGCTAACAAAAAATGCAACGGTGGACATAATTTTGATAATTTTTTTAATGAAAAAGTCCCCATCCAATCACAGGAAAAAAAGGTGACGACAGTACACGTCTGAAGCATGTGGCATGGATGATTTGTTTGTATACCCCACAGGCCCACATCCACAATCAAAACTCTCTCAAAGATGAAATTACTACCGATAAATATTGATTAAGCCGAGAAGTGACTTTACTCGAATAAAAGTAAGAATATAAATTTAATCTTTTCAAAGTTAATTTATTGATAGAGTTTTAATTTTTAACGTTTTTAATAAGAGATTTAAACAAAGTAAGTATTTATTATTTTTAAAGTATTTAAATTTAAACTCAATTATATTTTATAATACTCATATCAAATTAATTATTCGAATATTTTAATTTTTATTATTTAAACTCTACTTAAATAATGTATGAAATACTCATTAATTATCTGAACTAATTTAAATATTCATTTGTTAAGTTAATATTTGATTTTTAAATTTAAATTTATAAACAATTTTAATGCATATTATTAAAAAATAAATTAATAAATTTAAATTCACTCATAAAAATAAATTAAAATTAAAAATCATAATTAAAATACTTAATAAATTAATTTAATCCATATTATATTAATAATAAATAATTAATAAAAAATATATATTATAATATCTAAAAAAATATTATTTATAATTGGATTTAAGAAATAAGATACCTTAAAGTCACTATCTAAACCCGTGATGAGTAGTAAAATTACTACTCGAATCTTACTCGAATTCAATTATTAAATACTCTAACACTACTTAATAGGTCGGGTACTCATTTATAAAATATCATTTACATCTTTACTTTCAGCTCGAAAGAGAATAGTTTCAAGTAAAAAATGTATGAGGATACCTTTGACTACAACCAAAAAAAAGTGAAATTACCCCAATTAATTGAAAAAAAAACGAAAGTGAACTTTTTTTTCCAAATATTTGAATAAAATTTAAATCTTTGAGTCACTACTATTAAATTTTTTTATTAATATCACTTTAATTCGAATAAGATTAATTTTATATATAAGACTGATAAAAATAATAATGATTACATATATATATATATATATATATATATATATATATATATATATATATATATTTGGGTGGAGGTGGTTTTGAAATTAACTTACTTTTGATTTATTTATATAAAGGGTCGGTTGAGGCTCCATTCGGTTACACTGTGCTTCCTGCGCGTGCCGTTTTACTATTTCTTTTTCTTTCAGGTCTACCTATTTCCAGTCTCTTCCTTCCAGCCTTGCAATTTTCCTCCTGCTGCACTACATCTAATTATCACCCTTCTCCACCTCTACCTTCCTCTCAACTCTCAACCATCTGTTGCTCCAATCTAAAGCTTGGAAAATCTCTGTTGCTCAATAAAGAAGGAGTAGTTGTTTGATCCACAACCTGGCGGAGTTTCAGTTTCAACAAGTTAGTTTCTACCTCCAATCTGTTTTGTTCTTATGTTCCTTGTAACTTGTCTGTGCCAGGAACTTTAAGCTCATTCAAGATCCAGGTTTTTTCTTCAGAATCCGAGTCCAGACAGAAGTTTCGTCTTTGGGTGTTTAATTCTTTCCTCCATTTTATTCTTGCAATGGGATTAATTTGATTTTAAGTCTTTGACTTGTTCGTATGAGAGAGAGAAAGAGAGAATTGATGCATAATGCATGTATTGAGAGATACTGAGAAGTTGGAAATATCTTCGGTGAGATTCCCTCGTTTGTTTGAGTTTGGGGTTGTAAAATACTATGGGCAGACATGGTTGCTCAAATAGAAGAGAATAATGCTTTACCTTAGGGTAGCTCTGGAGTTTTGTTCACTTGTTTGCTTTGTTCTTGTATATACAGGATAAGTTTTAAAGAAGGATTCGGTGAAGCTGCTGGAGAGAAGCCGGCATACAACTCTGGCCGACAATCTAGTGAGACCTTCTCAAGCGAGAGAAGGCACCGGCCCATTCATTTCCGACGTTCATTCACCTTCCCATTGCACACGCTCATTGATTTGGTGCCTTCCTATAGATTATGGCTAACTTTTGATCAATCAGTCTCCAATGTGATCTTTGCAACTCAAATTTCATTGTTAAAGTTTAATTAAGAATTGGTTAGAGATGTAAGCATATCACTAGGCTAAGCTCAAGAAGAGGAAGAAGATAAAGGCGAGAAAAACGAAAAGAAAAAGTGCATCTATTTAGGCTTCTTGAGAATTGGAATCACTCACCTTTGTCAAATGGCAAAATTCAATTGTTTCTCCTTATTGACTGCGAAGAAAAAGAAAGATAAGGTGAGAAGGGTTTTAACTTACACTTGGTTCAATTTTGTGTATTAGTGATTTCCAGCTTCATCTTCTTCAATCTGTTTATTTGTAGGGGGATGATGCATCTTCAAAAGCTGGTGAACAAAAGAAAGGTGTTAGGACCCTCCAAATTAAGCTCGAACAACCGGTGCAGCCTTATGAGAGTGATGAATTCAAATCAACAAATTTTACTGTCCCTGTACCTGTTGGCTTTCAGGAGGATTCCCTTTGCAATGTCAAGGTAATCAGCCATGAGAGTCTTGTTGGATGTGAAGCAGCAGAGATAGCATATGAAGGGGAAGATGAGCATGAAGAGAATGCCTCGATTAAGAGAGAATTCTCCGACTTTGATCTCCAATACCATGCGGCGAATTCAGGTGAAGAAGAATTTGATTTCAGAACTAAAAGGGTGGCTTCCTCAGATTCATTTGAAACTGAAGCAAAGGAAGAGTTCATGTACCAAGCAGAGAAAGATGTTGAAAAGGTTGTTGATATGATTCAAAGCGGACATATTAGTGATCCAGGGATCGGTAGGGCTGAGTTCTGGGCTTCACCAAAGCTTAAGCGCTCTTGCTCTAATTTGGAGACAAGGGATGTGCTAAGAAAGGTAGCTGATCAGTTGCCTCCTTCTAAGTCTCAGTCCTTTGAAGAATTGCAAGAATTATCTGCAAAATTAAGGGACAATTTTAATCCCAGTAGCCCTGGTTCTGTAATGACTCACTGCAGTGCTGACAGAGTGATGTTGAAAAAACATTCTTCCAGCCAAGTTCTTCCCTCCAGAAGCAGAAGGTTATGGTGGAAATTGTTCCTCTGGAGCCACCGGAACTTGCACAAACATTGGACAACAAAACCAAGGCCTCTTCTTGTCACTGCTATTCTGAACCAGCAAGGTGGCTACTCTTCAGATACAATTGAGCCACATCTCGCAATGAAACTGAGCAAGAAAAAATCACCTGGATCATTTACTGGAGAGTCCTCGAACAAAGACTTCAGTGGGAATTGTGACGACAGCCAGAGCTGGAATGGTATTCATACCGGAGTTTCTGGTTTATGGCCCCAGAACCAATGGGTTGCATTCCATGCTCCATCGTCATCTTTCACAAGAGTAGATGAGTGGGTGAGAGATCTTGAAACCCAAATTGCACAGCCTGCTGATGACGTGAATGAGGAAGAGGGCATAAAGTTTCCACTTTCGCCAGACACTGGTAAATCACCGGCAAGAAGCACAACCCACTTGACTCGTCGTTCAGATATCAATCTCTCCCAGGAGATTTTACATGCCAATAGTGTCATTCAGACCCTCAATTCTTCCTCAACTGTTGCTCACATTTCTGGAATAGGTTTGAAAACAATTCCAATCATCGCAGGTTTCTCCAGCCTTCGGTCTGTAAACTTGTCAAACAACTTTATAGGTATGCTCTTTAAAAAAGTTCATGATCCCTTAAGATGCTAATTAGTTTGGACTCAGATATGACCATGATTCTTGCTGTCTTGGCAGCCCATATTACTCCAGGATCACTGCCAAAGGGCCTTCACACACTCAACTTGTCAAGAAACAAGATCAACACCATTGAAGGACTTAGAGAACTAACTCGGTTGCGAGTAGTTGACCTCAGTTATAACCGCATTGCTCGAATTGGACATGGTAATTAACTTGTGAACATGTTTCACAATTTTCATCCAAAACTTTTTCGGATGTTCTGAAGACATTCTCCTTAAATAAATTGCATGATAATTCTAAAAGTGCATTGAGGTTTTTTATGATGCCAGGGTTGTCAAACTGCACCTTGATCAAAGAGCTGTACCTTGCTGGAAACAAGATAAGCGGTGTCGAAGGGCTACATAGGCTCTTGAAGTTAACAGTCTTAGACCTGAGCTTCAACAAGATAACAACAACAAAAGCACTGGGTCAGCTTGTTGCCAACTACAACTCGTTGCAAGCATTGAATCTGTTGGGAAATCCAGTTCAGAGCAACATTAGTGATGACCAGCTGCGCAAGGCAGTGTGTAGCTTACTCCCTAAGCTGGCGTACCTGAACAAGCAACCCATCAAACCACAGAGGGCAAGGGAAGTGCTCACTGATAGTGTTGCCAAAGCAGCCCTAGGGAGTGGCAGTTGGAGCTCTCGAAGAAAAACGGCAAAAAGAGCAAGCCAAGGTGGATCAACATCCTCCAGTGTGCACAGAAACAGTGTCGTAGTTGGGCAGAAGAACAAGAATAAATCAAAGAGCCGGAGCCGTCATCACTTATCTGTGAAGTTGGCTGCGCATGCTTCTTCATCCCGTTAGATATTTTACAAGTAGTTTACTTGGAGAAATCGAGGGAATTTTTTTCTTAATTTCCTTTGTTTTGCATTTTGCCATAAAAACTGTTTGCCAGGCAGACATCTATATTCCCCCTTGTCATGTTGGCGTCGTGCTTTCGGTAATTTGATTTGAGTTTGTTTGGTGTAATCAAGTGTTGATGCATGAACTTTTAATTTCTATCTAGCTCAACCTAACAGGAGAATATGTTTCACATACACGCACTGTAAGTAAGTCCGACAAGGTTAAGATTATAGGCATGAAAATTCATATAGTGTTTACAATGTCCTGTTTTCAGCCCTATGCTTTTATCAAGGGAGGCTAAGCAGCAGAGCTCGCCACACATACCATCCTCAATTATATATGCATATCAATGCCAGAAATATACTGCATGAAATAGGTGCCTATTTAGGAAGTTGCAGGCTAGGAGATGGATTAATGTAATTTAGGAGATAAATCTCCTGAAATGTCGCTTAGTAAAAAAGATATAAATCAGCAAGAGAACTCTAATTGATTTTCAGATGAAAATGAGATCTGGAAATTAGAGTGATGTCACTTAAACTGTCTTTGCACAGAGATAAGCCGATTAGTTGAAGAGCCCCAAAAGGTGAAATCTAGGGAAGCTTTTAAATAGGGCTAAACCAGAAGCGGTGACTATCATCCAGTCGCAACAGTAGACCTTTTTTTTCTGTCCTTTTGCACTTCCCTTAACTTTTATGGATTAAATAATTATACACTTTTATTGAGCTGATATTTAACCATTTGTATATATGATCTAATAATATAAAATGAATCTAACTAAGATGAAGACTTTGAAGTAAATGTAGTATATTTCACATTTCATCAAAGTTTATATTAGCATATTAATCACTAGTAACAGGTAAAAAGTTGTGAGAGAATAAATTTTCTTAGATATAAATTTAACAGTGCGTAAATGAATTTAGACCACTCTAAAATGATACTTAAAAGGTAGGAGTTGAATCACGCGCACTCCATTTCATTTTTCTTTTACCTCTAACAAAAAGAAGAAAACCGTTTGCTTAATTTATTAACTGCAGAGAGCACTACGACAATTGGATGTTAGTGAGCGCATGGAAGTGTTAGCAATATGCAGAAAAGTACAAAAGGGTTCATGCTTGAAAAAGACCTGTAACTCCATCCACCTTGTATTCTGCTGCCAACAGCAACCTTGAAACTCATCCTTAGTTCTGATACAGAAAAGAAAACAGGATTTGACTGTTGGAAACGAGGAGCACCAATCTCAACTCAAATGAAACTAGCATACCTCATTCAGAGACTTTGACATGAAAGAAATTGAACACTTGCCGGTAAGATTCAGGCAATTGGACATGATATTTTCGACCATGTAGCAAAATCATGGAGTTACCTCGAAAAGAAAAAATCTAGAGCGTTTACTGAGAATTTTTTTAGAGAGACCACAATAAATGCAATGATCCTAGTTTGACTCTAAAAGGGAAATGCAGGACAGGAACCTCCCTTTTAAGGATTCTGGCCTGTAAATCAAGGAGGACCTGAAGACTTCTTTTAGATAAATATTAAGCCAGTTTAACTCAATGGTAGTTAAATGAAGCCAGTCAAAAACCTATCGGCCAAACCGAGGTCCTTAATGGTGTCCTTCCCATCATAACAGCTATAAATTCCAGGACATCCGATGTGAACGACACCATAAGGAAAGAAAACATAGCCAGAAAAGATAGTTTATAGATGAAGCAAGAACTTAAGCTTCATAAATCACACACAATGTTTATCATGTAGTTCTAGAAGAGTTTGAGCTTAAATTAGGAACCTAATTTTCAAGCTTGATAGAAAAGAATTCGGATATAAGCCAAATACATGATTAGGAAACTATAAACCTTCCAACAATACCATATACAAATCCCGTGGTAATTCTAACCAGTCACAGAAAACATAATTTCTAGCACATCATTCCATGTGATCATGACTAATTATAATCATCAGAATTGCTGAATTCAAAAGAATAGAGCTTGGGGCTGCTATGCATCTTTTACTATATTCAATGCCGAGGAAGCAATACAGTTTTTTTTTTTTTTTTGGTCACAAGATTTGCAAAAAAGAACAGTGAAGCATATTGAACATAATTAATCTTTCTGCTCTGTAACATAATTAATCTTTGATACCTTACATACGTACAATGCACCATTCATCGTGATCGCAAGACTCTGTCCCTCCAGCATGATTCCAAGCCCATTTTGACTCTCTTGTATAGCAACTCAAATCAAATGATCAACCACTAGGAAATGTCAAATCTCATAATTCCTCTCCACATCCAGAACTCACTTCCTCTTCTCGCATTTGAGCAAACTTATAAAGCTTTTCTTTGAAAACGAACAGGGGATCCTTATCAATTAAATTCCCATTCTCATCGTATCCATCTTTCAAAAACACAGCCCAGTTCATCTCTGTCCCCGCCAAATAAAACGTCCTAGGCTGTCTCTTGAGCATCTCGTAAGTCTGCCTAGTCAAACTAAACTCCTCCTTAAACTCCACAATATGATGTATCAAAGCTCTCTTTTCCAAAGTCAAGCTCAAAAACTCATGTATGATTCCAACCCTGTATTTTTCCGCTTCCAAACTCCATAAATCCAACTTCCACCCATCGGAATAAGGCGAAACCAAAGGTAAAGTATTTAACAAGTTAAGTTTCTTCACATCATTAACCTCCAATCCCAAATCTTTCCCATACTTAACCGGAAACTTGAAAGCTTTCTTCACTTTATCTTCATTCACTAAAAACTCCCTCTCCAATGCACTTACCGCTAAGCTTGGATCCCAGTTTACCAACTCAAGGACTTGTTTCCCATCATCTTCAACCACGAGGCGAAAATAATCGGGATATTTCTTGATCCTGTCCCTGAAATCCTCTGGAATTCCAAATATAAGCCTTTTATGATAAATCTTACTTAAAGGAATCCGTTTATTTTTCGACATCATTAACAATTTACGGATTCTAGTGATTCGGTCTTCTTCCATGGTTTCCATGATTCCTTTCTCCTCGAGGAGTAATTGATCCATAAAATCGGTGAACCCGAGCCAAATTTTATTGTCGGAGTGGCGGTAGGTGGTGAAGAGGAGAGGGTGGCGGAGAATGGATCGAGTGACTTTGCGGCCGCGGGGAAATCCGAGTTCGCGATAGAGTTTGCCCGCGTCGTCAAGGCGGAGAATTTGTTCAGGTTGTTTGGAAAGGAATTCTTTAGTTTTCGTGAGGAATCGGAAGGTGGCGTCGCGGTCGAGGAGGGATTCGAAGTGGGGGGTTTTGTTGGAGTCAGGCGTCACGGATCGGGTGCGAGGAGAGTCGGGTTTGGGGCGTTTGCGTCTGTGTTTCTTGGGGGTTTTGGTGATGAGGAAAGAGGTGGAGAAAGAGCGCGGGTTTAGGAATTTAGGGTTAGGGTTTAAGAGGGGTTTAGCGAGGAAGAAGAAATGCCAAGCCATGACGGTTTAGCATCAACTTTTCTCAGACTCACGCCAACCAAAATCTTGCGGTGAATATAAAAGAATCTAACCCAAAGCAAAAACATAAATAAATAAATGTCGGAGATGTTGGAAAACTAATTTCCCACCCAAATGTAGAGGCGGGCATCATCAAGCATGAGATAATTCCTACAATACATCGAAACTTCTTGATCTTATAGCATCTCACAACTTTTCATGAAAATTTGTCGCCCATGTTTTCAAAGATTAATGCAAATATATCAGCGTTTACCAAGAAGATTTCTAATTTCTAACACTGCATTTTCACTACAGAAAGCATATCACATGTATTAAGTTGTACATTTTAATGATTTACCGCTTGCTTTCCATATAAACGCATGCAGCTCTGCATGCAAAACATTCAACCTGACTTCTGAGTTCTGATCAATAGCACTATTCAAAATGAGTTTCCTAACATTGAATATAAAAGATATGGAAAAAAAATTTCATCATAGATGCACTGCCCAGGAATTTCTTTTCTATACTGCACAGTTTACAGCTGGTAGCACTAGCTTATTCTGTCAATCTTCACAATCTTAATCATCATTGGTTGTACAGTTATAATGAGACATAATATGAAATTTTAAAAAATCTAACTATACTTCTCGATTCAATGATGCTTCGGTTTGATTAATTAATTACAATGCCCTACGTATGCCTTACGGCTCCATAGGAGTTGTCGATTGGTCCCATCGAGATTCGTTTTCTTTATCCTCTACTTTCTTCTACTATCTTTCTGATTTCTTTTTTTTTTTTCTGTTCAAAATATATGGTATCCCCTTTCATGGTGGAGCTTTATGATGACGACTTAAACATGCACAAAATAATACCAAGACTGAAACTTGGGTTTCTCAGGAAATTGTTCTTAGCTTGCTTGTCTCTTAAAGAAAGGTTTCTGACAGATAAGGAGTCTCTCATCGCTGTTACTTTCAGTTTCTACAACTCTGGCATCCCACTTCAACCGCGTCGTCGTTAGAGCTCTAGCCGATTCAATAAGAGGAGCTGTGTCACGGATTATTACCCAACCCTGCAGCAACCAGTAAAGCTATCACATTAAAACATAACAGCAGAAAACAAAACCACTAGAAGCATTTGAAAGGTCTATTCATATTTGATAGAATTTAAATAATTAATTCACTACGTATCACTCTTTCGATGACACAATGAAGCATTTCCTTATATATACCACTTTGATTATTTGAAAGATATACAACATTAGCATAATACTCGTTGACATACATGTTACAAACATATGCATAGCTGTTCGCATGGTCCGAGTGTTTGACTGTGTTTCTAAGATCTGTCCACAACTAGTTTTTAATATAAGACCGGTTTGCATCCCTAACAATCTTGAAATAATCTTAAGCAGTATATTAATTAAAGATCAGAACATGGTGGAGAAGTAATCTGAGACTGCTAAACATTTTGGCATTGACACACAACTTAATAAAATACTATTTCGAGTGGTATTGATAGAAGCTTTTCTCTGGTCATGTGATCTCTTAATTTCAATGAAAATCTCAACTAGCTATCCAACCATTGTCACAGATATAAACGTTCTTAATCTACAAGTGCAGAATAACATCAAAGCCCATAACAAAGAAAGTTCTCAATCAACTAAAGTTAGGGAGTACAACCGAATCAAAAAGAGTTCGCTTCTCTTCTCCATTCCGTTTGTGTTCGTGTTTTGATTATCAGTTAATTATAATGACAAGAAAAGTGTTTGGCATGTAATAACACATTGAGCATTAAATTTTGTCCACCTTGGCCATTATTATGTCATTTCAGGAATACAAAAAGAGTAGAAATGTAACCACAAAACTAAAAGGTGGCCTGATTTGATAATTGACAGATTGGTTTTAGTACCTCTGGGCGAAGCAATCGGTCTATCTCAGTGAATAGATCGAGCATGCTGCACCGTCGATGTTGAGTCTCAAGCGATAAAAGTCCTTCAGCATGCACCATATCATAAGTTCTAGGGTATGTGGGAAATGCTTCACACCTGAAGTGATACAGATTGATCAAAATTGAAACAAAAAAGGTATATGTTGTCGAAAAAGCACCATGGCAATTATATCACATCTTTATAGGTAAGTTCAGTTAATCAACTATAAATATGATGTCGTAACTTCAAACTCAAGTTTCAGTAAACACATCAAACTTTTAACAGAAAGACATCCGATGGGAGTTTGCTTGAGTTAAGTCTTATCAACATTGCAGGATGCATACTTTTAATATGTAAAAAGCTTTCTCCATCTGCATCTAGATTTATTTTACAACCGGAGGGAAAATCATATTACTGAAGTATATTAAGTTTCTGAAAATCAATATTTTGGAAACATAGGAATTGCTATAAGATGCGGTCATATTCCATCTTCGTAAGGAATATATTTAAACAACACAGCAAAAAAAGAAATAAAGTTTCACTAGGACAAAGAATTTACCAATCATGTAATACACCAACATAACCCCTGTCAAGAATCAACGGAAGGTAGTTGGGTCCACTTGTTGGGACTACGTTCATGACCCAGACAGACTTCCCTGCTTCCAGTAATGCAGCATTTAAACCACCATAATGAGCATTCATGTCTAAAACATTCCTGAGCATGTTATATGGTGGAGAAGGATCCTCGTCACCAGGTCTCTTTGGATGATCTGAGAATATTAGGGGTGACAAAAGAGACCAATAATTACGAACAGCTGTTTTATAGTTTGAAGTATCCTCATTCAGTTCTTGCAAGTGTAGACCTGACAAATAACAAAAAGATTAGCAAACAGATAAATCAGAGTGGCAGTCAGAAATTTCTGTCATCATTGCTTATCATTTTGAAATTATTACTTCCAGCATAAGCATGCAAAGAATATTAAAATACCATATAGAGCTAGTTCATTCTTGTTCAAATTAGACCTAGAAGGCCATGCTGCCCTCTCCTCAATGGGAACCCATCTACGGCTTTGTGTTCCACCTATACAGTTTTGAAGAGGTCGATAATATGGAGATTCAACATCTTGTCCTTTGCTACAGATAGGAGGACCAGAACTATCCTTCCTGGACACATAAATGATTAATAACAATAATCAGGATCACCACGTAATAAAGATCTCCATAATATGGTCAAAATACATACATTCTGAAGAAAATGAATGTGAATCAAGCAAGAAAATTGCCTCACCGGGAGTTGTAACAGCTTTTTTTACTGGTCTTTTTCCACACAACAGTTTCATCTTGTTGTGACATCAACTCCCAGCAGAGATTTTCTGTAAAATCATGAACAAAGTTCCACCTTATCTGCTTCTCTTTGTTACGAAGAAAACTCTGAACATTGGTAAGAGGAGAAGTCCACACAAAGTATCCACCAGGCTTTAGAACTCTATCAACTTCAATCAAGAAAATTCCCTCTGTAGCACACATTTCAGCATAAAAGTTTAATTACTACAAGCTCAAACACAAAAATATTGATACAGTCACTTTTAGGAGTCAGCACATGATCACAAATTAAAATTAGTAAATACAAGCATTGGTGAAGCTGTGGCAAATTTGTAGAACTTTGAACGGTTAAAAGGAAGTTGATCATGGTATTTGAGTATTCTTTTAAATTATCCATCAGATAGCAGGTATGAACAGCCAACAAATCCATCAAAAAGTAGTAAAAATGACCTTTCATATATAGAACATTTAACTAAATCTTTTATGCCCAACAAAAAAAATGAATCTAGCCCCCAGTCTATGTCCCAACACAAATTGACTCTATTAACATAAGAAATTATAACATACCAGAGTAGGGAGAGGAGGATAAAAATATGGGGAAATAAGCAGAAAATTTACACTAGCAAAGTTTAAAACTGTTAGCTGATACCTTTTTTATCCCAGTCAATACCACAGCGTGCGCAATGCAGCATATCAAATGAAAGAGATGGATATGGTAATTGTTTTGAATTGAAAGAACCAATCATTGCAGGAAGGCCCCTTTCAAGAGTGAGTTGAACTTGACTGCCCGAGGACTCATAGTTCGCAATACACATGGTTAAGAGCTGTTTGGAAAAGAGAAGTGCTCCAAAGCTACCATAACCACAACCTATATCCAAGATGGTTCTTACCTGCAACAGTAGCCTTAATTTCAGACGAGGCGGGGGACCAGAAACATAAACTGTTATTGATAATACAAAAGAAACTAATGGAATGATGGTTGTAGCCATTAAGAGGGCTTTAAGCTAATTCAGGCCTATATTGCCAAAACTGCAATGTGCAAGCCAAAGGTGGCAATTAAATGTATCATTAAAAATTTGCTTATACTGTCAAGTAGGAAATGAAAACTTTTAGAAAGTATGTCAACCTTGAAGCTAAACAGATATAACCTTAGTAATAACTAGGCAAAGGAAAAAAATCATAAACAATGGAATGATACAAGCTCAACATCCATGTTCCAAGGAAAATTCCTGCTTACCCCAGCTTGTATTAAGTTAGATTCATTTCTCAGTCCAATCATTTCAGCAATCTGATGGGAATAGTCTTCCACACCATCAAACATGAGTGAGGCTGAACGAAAAGAAATCTGCTCTTCCTCCAGCATCATCATCCTGCAATTGTATAAAGCAAGGAGTTGAAGAAGCATTTTTATAAGAAAAAAATGGGGAAAGGAGGGGGGATGAAGGCAGTTAGATGTGAAGTTGACTAACAAGAGAAACGACCACTCACCTCTTGGTTAAACTGCCAGAGGAAAAAACCTCTTGACCGGTAATTTTAACATTGGCAACCCAAATAACATCTCTCCCAGTTGGCCACCTAAGAGGGATCTTATAGTTCACAGGTGGAAGAACTAAACAACTTTGCCTTGAACCATGTCCACATAGTCGATCATGCTCATTACCATCAGAATAACCCAAAGCAAGATTCTCCGAAATGTTAAAGCAAGGAATATAATTCTCAGACTCCTCAGGACAGAATTCTACTTCTTTCAACCTTGAAGGACCAAGAGAAAGCTCCCCTATATCCCACAAATCAGAAACAAGCTGCTCTTGAAGTCGCCTATAACCATGAAATATATGACCTCTAGACGTTGTTGAAATGGAGACAGTCCACCAAAATGATCCAGTGAGAGCAAGAATCAAAATCAAAACTAAACTTAACTTCAAAACTAGCATTGTTAACTTTTGTCTGCTTCTTGGAGTCCCAACACTGACGGGATCAGATGCAAAACCATTCTCCTGGACACCATATTTGGAAGGAGAATTATCCGGAAAGAGTAACCGAAAAGGAAACCTGAAGCATATATAGCTTTGATCAGAAGAACCATTTCTATCAAAATCTTCCTTTTCTGTCTTATCTTTCACTTGGGAGTCCCAAAAATCATCGTTGTTGCCAGAGATCCGTACTCCAGTTACACCTCGAAGCAGAGGCCGGGGCATTTTTCTAACCTGAAATCCCCAACAGTTAGCCATAGGAGAAAAAAGAAAAGGCAAACTTTCAAGATATAACTCAGTGAAGTTGTTAAAGTTGAAACCCAAAAAAAAAAAAAAAAACTCCCAATCACTCTCAGAAACAAGCTAACAATCACTCTCAGAAACAAGCTAACCCAGTAATATTCCTCTCAAAAACGTTAAATCTTAACAAGGACAACCTGAAATGGTTTAACTTAAGCACAGAAACTCTGCACCAAAATAAGATCAAAATGAGATCTTTTCCCCATTTTAAGATACTAGATCCATAAACCCTGCTTAAAGTGAAGTTCTTAGAAAAGCAAATTTAAAACAGTGAAGGAATAAAAACAAAAGAAAGAAGAAGAAGTGGCTTTTTTGAACGATTCCAAGACTGAAACAACAAAAGGGAAAAAAATAATAGAAAGGGAAAATTTTAGATTTGAAGGAATTAAAGGAAAGTACAGTAAATACATTTCCATACAATGAACTTTGAATGAGTTCTGCCACCTGAAAATAATAGAGGGCAAGCTCATTTCCATTAAAAAGCACTTCTAATCCATTAAAATTCAGTCCTCTTTGCACCCAATACTACAATCTAATAAAACCCAGATTAAAATAACCAAAACCCATTTTGGATCAATCATCGTAAAATCGAAATATATAAAATCTAACAAATTTAAAAACAGTTAGAAAACACACAATGAAATCAGTACCTTGTTTGCAGGAGTGGCGCTGGAAATGGAAAGATGGCGCAAAACCAGCCTTAAAACCAGCGTAATTTCGACAAATGGGAATTCAAGAAGATTTTTCCATTGTTTTAAAACTACAGAAGACTCTTTTTGTTCTTGTTGCCTTCTTTATTGCGAGTTCCATTTGGTACTGTAAGAGTGTAGGCGATTTTTGTATCGATCCAATCACGACAAAACTCGTGAAATGCTGAAAAGAACTAATCTCTTTTTATATAATCGAAATAATCATTCAAAGTGAAAAAAAAAAACAAAAACAAAAAAAATTGTGATGCCGAGATAGTATGAAGTATGAACTAAAATACATGCAAGGCTAATAATAAACGAAGATGGACATTTATTTATAATTTTTAATTTTTAAACCCTCCACCAATCTTGCCGTCTTCAGACAGTGTTTCTATACAAATAAACGCGCAATCTGAACAGTTCGAGCCGAAGTGTAAATTTGAATTACTTTATTTTTCTACTGTATTAAACAAATCCCAAATTGCATTAATTTTTTATTTAATTATTTAAGAAATTAGGAGAGAGAAAATAATAACCACTTTGCAGGAACGCTTGTTTCACTAATTACCTTGGACTATTTTTAAAAAATTATTGTTATCTCTAATTTTTTAAGAAAAAAATATGTTGATATATATTTGTATTTAAATCAAATTTTGTGATTGTATTATTAAAATAATGATTATTATTTTTATATTTAAATAAAATTAAAGATATGAATTTTTAAGGATATTTAAACAAAAGATAAAATTAAAGATATGTATTTTTAAGGATATTTAAATATTTTGCTTTTTATTAAAAATATGAATTGAATTTAAATATTTTAAACTCATTACAATACTTTTTTTCATTTATAAATAATTATACTTTCACAAATTTTATTTTTTTCATGTTTAAATAATTATAATTTTATATATTTTTAAATTTTTATCTTAATAATAAATCATTTATTATTTCACCAAGTATGCGTATACATTTAGTAACTATTATTACATCGTGCTTCGGTAGCCATGTAGCTTTGCTCCTCAACTTTATAATATTTATTTATGTGTAAATAAGGGAAATTTTGGATCCGTAGTTGTTATGAAATCAACAGTAAATTTATTTGATAAATAGATATGTAAATTAATTATTGATTTAAATAATTATATTTTTATTGTTTTAAATGTGAGGTTAAATTTGAAATTTATTTTTTTAAGAGTTATAAGAGGTTAAGGATTCAAATTAAGAGATAATAATTATTAAATCAAATTTTAATTGATATTTTGAAATCTAAATTTTAATGTTTATATTTTTCATCTTTTTAAATAAAAAACTTTCGATATTAAAAAAGGGCAAAAAACCTAAATATGGAATACTTCATTTCGTTTTATTACTAAGTAATACTATATATATATGCTGATAGAAATGAAATGAACCCAACCAGACCTTCGATTTTCAGCACGTCATTTTCCCAACTTTACTAATTCAACCTTTATCTCATCTCTGTCTAATGATGAATACTGCTATTGCTGATATGATTAGATATTTTTACAACTGGCCTTTAGGAAGGTTTACTTTTCAATAGGGCATGCAAAAATCTGAAAACAAACGCTGATTAGGTAGGGCTCTTTTTGGATTCCTATTAGATTGATTTTATTGAGATTATCAATAACAGTAAAGCAAGATTAGTTATGATAATAATAATGAGATTGAATAGTGTAGTAAACAGTTAACATTTATTATTATTTTTTAAAATGAATTAAGTTTAATATATGAATCTCTCATCCCATTATAGTTGCTATAAACCAACAAAAGAAAATGAATATTGTAGTGTTGAAATTAAAATTAGTGGTGGGATATATGTTTTGATGCAAATGTATGGTAAAATGAAATAAAGTGAAGCATAATAAGAAGAGAAAATGATCATAATAGATATTAGATAAAAATTATATATAAAAAAATTATAATAGATATTTAATATCTTGTAAATTAAATAAATAATTATAAAATTATTTCATATCAAATAATATTATTGTTAACAAATTAAAAATTATTTTTATAGAAAATATACATATGTTATTAAATATTTAAAAAAAACATTATGTATATTTATACATAGGTCAATTTACTATATAAGAATTAAAATTTTATATATTATATTAAATTAATAAAATTATTCTAATATTTTTAAATAAAAAATTAAAAACTAAATGTAAAAATATTTATTTTCAATACTTTAATGTTAAAATTTTTAAAAAAATAAGGGTTTTTTTAAACATCCCACTCCGGATGGATGTTTACATCTGCACTAGATTTTATTGGGTCCGATAGAGGTGTAAACGAGTCAAGTTACTCGTAAGTTATTCAAATTCGATTTGATGATTACTTGAATTTCACTCATTTATTTTTGAGTTAAGCTCAAACTACTCAAGTAACAAGTCGAACCGAGTTCGAGTATTTTAATATCTAACTCGAGCTATTCGTGAGCTTAATCTAACTTTTTTTAATATATATTTTTAATATTTTATTATAAATTTATCATTTTATCCTTTAATTTATGGTTAAATATTGACAAATCGAGTTTATCAAGTCGAGTTCAGAATGACTCAATTATTCTATCGAATTAAACTCAAATTTCAAAAACCAAATTCAATGAACTCGAGCTAAATTTCAAATTTTAAAATTTTAAATTAAACTGAATTCAAATTTGATACTGAATTATTTTGATTTAACTCAATTATACTCTTAAAATCTAATGGAGATTTGTGCAATTACAGGATGAGAATTTCCACTACACTATTGCATAGAAAGCTAAATGCACCATCCAAATAAATAATACTTAATGCTTGATAATACTAAATATAATGATCTTTAATGAATAACAATTAATGATCGTTAACCAAACAAATAATTCTAAATCACAAGTGGTAAAATCATCATAACAATAAGATCCCTTAATAATTAAACTACCACGGTGATCTTTAAAAAATTACGATAAAGAATAAAAGGATAAGCTTAAAAGGTAATGATTTTTTTTAGTAGTATATTTTTTATTAAAAATTACAATTATAATAATCAAAGACGAAGGCTCATTGGGAGCTAACCTCCAAAAAATTATAAATTTATAATATATAAATAAGGTTTTATATGTCAACAAATTTTATTAGAATTTTTATCTTTGAAACATTTGGGAGATGAAATTCAACTTTAGAATTGACGATATTACTATGAAAATGGTTGAGACAGAAAAAAAATAAAGTGTATTCATTAGCAATTTGTTGTTAGCACTAATATTAATTCTTTCCATTGACATTTTCATAGTAGATAATGCATTTTCAATAATGAACATGTTGAATACAAGTTTACGTAATCAAATGAAATATTAATAATTGAATGATAAATTAATTGTTTGTCTTGAAAAATAAGTAATCCAAACTATTTTGCATCGTTGTCAAAATATAAAATCAATTCAAAGGCAATTGAAAATCGTTTAACAATTATGACTAGATACAAAAGTTTGAGTTTTTTCCATTATTACTACTATCACTAAGGCTCTGTTTGATTTATTAAAAAATGATTTCTAACAAATATTTACATATTATAGAAAAGTAAATATTTTTTTTTGTTTAGGTAAGTTACTGGAAAATATTTTATTTTATTTGGTTTGTTTTTTTGAAAATCTATTTCTTCAAATGATATAACATAATTAATAAAATATTAAAAATTATTTATTAGTTATTAATTAATTTATTAATATTAAAAAATAATTATATTTTGAAAATAATATTTAATATTGAAATATTATATTATTAAACATATAAAAGAAAAGTATTTATTATTACTTATGTTAGTATTTTAAAAATTTGAAGTAATATTACACTTTAATTTATATTAAGTATTATTAATATATTAATATATATTTTTAAATATAATATTTATAAAATTTAAATAATTATATTTTATACCAAAATGTATTTATTATTAAAATCATAACAGAAGTATTATTTATTTATATTTATTATTAAAATATTAATATGAAAATATATGTAAATAAAATATAAAATTATATCTTAAATTAAAATATGAATAATTTATTAAAAATATTAATTATGAAAATAATAACTATATTATTTATTAAATCAGTATTTATTATTGAAATAATAATATAAATATTTTTTATTATTGAAATATTAAAAATAATTAAGATTAATAATATACAAAATAAATATTTAAACTTAAAATATTAATAGATTTTAATGTCAATATTTTAATATTTAAAATTTTTAATCTAATTAAATAAAAATAATTTTATTAATATTATAATATTTTATGTAGGATTAAATTCAATTAAAGTTTAAAAGAATCGTATCCCATATTTAACTTGAGTAAAATTATACTCACGAGCTTGATAAAATAACCTTACACATAGATAACTATGTTTCGAAAAATGTCTTTTCTTCTTTAAATGCGTAAAATATTTTTCAAAAAAATTTGTCTAATTTTTCATTGATTAAGAAGTTATTTTTCTTTGACCAATCAATTTTCATTTAATCAAATACTAAGGAATCCATGAATTATTTTTCAAAAATCATTTTTATTGACCCAAACGAAATCTAAATAAACTTTATAGCTCCGCTATTATAATCAATATATTACATTTCTTTAACTGATAATTATGAAAATTACTTTACTCAAACTAAGTAAACTAATAAATAACAAGAATTAATATTTTTTTTTGTGTGTAAGACTTAGGTATCCAATAACCACTTTGAACCCCAACTAAATCTAGGGTCGAACCAGATCAAATCCAATTCGAGGTGGCTCTTTCAACACTATCAACTCTATTAATAAAATTCAAACTCAATACTTCTAAAGAATATCAAATTCTTTTTACTTGAACTAACATATATTAATAAATAACTAAAATTAATTAAATTAATAAATAATTAAATTAAATTCAAATTTACACACAATAAAATTTTAATAAAATCTCGATGCGGCCAGACTTACTCCCAAAAAAGTAATTTCTTATCGTTTTTATATAAATAATATCTTCATGAGATGCATTAAAATTATATATAAAATTATCAATTATTATTATTATAAATAATATATTAACTAACTAAAAGGTACTTTGAGATTACTCTTTACCGAAACAAATGCATCAGTCAATATAAAATAAAAATATAAACATCTTTACTTTTTTTATTGAAAAAAGATCTATTTTTAGAATCAAGTAATTAGCAAAAATTTATTACCAATTACTTGATTGTGGAGGCTTGTGCCAAATGTGACAAGAGTCATATGCAATCAGAGTAGACTTGAGGGATTAGAATACGTTTTTGGGTTTGAAAAAACGGTCGGAGAATTGTAGGGCCCGATTTGCCTCGCCCTCCATCGTTGATTGAAAATAATAACGTGTCAGTTATGGAGGTGCCGGCTTACTGCCTTCATGATAATGATGATTATTATTATTAATTATATATATTTTGGAGAAATCTGTGAGTTGCTTCGCTTGTCGGTGCCTAAGGCGTCACCGTCAACACGGAAAATAGAAAAATTGAAATTCGAAAAGGATTCATTTTATCAAATTATTATTATCTATTAAAAAGGGGAGAGAAAATGAGTTGAAGAAAAGAAAATCAGGTGAATTTGTCTCGAGGATTTTTTTTAATTATTTTGGTTGGACCGAGTTTTTATATTTGATTAAAAAAATTATAAATAATTATAGTATAAATTATTAATCTTAAAAACTGTTTAGATTTTTTTTCTCATAATCAATCTTAAAAACACATTATCTTATATTGATTTAGTATATTTAAGATTTTATTATTTTAGGAGAATTTGTCTAAGGATATAGATGAAAAGAAATTCTTATTAATTGAATTAACATTTGTAGAAAATTATAATATTTTCTATTAAGTTAAGTGTAAGTCTAAATAATTAAGACAAGATATATTATTAAATAATTAAATAATATTGTATCAACTTAATGCATGGACTCATAACTTAACTTTAGTAATAAATTTGTTATTTTTAAAAAATGTAAATTCATTAATATTTATATGACAATTCTTAATATATACAATTATATTTTTTTAGATATATACGTGCTAAGAAGTTTTCTCTTTAATTTTTTTAATATTTATTTTATTTCTTAGTTCAATTACATAAAGGAAAAATCATAGTAATTAATCTTTCTTGTCTTAACGATCTTATTTGAAAATTTTAACCTTGAAATGAGAATCTCATTTTTTTAATGAAAATATTTATTCTTAATGAGATTTGTTGGATGTGGAAAAATTCCTTTTTCTTCATTTAATAAAAGGAGATGCATCCGTGAGCTCTTTGAACAATATTATAAGTTTGTTTTTATTAAAAAAAAAATGTATATTTTGTTTTATTGTTATTAAAAATATCTACCACTTTTAAAATTTAATGAATATATTATTAGACTTTACCACCAAATGATTATAAGAAGAGTTAATTGTATTATTTGACCTATTTTAGGAATAAAATATATAATTTATTATATTTTCCTTTAAATTTTAAAAGGATAAGTAAATGCGAGAGTATGCATAAAAAGGCTTTGGAAAGGCACCCCATTTTTTATATTTCAAATTAAAACTAAACCTAATAATTTTAGGGACAAGAAAAAATAGGACGAATATAGATTAAAATTTAATAATATATATATATCTAATAAAAATTAAAAAATATTTTTTTTATTGATATAAATTTTAATATAATAATTTATATATTTTGTATCATATAAATATATTTCAATTGATACGATTATGAATTATCAAATCTAATTAAAACTTAATATATAAATCATTCTTGTATCTATTTGACAGCTAGGTGTCTTGGCCTCGTTCGAGAATATAATTTGTGAATACAACTCAAAAGTAGTTTTCAAACATCAACGTAAAACTTTTTAGTTGGTGAAAAATGATTTGGTGATATTATCATGATTGAGAATTTAAGTCGAACAATCATACGACTTCAAGCTGGATGTGTGCCGGCTGTGACCGTATCCGTTTGCCAGGTGTCTTGTGTGAACGTTAAACCTTCTTGGTTGGACGAGGGATAAACACTTGGTCATTCTAATTTCCTGACGTTACTGTTCTTTCATATTTCAGAGTTTGAAGACTTCTTTTTTCTATTAAATCTAGGTCTCGTCGGTAGCATTACTGTTCTTTGATTTTGTTTGTAAGCAGGAAGTTTCAACCAACACGGTTCTATTTGGACTGCTGCTAATACCTTGTTTTCTTTCTCACATTCTTCTTCTTTTCCAAAAAAAAAAATGTACTATGTGCTCCCATGTTGTTAACATGTAAAAATTGTCATTTGAAAAAAGAAATATGAATTAATACTCCAATATTTTAAGAAATATGAATGATTTGATTTATTTTAACGTTTATACTATGATAACAAGATAAGATATTAACTTTGAAAATTCAAAATTAATGATAATATCTTATATTTTTTTGAATATATTTAATAATTACCTTGCATTTATCTTCAACAAATCAAGTATTATTTGATTAATTTATTCAACAATCAATTCTCATTAATTTAATCATATTGATTTAGTAAGGATGATAATAAAATAATTAATAAATATTTTTTAAAAAATGATATATCGATATTTTATTAATGTTTAAAATATTTATTTTTTAAAATCATTTTAATATAAATATTCTTATATTTTATCACATTGTTCAAATCAATTTGTTAATTAAATATAATATAGTACTGAAGTGGGATGGATCCAATTTCATTTAGAGGCTGACATGTTCTTATGTCACATCCAAGTCTAACTTATGTGTATCACATGGCTGTTCTATTAAATAAAAACGTGGGCGATGAATAATGAGCATTTACAATGTCAGTCTGAAAATGAAACATCACCATTCACCAGTACTGGTGGTGTCCCTCCATGCACCACAAGCTTGTTCTCCGCTGCTCATAGCATGCATGCATGGCCCAATTTCAGTGAAAAATACGTCGTTCTATTTTCATACAAATTCAATATGGCTAGGTCTCACCCCACCTTTTTTACGGTGAGGTTTTTCGGAATCAATTTACATATATCTTGGGATTAATTTCTCTCAATAAAAGTGTATTTTTCACATCAATATGATGCATTCAAAAAAATTATTTTTATTGAGTATTGTTCTAAGATTTAAATTTTAAATTTTAAATTTTAACCTTAATTTATTAGATTATACTTATTTATAAATTGATCTAACTTTGAAGATTAAGTATTTGATTAAAATTAAATTAAAGTAAATCTACGTTATCCCTAATTAAAAAATAAGTCTTAAGGCCCATGTCTTAAGAATGTCCCACGTCTCTGAATCATAATCTAATTGAAAGTTGAAACATTGAAGGGTCCACTTGCAAAGAAAAAAAAATATTAAGCCTTCAGAATTCAGACTTACCTCCGTACCAAAAACTTCTACATTGCAATGTGGTCAAGTAATGGAATTTCTGATTGCAAGATATTCGGATTTTGCCTGTTTTAAACTTATAAAAGCTGCCATGGTGGGGTTTGCTTTTCCTCGCATGCATGCATATTGCATTCTCTTTTTGTCTCTGTGAAAAACTCCCTATTTACTTACTGTTTTATTTTCATTAATATACAACAATAAATCACTTTTTTTTTTTGAAAAAAGTATTATGATTCAAATAATTTATGCCATTTAATTTCAATTACCCACAATGATTTGTTCAACTGATAAGGAAATAACTTTCTTTTTTGTAATCAAATTTAATTTTTATGTAGAATATTTCCAAAATAAAATCTTGATTGCATGTACCAATAGAAGAAAGTACACCCTTAGAATTATGATCTCATCTAGGCAAAAATTAAAGGTATCATTGACTATTTTATAGAAAAGAATATCACTTTCAATCGAATTAATTCATTATTAGACACTATTTCTAATTTATTTAGTGTTATTTGATATCATTTCATATTTGATCTTACAAACCTGTTTTATAGCAGTTATATTGCGAAATTTTACTATATATGACTTAATTATAAAAGCTTAATTCATAATAAATAAGTACAATTTATTTTAAATATTTTCAATTGAATAAATATAATTTTTACCAATAAATTTGATTTTAATTAAGAATTATGATCAAATCATTTTAAAATTTTATGATAGCTTTGGTGAAATCAAGTCCGTGAATTAAAACAACGTTATATACTTGTACTACTTAATATGTAGTACAGCTAAAATATGGCAAATTTAAAGCAAGTGTATATATAATATTTGTACACAAAATAAAAGACAAGATCAGATTCCACATACAATAATTCCCAAGTGGATGTTTATCCTTCCTTTGACTAATACGTTGGTCCAAATTAATTACATATTACCGCAATAAAACGACGTCGGTGATCCTTCTCAGATTAAATGCCGAAACCATTATTCTTTTTTTCCCCCGTAATTACAGCCTAAAATAAGACATATTATTCTGAGTCGGTGAAATAATCAGATGACATCAGGACCAGCGTGGTCCGTGCAGGAACTTTCCTCTATTTGCCAACAAAATTTCCAAGCCTACGGACACAAATTCAAAGCATTTACTTTACACGTATAAATCTGATAAAGTTTAATACTAAATCATCATAAAAAACGACTTTAAAACGTTTTTATGAACATTTGGAATCATTTTTTTTGAGTTATTATTTTTTTAAATAATTTTAAAAACAATTTTTTTTTTAAATATTGATATGTTATATTTAAAATTTTACTTTTTATTGTAATTTTTTTAACTAAAATCTTTTTTTTTTCTGTACTAGACAACCTATCTTAAGATGCATTTTTTCAAAACATTTTTATAAAATGGAGGTCTTTATCTATATCGTCAGTAAAATTTTAACTTCACAAACGGTCATTGGTGATATATAAAATAATTATTATTTTATTTTAAAAAATTTTATATACCGTTAATAAAATTTTTTAACTCTACAATCAAAATTAAGATAATAACACATATATTATTTTATTTATTTTTTATTTTTTAATATATTTAAATGACATATATCATCATTCTAATTTCATTTGTGAAGTCAATAAACTTTTATTACGATTTATAAAATAATTATCTATTTTAAAATTCACATATATTTTAGATATAAAAATATATTCATTTAAGTCTAAACTTAAAATTGATACATTTGCATTTAATACATCATTCATCAAGAAAATATTACGTAGCATTAAATTCTCTCTTTAAATATTTTATTTAGTTTTATTCTAAATTAACTAAATGGTAGTTAATTCATTTATTAAAGAATCCGAGAGAACACACAAAAAGAATTCAATTTTATTGTGCAAAATGGTGAAAAAGCCAATATTTGTTTTCTTCTAAAGTAGTGATCAGTTAATCATTTTGAATGAAGGAATTATATTTGCTTTTATTTCGGCTAAATGATATTGACGTTATGTTACTCTTGTACCGTGGCTACTACTAAATCGGACAGGTCGAAACAATTTTGTACTTGATGAAAAAAATGTTAACTTTTGAAAAAGATGAAAAAAATTAAGCATACTTGTTTTTAATAAAAAAACAAAAAGTAACTATACAATAACTTAAAATTACGTCGAAAAAAAATTTTCAAAAAGTTAATGTCTGTGTCGCCTTTATTTTGTTTTAAATAATTAAAATACGAAAAATAAATTGTGTTAACGTATTAACATATTAAATAATAAATTATTATTTTCTTATTTTTATCAAAGTTATATGTAATTTGTAGAGATATTTATTATTAACTTAATTTTATTTGAAGAATTTAAAAATTTTATTGATAATATATTTGCTAATATAATCCATTGAAAAATTTATTTCTAAAATACTTGCTCAAATTTTGATTAATTTTTTTAACCAATTAATTAATTCGTGTGGATATTATTGATATTGTTTTTTAAATATAAATGGAGGATAAAGATTAAAGTGGTACGCTACAATTTTTATTTAACCAATTAATTAAAGGTTTTGGCAAATGTTAATATTGTTTTTTTTTTGTTTAAATCAGTAAATATAATATTGGTAGCTTAACAAAGAGCTGACAAAGAAAGATGGGCTGGACCCAGATGCCGTGATCAGGAAGGAAAACAGAATGAGCCCTTCGGGATCAGGAATGGGCTCGTGCGACCACATGGTTCTTGCCACTAGACAAATTACCATTAGGAAATTCGAAGTGGTGACTCACCATGACTTGATGTTGGGAAAGCATCATAATGATTGGAAATTTAAGGTTTTGGTAGCTTTATTTCTCAAAGATAATGGAAAATCCAATGATAGCCAATCAAAGTTAATTCACATGAAAGTATTATCTCTTAAATAACAAAAATATTTTTTTAAAAATAAAGATAAAATTTATAATTCGTGATTATAATTTGTATTCGTATTACGTAAAATTGTATTCGAATGATGTAAAATATAAAAATTTTGTATTAAATTTTATGTTACATAAAAAATAAAAAATTTTATTTTTTAAACTTTTATTATATTTATATTTATTTTTTATTTAATTTTAACTTGTATTAGTTTCATATTTTTTATTTATGTCGTTATTGGATCTTTACAATAATAATTGCCAAAATATAAAATCATCGAAGTAAAGCTCAAGCCCACCTACCCTTATGATTATATTAAGGCACAACAACAATTCCCCACTGCATGTGATGTGTTTTAAAATGTAAGGCGATCCTTTTCCCACTTTGGGTGATTAGAAAAAACTCATAGTTTTCATGCCTTTCCTATTTCTTGTAAGGCAACGATCTGAAAAATTTGCATGTGAGCTCTCTACATCAACTGCTTTCATAGGTCCGCTGACAACATGAGGCCTTGCAAATCGACATATCCAAAAATACAGCGGCTTTCTAAATGGACTAGGATTCAGCATATGGCAAGACCGGGAATTGAGAAAAACGTTAATGTTTTGTGAATTATCGAATCCAGTTCAACCTTGTTGGTCATGGATATTTGTCTTCAAGCCTCGGCATCTTACTGGTTATTGCAAAGATCGAATTGAGAGATGTGATAATGCAGTGCAGGTGGGAAGCAACCTATATGGACATTAACGGGATTCATGAATTCTGCATGGGATATCATGATTCATGCAGACACTTCATCACAGTCTGTACTTAGTACTTACTGATTTGCTACTTTAACTAAGATATCTAAAAGGGTATAAGGGAAATATGATGAGAAAACTCAGATGAAGAACTTTAGGTTGTCGGTTTTGAGCCACATAGGATAGTTAGGAAGATAAGATATGTTCCCACTTCCCAAGATAAGTACTTATCCTTGCACAGAAGCCTGATTGAAAATTCCTGAATGGAAGATTCTGAATCAGTCCTTCCCGTGGGGACTAAAAGATTGCAGCAGGATATAGTAGAATGACTCAAATTGATCATTATACAGCGGTGACATTTACACAAAGATATTGTCCAAGAATAGACAAAGAAAGAATAATTACTGGAGATAAATCCGGTATGACATCTGTAGTATTGGTTTGTGTTTAGCTGTGAATTGTGATTGGGTTTTGCTTATTAGACTAGGCCTCGACAAAGAAAGGACTAGTTCTTACGTAATGATAACTGATAACAGGTTCAATTAATGGAATGTTAAAGAACATTACCATTCTTTTCACACACAAGGAGCAGAAGAAACCAAACAAGTCAATTCCAGAAACTTCTCTGGATTGGAGTTAGCCTGGTTGATGTATCTATACAACCTACCCCCACTTAAGCTCTTGGCTTATCATGATCATAAAATTTCTAGTTTTCTTGAAGGACCACCGACAACTTGCCAAAGCTTACTATTCCACACCTTGTCGTCCGAGACAAGTTTCTTTCCCTGAAAACTAAAGGCCAATAATTTTCGGAATGATTTCTTTTATATCTTATACAAATCGATAAAGATTTTTATAACTGAGATTGGTTTAGAGTTAGTTTGAATAAATGGTAAAATTAATTTCAATACAATTGAAAAAGATAAAATAATCATTGATTTCGATAAAATTGAAAAAGATAAAATGATCATTAAAAATATATATTTTTTAATAAAATAATTAAAAAAATTAAAATTAAAGATAAAAACATAATTTTATTTTTTTAATCTTTCTATACATGTGACATATTAATCGCACTAGTGGCAATTGGTGTGCCAAATTAACCCTTAGTGTCTCTTAGTCTTATTCAAACTAAAGTATGTCATTGTGTTTTCACATTCTCCATTGGTGGTAAAAACAGTAACAAAATCATCAATTAATTAAAGTAACTAATTTCTAATCAAATATTCAGATTGAGGTAGTAAAAGTTTGAATGTTGAATGCAAAAGTCATATATTTTTTTTGTTGGTAAATAAATTTTTGCAAAAGTTCGAATCTTGCTTAATTCTTCAAGATTGGATAAAAAGACGATATTCTCAACTCTTCAGCTCTCCATACACATACATATGCGAAGATAAGAATCAGACATGGGAGGCAAGAAAGTGCAATGGAAGCTTTATTCCAAGGAATGTAAAAGGAAGGTCACAAAAATATCCATGGACCCCAAGATTCAGGGGAAGTGCAAGTACATACCGGCAAAGTGAAAAGAAACTCCTGCTCAAACTAAACTATAAGACCTCGACAACGAGGTGGTTAACCGTTTGCAAACCGACATAATTTCTGATATTGTACTAAGCTTTGCGGTCCTATCTGAGTGAATGCATTTTGTCCTTCAATCTTACAACCGGATTGACAGTTTAAACTTAACCCTCGCGTGCGTTATCTGTTAGAATCTCATTTTAGACAGGGAATAGCCAAAAGCCAAAAGCCATAGGCATATTCATAGGAATGAGGCCATCAGAACATATGGTTTTCTTAAACAGAGAGCATATGCTGATATGAACAATCCATTTCAAAATGGGCCACAAATCCTTAAATGTTAGTATAGACTGTGCCCAACTCTTTGAACTGGCTAGGAGCCTAGGATCTATTAATTTACCAAAAGTTGGGATTTCTAAAGAAAGAAAAAGGAATCTAGCTGGCCAGTTTCTGAAACCAAACAAGTTCTTGAACTCCATAAAAGTAACATACAAAGTTTAATTCCTGATACCAAATAATCTTTAAAATGTGTTTGTTACTATTAGCTAATGTTATATATTAGTTCAAGCTTTGCTGAGCCACTTCAGGCCCAGCCTCAAAATTTATCAAGTTTATATATAGTCCAAAATCCTAACGGGCCATACCTCGTCTGTCCACAACTGTACTCATAGTCAGGATAAGCAGCTCTCACTGTAAAATTATAATACAATAAATATTCATATTTAGACCTATTTAAACATGTTCAAAGATTTTCTTAATATTTGAGTGAATTTGGACAAAATATTAATTTTTTTTAAACGAATTTAGGCTTAAAAAAAAAGGCCTGTTAAAAGATGAATCGGGTTTCGACTTACCATTTAAGTCCAAGTTCTATCCAATGATTTTAGTTTTCTTTACTATTTTTTATATTAATACATTTTTTAATTATAATTGATTTTTTTTTGCAATTTAATTTGAGCTTTTATTTCTTAGATTTTAATTTAAAATTTTCATATTTCTTGAAATTTTTTTGTAAAAATATATTTTAATTTATCATGTTATAATTATTAATTATTATGTATTTTAATATATGTTTTGTAGAAAAAACTAATAATATTTGGACAGATTTAGATTAATTCATTTTATGTAAAAATAAGATTTACAAAAAAATATGCCATAAAATTATATCAAGTCAAACTTAGACTATTGATTCATTAATACCTCAACTAGTCCCAACTTAAACTTGATCCGTCTCAGATACATGAATATCTCTATCTATGTTTATCATATTTTTTTATAAATTTGGCGGCCCAGGTTTTCAGCTCCTCCATGAATGCGGTCCATCACAATTTGGCGGCCCACGTTCTCAGCTCCTTCATGAATGCGGTCCATCGCATGAATTCCAAAATGGTACGCTTTTAAGAAGTTAAATTTTTTAAAATTTCCGTTGCCAAGAATCAAACCCGGATTTCTCGAGTGAAAGCCAGACATCCTAACCGGGAATCAAACCCGGATCTCTCGAGTAAAAGCCAGACATCCTAACTGGTAAACTACAACGCATTTATATTTTGATTACTTAAATTTTTTATATTTAACTAATATAAAGGTTAAAGAGTTGTATTTCTAGCGCAAGCCTTCTAAGAAAAATAAGAGGGATCTGCAAACTATTGAACCGAAGGGCAAGAGCAAGGTTTGCCCAATTTGTACACTTAAAAACGAAAAGAGAGAAATTAAAAATTTTCATGAAAAATCCTCTTAACTTTGAATATTAGAATGTTTCCCATTTGTTTTTTGATTTTTAGTGCATTTTATTTGGAATGATTTTTGGACAAAATTTACAGGTAAAATCGAACTGACTCAATCGGTTTGTTGATCCTTGAACAACAACTCAGTTTTATCAGTATTGACCTATTTTATGACCCTAACTAATTCATATATTTCTAAAAAAAGAGTACATTTACATAAGAAATTATAATCATAATCAATATATTAATTTTTTAAATTATTTTATTTAAAATAAATAAATAAATTAATTAAATTAATAAATAATTAAACTAAACTAAACTAAAATTTACCTATAGTAAAACTTAAACTTAAAACCTCCAAAGTAAATTGAGTTGATTCTTAAATTTACCCACCCAAGTTGCATAGTTACAAGGGAGTGCATCACAGAGCAGCTGCGATGAAACCAAAATCTCAAAAGATACAGCTAGAATTCTTTGGCTGTCTCGTCAAAATCATTCTCCTTTAGCCAATCTTATTTAATAAAGTTGTTGTCAAGGAAAAAAAAAAGTTTAGGATTGAGCTATTTTATATAAAATTTATATTTTATATACTATCAATATACTTTATAAATTGTGTTTCATTAATTAATAATTGGTTAAAAAAAGTGAAAGTAATTTTTTTCCTCAAACATTTCGATAAATTTCGAATTTTGAAATCGTAATTATTGAAAAAATTTTATCTAAATAACACACCCAACCTGAATAAATCTCGTAAATCGGATGAAAATATTTGTGGTTAATACAAAAAAATATGTTTCAATAAGTAATAAAATTAAAAATCAATTAAGCTTTTTTTTTAAATAATTATTTTTATAACTTAGTAATGAAGTCACATTTTGTAATTAACTATAGAAGTGTATGGCAACATTAAATATTAATCTTCTTATAACTAATATTTTTTTGTTACAAAAAAATTAAAGTAAGAGGAGGCTTCCTCAGTTTAAGGTCAAGACATATCTCAAAAATCGTTTATCAAAAAAATTACTTAACAATTGAAATTAAATTTAATTTTATAAATAAAATAAATAATTTTTACTAACTCATTCGTTGTCATTTTTATAAATCACCGTTGCACAATTGGTTCTTTTTATTGGGATTGGGGCTTTTGAAGGGTTATTCCACATTTCCCAATTGGAAATGAATGTTCGTCATATTCTTCACTGTAAAGCTAAACCTGATTTAAAATCCAGTCGAGGTTTTCTCTAAACAAACCATTTTTTGCCGATGAAAAGAGAAGCGCACGCACTGGCAAGGAAGGGGTCATTTTATCTAGCTTGTTGCCAGCGTTAGGGACGAGGAGACAGCTAAAAGAAACTCTGGTTTTATATAAACTGTACAAATCTCCTCATGGAATCGTATCACTTTTTGAGAACCATGAGCTGGATTTCATCTACTTTCTGTTATACAAAGGATATCATTTATTTATTACTTTCATTTGTTCATTCAGAGAGAAAAGAAAAAAAAAAAACTTAGAACAGAAGAAGTTTTTTCGCCTTCGAAGTTAAAATAAATCATTAATTTGTTATTGTGATTTATAAATTATTTAATTTTTATTTATAAATTTTTTAATATATATATACATAGGTTGTGTAAATTTTGAAACTTAGAACCTTTCCCATCATCCCGTTTATTCCCTCTGTTTTTTTTGGATGAAATCCATCCATTGGCTCCATCCGTCAACCGCACCACAAGCCAATCAATGGCTAATTAAAGTTTTTTTTTTCTTTTTCATTATAAGAAAAGTGTTTGATAATCATATGTGATTTTAAAATTTTTTTAGATTTAAAATTAAATTTTACAATATATTATAATTATTCTTTAACTATTAGATCAAGAGGCTTTAGTATAATCTTATCTCTATATATATCTATATACACACACATATATATATATATATATATATATATATATATATAAAAGACAAAAAAATTTATGTGCAAATAAAACATCATGTTTGAATAGTTTATATGTTTAACGCGTATAATATCTTTTTTTAAGTTTCAAAAAGACAAAATTCTCTATATATTAAAAATATCAAATAAATTAATTATTTTTTTAAATTAATTATTTATTTCAATATCTAAAATATACATTTATCTATGGATAATTCTTATACATCGTCAATGAAATTTTTTAACTCCACAAGCGAAGTTAAAATGATTATGCATATCATATTTTATTTATTTTTATTTTCTTGATTTTTTAAAAAACATGTGTAATTATCCTAATTTTATTTGTGGAGTCAAAAAATTTCATTAACATTGTATAAGATAATTATCCTTTATCTATATCTATGTAAAGATTAAAATTAGATAAAAATTATATATCATTTATCTCTACCTATTTATTAAAAGATTAAATAGTTAAATACATGTTTTTTGTATATATACACACACTATTGCTCACACGTGCCAGGATTCACATGGCTTTACTAAATTTTATTACAAAATAAAATTAATATACATTACCAGTTAGACCATCAACTCCTATAATAGCCATTTTAATTGAGTGAAGGGCGTAAGAAAAACAATACAGCTCCTTTTTATTTGGTTTTGTGAATTCCTTGACTAATATAACCTTGGATAATTGTGTTAATTTGAATATTTAGACATGCCTTTCTTATTTGATTCTATAAATTCCTTAATTAACATAATTTTGAATAATTAGGTGAATTTAAAAATTAAAATTCATCTCGAAATATTAACTTCTTGCTCTTTTAATTATATCTGGTTGAATGAAGAAGGTTACAAGACTCACAATCAACTAAGGACTAGTTTAGATGGATGATAATGTGAAATTAATTTTGATAAAATTAAAAAGATAAAATGATTATTTAAATTTAATAAAATAAAAAATTATAAAATAAAGGTATAAAAATAATTTTTTTTATCTTTTTTATTCTTATTTATTCCATCGGATCGCACTGAAATCTAATGACACCCAAAAGAAACCTAAGAAGATGATTAATTGCTATTGGATTTAAAAAGGTCTTTGGTTATGTTCTAATGCAAAATCCTAGACCTATGGAAGGGGATCTACGTCTGAAAAATGAAAAGCCTATGGTCAAAATTGTTTGACTAATAGGTGACCGATCAGCCTTTAGACATTGTGTTCAGGTCTACCCCTATTAGGGTACGAAAACACATGGTGTTGTCATGTGGTAAGAACATGTACCTCGTTTCACTCAGAAATATTTGGCAGAATTTCGATTATGATCTATCTATTGTCTCCAAATAAATGTTAAAACAAATAAATAAATAAATAAATAAATAAAACATTAACTAAAAAATTTTAAACTCTTTTAACAGCTGCTTTAACTCTTTAGTATATGTTCTTAATAGATTTACGATGTCATGTCAGTGAGATACGATGCAATTAAGGTTGAAGGTGAGGCATTAAAGACCGATATTTGAAACCACATCTGAAAAAGCGCATTCAAAGACCCAAACAACTGAAAGTTGAAAGGCTAAACTGCTGCCTACGCTTGGTGCTAATTAATGAGCTTTGATTATTGGATGGGGCCTCTTTCATGACGCAGACAACCTAACACTTGGCATCAAAATAGACTATAAGACAATGTGTTTCAACTTTAAAATTTTTATTAATATTAACTTTGTAATCTGAGTATGGTAAATTTTATCTGGAAAAAAATAGTTGAAATGTTTCAAAATTTAAATTTTAATAATTATAATATATATTTATTTTTAGATTTCGATTTCATTTCTATGAATAAAAAGAAAGGATGAATTCCACAATATTCATCTCCTTTGTTTGGTTAATTGCTTCTTACACATGGCTGCAGGTTATTGAAATTGAAATGGTAGTTGCCTTTAATATTGAGTATTGAACTTAGGGGAAGGCTCTGCAGGTTGGCAATTCGGGTGCAATTCGGGTCGGGTAAATCCGACAATCAACTCAGTCCCACTAATATAGATTAATTAGTTCAGGTTGGATATTAGCTCACTACGGGTCAAGACAGGTTGCCATTCAGAGATCAACAGATGGATCCATCAGATTAACATGGATTACCCAATCAACCCACATTTAAAAAATTATATGTTTCATCTTTGTTGTTTACCAAATATTCAAAAGGCTTTTAAATGCAACCTATGCATTGCTCAACGCACTTTATTTTTAATAATATATAAGATTTAAAGAAAAAAATAGATGATCCAGCCCAACTTGATTTATGTGTTCGAATCAAATTGAATCTAAATAAAATCGAATTTTTTCAAAGTTCAATGTTGATTTGAATGAATCAAATCGAATTTAGATTCAATTTAATTCATTTCGAAAACTCGATCCGAATTGCATCTTCTTTGCTTGTTTGTATTGTAATGATTTTCTTTCACCACTCAATGATTAATTATGATAGACACTTTGATGTTGTTGATGTTGCTGAGGAAGGCGAGGCTAAGGAATCGGTCCTGGAGAGCCAAAACGATGGAGGTCGAATACATGGAGTTCATAGCGGGGTTAGACGTTCAAACCGTGTGAGAATGGAGCCAAGATAGATGCGTGATTTTGAGTAAAGATAATTACGTTTTATTTGGTTATTTATTTGTTAAGAGAACTTGTTAGCTATTGGCTGTTTTTTTTTTCCCCCTAAAATAGAGACATTAAACCTAGGGTATTTAAGTGTATTTTAGAGACTTGGCCGTTTTGCAGGGAATGAAATCTGTTTTCTTTGAATAATTGGTTATGAGCCTTCACTCACTCGAAGAGTGAAAATCTTGGGAGTTCGCTTCTACTCGAAAGAAGCAATTTCGATAGCTAATCGTATCAATTTTGGTGCTCTCGTTGAGAGAAGATGGAAGGAAAAAATCCAAAGGGAGAACCACAAACCTTGCATAAATTGTTGTTGACTTGCAAACTCGTTTTGATGAGCACATCCGTTCGAATAATCAGAGCTATCAAAACTTGGTCATGACCGTTGATGCGCGGGTTAGCAGAGAGATGGAAGAGACCCGAAAACAGATGGGAGAGATCCAATCATTGTTACGGGGTCTGACTATATAAGGATCAACCGTGATGGTTGGGGGCACACAAGGACATATAAGTGGTGGAACGATGGCTGCAAATCAAGATGGGGTATTAACGAATTTCAATCCGAAGGGTAATCCAATGAAGTTGGAAGTACCCAAGTTTGATGAGAATGACCTATATGGATGGGTTTTCAAGGTAGATGAGTATTTCAATTTTCACAATACTTCAGAGGAGCAGAGATTACGAATAGTATCCTTTCACATGGAGGGAAAGGCTTCGACTTGGTTTCAATGGGTGAAAACGAATAACCTTTTAACCACATGGCCCGATTTTCTTCAAAAGGTTAAGTTGCTGTTAGCACTGAAATTTATATATGATTAGAACCCTTTTTACTTAGTTATTTGATTTGTTCTTTGCTTTATTAGGTATGTTTTATGTGTTTTGTGCATTTGTGCAGGAAAAAGAACAATATAGAGAAGTTAAAGTTTTTGTAGCTGATTCTGATGATTTTGTGAAGAAGTGAAATTGCAGGATGCTGATCGTGACTTATGCTGCAGCAATAGATGAAACTAGACAGTGCAGAGCAGATCTGGGAAATCAATACCATTGTCGCAGCATAGCAGTCTGATTAGGGCAACACTGTTTTTCCACGTGGCATTCCGCGTTTTAGTGCCTAGGAACCTTATAAATAGTCTTTTTATCAGAATATCGGGGGAGGCTGCGGCAGAAGGCTTCAGGATTGATTTAGCTCCATAGAAACTCCATCTTTTACATATTTTTCAATCAATGTTTATTCTAGGGATGATGATTTGGAATTATTGGATGTTTATCATGATGTCTAGGAACTAAACTTCTTTTTCCTAGAATCGATGTAGCCAACTTTGGGCAGATTGCAATTATTTTGTGATAATGTTTGGATGATATCAATTATGTTTATTTAATCTACTTGTTCTTAATGCTCTAGTTGATTGGCCACCAATTGGATGAATTAGTATAGAAATCCGACACTCGGGAGATGGGATTATTTATATGCAAAAGGGTAGATTAACATAGGACATTGTTGAATCGGGAAGTTGACAATTCTTATGAGCCGTAGAGAAATGGATTACCATTGCTTAATGAACTCTATTATTTAATTCTGAATCGGGAGGTTAGGATTAGGTAATTTGAGTATGACTGTTTAAAACTCGGGAGAGATAAACAGGAAATAGTTTCGGTTATAAACAAATTGAAATCAAAAGAACAATTGATCAAAGGAATTGTATGAACCCTAGTTAGGTGAAATCGAGTTCTAGGAATATTTTGCCATTGATATTTTCATTCGTAATAATTGTGATTTGTTTTTTAGTAATTTGTTTCGTAATTAATAGTTAGGATAGAAATTAGGATCTTAACCAATATAAATTACTTTTTCTAAATAAAGTTCAAGGTTGTTGATTACAGTGATTTGCGATAGGCACAATTCCCTGTGGGACGATACTTATATTTACTCTATACTCGAAAACTGACCTGTGCACTTGCAGTAGTGTTTCATTTGAGCACGACAAGTTTTCTGGCGCCGTTGCCGGGGAATTGTTGTTTCATTTTTCGTTAACACTGTTTCTCAATAGCCTTTACTTTAGTTTAGATTTTTATTTTTGTTTTAATTTACTCTCTACAAATTTTTATTTTAGGTGAATGGTAAAAACCCGCAGAAGTGGAAATATAGACATAAAAGAAGAGTTAGATCCAGAAATTGAGAGAACCATCAGGCAAATTCAACAGAACAGATTTGAAGAGAAAGACAAAAATTTAAACATGGCAGAAGAAAATCAGCAGCAGCGAGCTATACGCGATTACTTTACCCCAGTTGTGAATCAGAATTTTGCTGCTATAAGAGAGGTTCCTGTAAACTGTAATAACTTTGAGTTGAAGCCGGCATTGATCAATATGGTTATGCAAAATCAATTTGGAGGTTCGGCCTTAGAGGATCCTAACACACATTTGACAAGTTTTCTGCAGATTTACAGCACCATTAAGATTAATGGAGCCTTTGATGATGCTATTCGACTGAGATTGTTTCCATTTTCTCTTCGGGATAAAGCCTTGAGCTGGTATCAAAATTTGCCAGCAGGAAGCATTCCGACATGGGCAGTGATGGCACAAAAATTCTTAGCAAAGTACTTCCCACCAGGAAAGACAATGCATATGAGATTAGAAATTGCCCAGTTCACACAGTTGGATCAAGAACCATTACATGAGGCATGGGAGCGATTTAAAGAGTTTTTGCGTAGATGCCCACAGCATGGATATGATGAAGGAAACTATATACAAGTTTTCTACAAAGGCATGACTCCACAGACACGAGCTACTGTGGATGCTTCAGCAGGAGGTTCACTGTGGTCTAAGACACCTGATCAAGCTATGCAGTTAATTGAGGAGATGACTATAAACAACAGCCAATGGTCAGGTGAAAGAGCTAATGTCAGAAGAGTAGCAGGTATGCATGAGTTAGATACTCAGACAGCCATCCTAGCAAGACTTGAGCAGATTTCAACATAAATTTTTTCAATGGGTATGCAAGGGCCGCAGGGTATGATTCATCATGACAGCACAAATCCTAACTTGATGGGGACAGATTTGGAGCAGGTGAATTATGTTAATAATCGTAACTTTGGTTTTCAAGGAAATCAAGTTCCTAACTACTACCAGCCAGGATTCAGAAACCATGAGAATCTATCTTATGGTAACTCTAAAAACATTCTAAACCCACAAGCAGCAAGTAACAGCAATACAGGATTCAATAACTAAGGAAATTCCCAAGGTTATGGTGGAGTTAAAAGGAATGAATTTGAGGAGTTCATAGTTGAAAGTAGAACAAGATTTAGTAAAACTGATGCACGATTAGACAACGTGGAAGCTAAAATGTCAGAGATGAATACCAGTCTTGGTGCACAGATGAAGTCTGTTGAGACCACTTTGGGACAGCTAGCTGCAGCTGTCAGTTCTTTAAATGAAAGAGGTAAGTTTCCAAGTGACACAGTGCTCAATCCGAAGGAACACTGCAATGCTATATCTTTGAGAAGTGGGAACACATATGAGCCACCGAAGGTAGCAGAGAAAGAAGGAACTGCACCAATAACTGAGATGAAAAAGAAGCAGACTGAACCTGTTATGACAAAGGATGTAGAATCAGAAACAGTAAAACAGGGAGTTAATTCTAAACCCTTTAGTAAACTTTTTCCTGATAATCCTCATTTGTTAAAACCATCGATTCCTTATCCTCAAGCTTTGTAAAAAAGAAAGCTTGAATCCGAGTTTAAGAAATTTCTTGATATACTTAAGAAATTACATATTAACATTCCGTTAGTTGATGCTCTGCAGCAGATGCCACATTATGCAAAGTTCATGCAAGAAGTGCTGTCAAAGAAATGAAAACTTGAAGATTATGAAACTATCAACTTGACAGAAGAATGCAGTGCAATTTTGCAACAGAAGCTACCGCAAAAATTGAAAGACCTTGGAAGCTTTACTATTCCATGCGAGATTGGAGGATCGAAAGTGGGTAAGGCATTGTGTGATTTAGGTGCTAGCATAAATTTAATGCCTTTATCTATTTTCAGGAGCCTAGGTCTTGGAGAGGTAAAGCCGACTACCATAACACTACAACTAGCGGATAGATCGATTACTTATCCCAGAGGTATAGTAGAAGATGTACTTGTTAAGGTTGATAAGTTAATTTTTTCTGCCGATTTTGTAGTCTTAGATTATGAAGAGGACAAAGAAATTCCACTTATACTTGGGAGACCATTTCTTGCCACTGGGAGAGCACTAATCGATGTTCAGAGAGGGCAATTAACCCTAAGGATGAATGATGAATCAGTTATGTTCAATATCTATAAGACGATGAAATTTGCTGATGAGCCAGAAACATGTAAGTTGATTGAAGTAGTGCAAAGTTGTGTAAGAGAAGTTGAAACAAAGGAAGCACCAACCGATCCTATGACTCAATGTCTGGTAAATTCAGTTTCTAATTTAGATGATGAATTACTAACTGATGAAATTAAAAGTTGTGTTGTTACTTTGGAAGCCAATCCATTAGAAAGTACGACTACAACAACTAAGGAGAAGATTGACAAGTCACAGGTAAGTGAAAAAGAAGAAGGCAAAACTGAATTGAAAGAATTACCAAGCCATTTGAGGTATGCCTTTTTAGGTGATGATAATACTTTTCCTGTAATTATTTCATCATTTTTATCAGTTGCAGAGGAAGACAAATTGCTTAAAATTTTAAGAAGCATAAACCGACAATTGGATGGTCTATTGCTGACATCAAAGGAATTAGTCCCTCTGTTGTGATGCACAAAATTCGATTAGAGGAAAATCATAAATCCTCTATTGAACCACAAAGAAGATTAAATCCAGCAATGAAAGAAGTTGTTAGAGCTGAGATCTTAAAATTATTAAATGCTGGTATTATATATGCTATATCTGATAGTTCTTAGGTGAGTCCTGTGCAGGTTGTACCTAAAAAGGGTGGAATGACAGTAGTTCGTGACACAAACGATGAAATCATATCCACCAGAACTGTAACGGGATGGAGAGTTTGCATCGATTATAGGAAGCTGAACAAAGCTACTAGGAAAGACCACTTCCCGCTTCCTTTCATCGATCAAATGCTAGACAGACTAACCGAACACAGTTATTATTGCTTTTTAGATGGCTACTCGGGCTATAACCAGATTACAATAGCCCCAGAAGATCAAGAGAAAACAACATTCACTTGCCCATATGGAACTTTCGCATATAGAAAGATGCCTTTCGGGTTGTGTAACGCCCCAGCAACCTTCCAGAGATGCATGATATCAATTTTTCTGACATGGTTGAGGAGATAATGGAAGTCTTCATGGATGACTTCTCGATATTTGGTAGGACTTTTGACCATTGTTTATCTAATTTAGCACTTGTTTTGCAGAGATGTGAAGAGACAAATCTTATCTTAAATTGGGAGAAGTGTCATTTTATGGTGCAAGAAGGGATCATCCTTGGACACAGAATTTCAGCTCACGGCATTGAGGTGGATAGAGCTAAAGTCGCTGCTATTGAAAAGCTTCCTCCTCCAAAATCAGTTAAAGCCGTAAGGAGCTTTTTAGGACATGCAGGCTTCTATCGTAGATTTATCAGGGACTTTTCAAAAATCTCAAAATCTTTATGTCATTTATTGAAAAAAGATGCTGACTTTGTCTTTGATGATTTTTGCTTGCAGGCATTTGAAAAGATCAAGAAGGAGCTTATTTCTGCACCTATTATGATCACACCGGATTGGACAGAACCATTTGAACTGATGTGCGACGTGAGTGATTTTACAATTGAAGCTATCCTTGGACAGAAAAGAGACAAGATTTTTCGGCCTATTTATTATTCAAGCAGGACCTTAGATGATACTAAAAAAAATTACACTACAACAGAGAAGGAGATGCTTGCAGTTGTACATGCATTTGATAAGTTCAGACCATATCTAATTGGAAGCAAGGTCATTGTCTATACGGATCATGCAGCTATTCGTTATCTATTTGCAAAAAAGGACGCCAAACCCAGACTTATTAGATGGATCTTGCTTTTGCAAGAATTTGATTTTGAAATCAAGGATAAAAAATGATCTGATAATGTTATAGCTGATCATTTATCTAGATTGGAGCAATCTGAAATTCAGCAAGAACAACCTATTCAAGAGGGATTTCCAGATGAGACAATTATGAAGATTGATGAAAATCTACCTTGGTTCGCAGACATAGTGAATTACTTAGCAGGAGGACTAATGCCAAGTGGTTTAACGTACCAACAGAGGAAGAAATTCTTCCATGATGTCAACTCTTATTTTTGGGATGATCCTCTGCTGTTTAAGAAGTGTCCAGATCAGATTATAAGACGATGTGTGCCGGAAGATGAAGCTCAGGAAATTCTGCGCCACTGCCATGCTGCAGCATATGGAGGACATTTTGGTGCAGAACGTACAGCAGCAAAGGTGCTGCAATCAGGTTTCTATTGGCCTAGTGTGTTTAAAGATAGTTACATATTTGTAAAAACGTGTGACAGATGTCAAAGGGTTGGAAACATCTCAAGAAGGCATGAATTACCTTTGACAAATATTTTAGAAGTCGAAATCTTTGATGTATGGGGTATAGATTTTATGGGACCGTTTCCTCCATCCTTTGGGAAGCTGTACATTCTCCTTGCTGTTGATTATGTCTCTAAGTGGGTTGAGGCAATAGCAACATCAGCAAATGATGCAAAAGTGATAATTCGGTTTCTGCATAAGAATATATTGACAAGATTTGGTACCCCAAGAGCCATTTTGGGTGATGAAGGCACTCATTTTTGTAACAAAATCTTCAATGGTTTGATGTCAAAATATGGAATTCGACATAAAGTAGCTTTCGGTTATCATCCGCATACAAATGGCCAAGCTGAAATTTCAAACCGAGAAGTGAAGTTGATATTGGAGAAGACTGTCCACCTGAATAGAAAAGACTGGGCTAACAAGTTAGATGACGCACTTTGGGCATACAGGACAGCCTATAAGACTCCAATTGGAATGTCTCCCTACATGTTGGTATTTGGTAAGGCAAGTTATCTACTTGTAGAGCTTGAGCACCGAGCTTATTGGGCCATTAGGAAGCTAAATTTTGACTATAACAAGGCTGGAGAAAATCGGTCACTCCAACTGAATGAGCTTGATGAGCTGAGAAATGAGTCCTATAACAATGCAAGAATTTACAAGGACAGGACCAAAAGATGGCATGACAAGATGATAATGAGAAGAGAATTCAGTCCTGGACAGCAAGTTCTATTGTATAATTCAAGGCTTAAATTATTTCCTGACAAATTGAAGTCAAGGTGGTCAGGACCGTTTGAGATAAACCAAGTTTTCCCATATGGAGTAATTGAGTTGAAGAAATCAGATGGAAGCTTGTTCAAGGTCAATGGGCAGCGTATAAAGCATTATTATGGAGAGGGAGTGTATAAATTAGATAGCATTCCCCTTGGTGAACCGAATTGAAGAGACTGGAAGCAGTCTGGCTGAGGACTTAAAATTTAGCGCTTTTGGGAGGCAACCCAATTAATTTTTTTAGATTCTTAGTTTTTCATCTCATTTTATTTTCTGTGATTTTAGTAGTTTGTTTTTCTTTTTATTTTATTAGTTTGAATTTTACTTTTATTTTTCAGGCATATCAGAAGAGCACAGTTTAGAAGATTAATTATCATGATCTTGCTAGCAAGAATGCATGAGTGCGTGATCAGGTGAAAGAATAAGAAAAATTTTACAAAGGCTTAGTAGCTTCAATGTAGACCAACAGAATAGCAAAGAAACGAAAATGATTTTCAAGAAAGGAAGTGAAGAGAGATGTGACTAGTAACTAAGCTAGGAGACTAAATTCTTCAATTGAAGAAGTGATGGCCGAATAATGTTTGCATAGGAAAAGAAAGTCAGCAAGAGGGCATGAGATGAAATTCTGTCAAAATAAGAAACAAATGTTTACAATAGTGAGGTGAATGGGATCCACATGTCCGTGTCTTATTGGAAGACGGAAGCCCACTCACTATTCGGTAAAGCCAAAGAACCCTACCAAATTTACTTGAAAAAGGGCGGCCGAAACATTTTCTTACTCAGACTCTTTTTTTTTTTTTAATTTTGCACTTTTACCTTGTTCCCTTGGAAGTACACCGATTACCCCACACCCATTATTTTTCTTTCTTTCGATCCTGTTGTTCTCTGCTGATTTGCTAGTCTGGCCAACAAAATTTTGTGGGTTCAAAATCTTGGTGGTCCCGAAACCCTCGGGGGAAGCAAAAAGTATTTTCTTGTCCGATTGTGATAAAGACACAGAGTGGTCCAACTGGAGCTTACGTGATTTTCATTCCGGGTATTCTACTGCTTTCTTTGATCGTTTTCGATTTTCAACGGATTTCCTTTTAGTTTCTGCAACTTAGATTTTGAAGCTCTTCTCGGTTTGGTCGATCGTTGTTTGAGACATTCTGGTTGTGACGCAAAATTTTTGGGATTAGTTTGTGTGCTTGTCTGATTGGGGCCAGTTGAACACTATTCTTATCAACATTAAGCTTCCATTGGCAATGGCACCCAAAACTCGAGCAAAACGAAACCTGGAGAGTTCGAGTCCAGCGACTGAAAGTACAGCCCCATCTCCCTAGAGGGAAGAGCCGGTCATAACTACTTATGATTCCACTAGATTTGTCAATAGCCAAGCCGTAGAAAATTTCAAGAAAATTATGGACAAAAATATGATTATCGAAAGAAGTTTTCGGCCTGATATTGGTGGTTGGGACATGTATCATGAGTTTTTGAGAGATTTCGGGTTGCTTAAATTAGCAGGACAACCTGAAGATGCCATTCTTGATGTAGTCCGAGAATTTTATGCCAATGCAATGGAGAGTACCCATTCGATATCTGAGGTCAGGGGTATTCTTGTTCCTTACAACGCCAACGCCATTAATCTATACCTGGACCTTCCGCAAGGGGTGCAGGATGAATATCACCGTTATGTTGCAGCTCTCCACACTAATGCTGATGAGCTGTACCGGGTTATTAATGAACTTACAGTACCTCACACCCTTTGGCAGAAGAGGCCAGAAACTGAATCTATGGCATTCCCTTCCAATCGACTTCAATATGGTCTACATGAATGGTATGATTTCATTTGCTCACGAATAATGCCTACAACTCATAAAAGCAGTGTTGATGTTGATAGAGCTGCTCTCCTTTACTGTATTTTGACTGGCAAGATTGTTGATTTTGGAGCCATTATCTTTCGGTCCATGCAAGAATTTATACGCAGGGAAAATAGAAGGGGATTACCTCACCCTTCATTGGTTTGTGGACTTTGCAAGAAATACGGCGTATATTGGACTGAGCTTGAACCACGACTAGCTAGGAAATCTGCAATCACTTTCAGAAATCCTCGGGTACCTCTGACTCAGAGAGAAGTTGCTCTTCCTACTGCCCCACCACAAACTTCTGCTGGTTCATCTGTTGCACCTTCCACCACTTTCGACTCCATTGCAGCTGTGCTAAACGAGATTAAGGAGTTGCGGATGGAGATGCGCAATAATGACCGAGACTATCGGACTTTTTGTGCGTATGTTGCCTCCTACCATAAATCATTAGTCGACTACCTAAATATGAAGGGTCGTGCGGGAGAGGTGATATTCCCCATGCCGCCACAATGGTGTCCTTCTGCTGATGATGATATGGAAGCAGATGCCCAGGAGGAAACTGATGCTAAAGATGGCTCAGAAAAGGATTCAGACAGTTGAGACTACCCCAGGGAAGTCCTCTTTACTACTTTTTCCAATTCATTGAGGACAATGAATATCTTAAGTTTGGGGGTGCTCTATTGTGCTCTGTGTCATGCTGCTATGTTTTTCTATGCCTGTTGTTATGTTTTTCATGTTTTGTTTTTCATGTTTTGTTATGTTTTATTTGCCTGTTTCAATTTCTTTGTATGTGTTTCTTTTTATTGTTTGTGTGCAATTATACTCAGTTTCATAGATTAGTTTTCTAGATTGTGGCTAAAGATGGATTTTGCAAGGAATTGATCAAATTTTGTTTAAATGGATGATTTTTATTGTTTGAGTATTGGAATGTGGATAGAAAGCTTCACTTGAATCTTTTCACTCAAACTATGCACCAATCATATTCAGTTTATGCACTTACTATGTTGATATGTGAAACTAAAAAGACTCTAGAACTTGATTAGTTATTACTTGAGGCGAAATTTATAGACCATGCATGATTAGGAAAATGATCTAGGCAATTTTTTTTTTTTTTGAGATTGAGCCTTTCAAGCCTACCCAATTATATTAATCCCTTGGAAAACCCTTTGAGCCAAATTTTTTCATTTTGTTGTTATATAACCATATTACAAGCCATAGCCTAATTGCTTGATTATCCTATTCTTTTGGTCCCTTACTTAAAGCACTATCAAACAATTTTTGGATTAAGGGAGGAGCTCAAAAGAAAACAAGGTGGTTTGTAAATTATTGGTTTGAGAATTTGAATGTTACAAACAAGGGTTTGTTCTCGGGTCTTGCTGAAAATCTAGTGTCATATGTAGTTTCAAGTAGTGGAAAATAAAATTCTGGAGTGTGACACAAAAAAAAAAATCATAAAATCAAACTCGAGAATGAGTAAGGTTGGGTAGTAATTCATGAGCTCAAAACAAATTAAATCCAAAGGTGATTACAGTGCTTTAGGTGGATTAAACTTCATATTATATCCTTTATCCCACCTAAAACCCGAGCCTTACATTAAAACCTCTGAAAAGTCTTTTTGATTCTTGGTTATGCATGAGTCTTTATTAGTGGAGAGTAGTAGTTAATTCAAGCATAAGAAGTCTTGTGTTTAATTTCCATTTAGGTTTCGTATTAACATTTGAGTGCATAAATTTGAATAAATGATTGTACACACACACACAAATGGAAAGTGAAGAGTGAAGGGGGATTGGTTTGCTTTGATTGACTTGAACAATATAAATCTGAAATTTATCTTAAGCTGAGAACCTTGTGAATTCTTGAAGAAAATCCCAATTTAGTATGAAAAGTATGTGAGTTGAGTATGGTTGAGAGTCTTTAATTGTTTTGTTTCTAGTATATGTTTGCTTGAGGACAAGCAAATTTTTAAGTTTGGGGGTATTTGTTAGCACTGAAATTTATATATGTTTAGAACCCTTTTTACTTAGTTATTTGATTTGTTCTTTGCTTTATTATGTATGTTTTATGTGTTTTGTGCATTTGTGCAGGAAAAAGAACAATATGGAGAAGTTAAAGCTTTTGGAGCTGATTCTGATGATTCTGTGAAGAAGTGAAATTGCAGGATGCTGATCGTAACTTATGCTGCAGCAATAGATGAAACTAGACAGTGTAGAGTAGATCTGGGGAATCAATACCATTGTCACAGCATAACAGTCTGATTAGGGCAACACTGTTTTTCCACGTGGCATTCCCCATTTTAGTGCCTGGGAACCTTATAAATAGTCTTTTTATCAGAATATCGGGGGAGGCTGCGGCAGAAGGCTTCAGGATTGATTTAGCTCCATAGAAACTCCATCTTTTACATCTTTTTCAATCAATGTTTATTCTAGGGATGATGATTTGGAATTATTGGATGTTTATCATGATGTCTAGGAACTAAACTTCTTTTTCCTAGAATCGATGTAGCCAACTTTGGGCAGATTGTAATTATTTTGTGATATTGTTTGGATGATATCAATTATGTTTATTTAATCTACTTGTTCTTAATGCTCTAGTTGATTGGTCACCAATTGGATGAATTAGTATAGAAATCCGACACTCGGGAGAGAGGATTATTTATATGCACAAGGGTAGATTAACATAGGACATTGTTGAATCGGGAGGTTGACAATTCTTATGAGCCATAGAGAAACGGATTACCATTGCTTAATGAACTCTATTATTTAATTCTGAATCGGGAGGTTAGGATTAGGTAATTTGAGTATGACTGTTTAAAACTCGGGAGAGATAAACAAGAAATAGTTTCGGTTATAAACAAATTGAAATCAAAAGAACAATTGATCAAAGGAATTGTATGAACCCTAGTTAGGTGAAATCGAGTTCTAGGAATATTTTGCCATTGATATTTTCATTCGTAATAATTGTGATTTGTTTTAAGTAATTTGTTTCGTAATTAATAGTTAGGATAGAAATTAGGATCTTAACCAATATAAATTACTTTTTCTAAATAAAGTTCAAGGTTGTTGATTACAGTGATTTGCGATAGGCACAATTCCCTGTGGGACGATACTTATATTTACTCTATACTCGAAAACTGACCTGTGCACTTGCAGTAGTGTTTCATTTGAGCACGACAGTTGCGCTTTGAGGCTTCGCAGTATGAGGATTATGAGGGTAGGCTATCAAAATTGGTGTAGAGATCAACGGTGGTCGAATTTCAGTCTGAGTTTGAGGATTTGATGAACAAGGTGAAGGGAGTGTCCGAAACTCTATTGATTTCATTTCTTATCACCAGATTGAAACCCCATATTAAAAGAGAATTACAATTGAACCGACCAACAACCTTAGAGGAGACGTTTGCACTAGCTAGGGTATATGAAGAGAAGCACATGGAGAGCCAGACATATTTACGTATACGATTTCGAGGGACTAATAGGGCAGTAGGAGCTGTCGGGTTTACTGCCCAAAATCACAACATACCAACCATAACCATGAACACTAGCCTTACCACTGCCACCACCCAGAAAACTGCCCAACCTTTAGCTTTACCTCCCTCAAACCCACAATCTACCAATCTATCCACAACAAACCAGAAACCAACCACTGCCTTACCTATTAAACGCTTGACGCCGACTGAGTTGCAGGAGAAATGTGAAAAGGGAATTTGTTTTAATTGTGATAAAAAATGGTCAGCCAACCACAAATGTCGAAGCAAGTACCTAATGTTGCTGGGGACTGATGATGACTGTGCAGATGATGGTTTAGATGAGTTGACGGTGGAACAGGAAGCAGAGGAGGAATCGCCAATAGTATCAGGCGATCTGTCGTTTTTAAACACTCTTGCTGGAAGGGAAAATCCGCGTTCTCTAAGGCTTTGGGGAGAGATAAAAAGTCACCAAATTTTGGTTTTGATCGACAGTGGTAGCAATCATAACTTCATCAAACCATCTGTGGTGGAGGCTTTGAATTTGATGGTACAACCCGTGCCCAAGTTTCGGGTATATATTGGAAACGGTGACTCCATGGTTTGTAGCTATATGTGTCCAAAGGTGCCATTGGTGATGTAGGGAACTACTTTTACTTTGGATTTCTATGTTCTACAAATTCAAGGACCGAATGTGGTGCTTGGGATATAATGGTTGCAGGGCTTAGGGAGGGTTTCGCATGATTATGCGCAGGTGTTGATGGAGTTCTGTTGGGAAGGACAGTCCGTAACATTACAGGGAGACGTTACTTTGGAGTCGCAAAAAAATAAGTTGTAATGTATTACAGGGCTTGTGGAAAAATAATGATATTGAAGAGTTGTATTAATTATATTCCATAGCAGCCAACGACTGTGACGGAAAGGGTGAGGAAATACAGTTTTCGGCGCAGCTACCTAAGCTAGTGTTGCAAGTTTTAAACTGGTACTCCACTCTCTTTTCTACCCCAACGACCCTACCACCCTACCGTACCTTTGACCACAAAATACATCTTTTATCGAATACCAAACCCGTGAATGTCAGACCTTATCGCTATCCCCACTATCAGAAGAATGAAATGAAAAAGTTGGTGCGTGAAATGTTAGAGCAGGGGGTAATTCGATCAAGTCAAAGCCCATTTTCATCTCCTGTCTTGCTTGTTAAAAAGAAGGATGGGACTTATAGATTTTGTGTAGATTATAGGGCCCTCAATGCAGTAAAGGTGAAAGATAAATTTCCAATCCCAACAATTGATGAGTTATTGGACGAGTTGGGAGGGGCGAAGGTGTTTACTAAACTTGATTTACGGGCTGGATATCATTAGATCAGGGTGAATGAGAGGGACATATACAAGACAGCCTTTCGTACTCATGAAGGCCACTACGAGTTTTTGGTGATGCCTTTCGGCTTGTCAAATGCGCCATCAACCTTCCAAGCCACGATGAACCTTGTGCTCAAGCCTTACCTTCGGAGATTTATCGTTGTATTTTTTGATGACATCTTAATTTATAGCTCCTCCATCATTGCACCCATTTGCAGCAGGTACTTGGTTGTTTACAAGAAAATCAATTTTATGTTAAACTGTCAAAATGTGTCTTTTGCTAGGAATGTATTGAGTACCTTGGCCATCAAGTGTCGAATGGAGGTGTCAGAGTTGATCCTAAGAAGATAGATGTCATGGTTTTCTGGCCAGAACCGAAGTCACAGAAACAGTTACGCGCGTTCCTGGGGTTGAGAGGTTATTACAGGCGGTTTGTGAGTGGGTATGCTACTATTGCTGCTCCTTTGACAGATTTGCTACGCAAGGAGGGATTTGAATGGTCAAAATCGACTGCTGATGCTTTTGCTGCTTTGAAGGAAGCCATGACTCGGACTCCTGTATTGAGATTACCAGACTTTAAAAAAATCTTTGTCATAGAAGCAGATGCCTCAAATGTGGGTATTGGTGCGGTGTTAATGCAGGATGGGCATCCAATTTCTTTCTACAGTAAGAAGTTGGGGCTAAGAATGCAGACAACGTCAACATATATTAAGGAGCTACATGCAATTACAGAAGCAGTAGGGAAGTGGAGACAGTATATATTGGGGAGGCCTTTTATTATTCAGACAAACCACCGCAAGATCAAGGAATTACTGCAGCAGGTAATTCATACACCTGAACAACATAATTACGTGCGCAAGTTGCTTGGCTATGAGTTTCGAATTGAATATAAACCTGGTAAATCCAATTTGGTTGCAGACGCCTTATCCAGGTTACCAGAGGAGGATTTTGGTGAGCCCAAAGGGACTATGCTTATGCGAATTATGAGCCATCTAGTACCAAAATTTTTGGGGTTACTGCAGAAAGAAAATCAAACTCTGGTCAATTTGCAGAAGCTTCATAAACAGCATAGAAATAGGGAACTTGATGATGATTTTACGGTGGTAGATGGGCTGGTGATGTATAAGCACGTTATTATATTGGGGACCAGTCGAAACTTAAGGGTGATTTATTAAAAGAATACCACTCTACCCTAGTTGCGGGGCATGGCAGAGTTAAGAGAACTTTGGTACGATTGTCAACTTTGTTTTCTTGGCCATCAATGCGAAAAGATGTAGAACAGTTTGTGGCTTCATGTGTGGTTTGTCAGCAAACTAAATATCTAACGTAGGCACCTGCAGGGCTTTTGCAACCGTTGCCGATTCCTTCCATGGTATGGAATGATCTTCCTATGGATTTTATCACTCATTTGCCAAGTTCACAGGGATACACAGTTATATTGGTGGTCATGGATCGATTAACTAAATCAGCTCACTTTGGAGCACTGCCAACTAATTTTACTGCAGAGAGGGTGGCGCAACTGTTCACTGACATGGTTGTTAAATTGCATGGGTTTCCTGGAACTATCATAACTGATCGAGACACAATTTTCCTCAGTAAATTTTGGAGCGAGTTATTTAGATTGAGTGGAACTAAAATGAAGCATTGTACTGCGTACCATCCGCAAACAGACGGTCAATCTGAGGTGGTGAATAGAGGTTTAAAACAGTACTTGCGAACATTCACTTTTGATCGACCAGGTACTTGGTATAAAATTTTGGGATGGGCAGAATTTAGTTATAACTCGAGTTATCATTCGAGGATTAAAATGAGTCCATACCAAGCTCTATATGGCCGGTTACCTCTCACCATTTTCCTATATCAAAGGAATGCGACTAAAGTACATACTTTAGACGATATACTGCAAGAGCGAGATGAATTACTTAAACAGCTTATGGCAACTTTACAGGAATCTCAGAACAGAATGGAGTAGAAGGCTAATCAGAGGCGTCGGGAGGTGGAATTTGGAGTTGGTGATCGAGTATTGGTAAAGTTACAACCGTATAGGCAGGGAACAGCTACAAACTGAAAATCCAACAAGCTTGCTAGGCGCTATTACGATCCTTTTGAGGTTCTTGAGCGCTTGGCCAAGGTAGCTTATAAACTGGAGCTCCTACTGGTGGTTGTCGAGACCAACAATGATAAATCCTACTCAAAATAAATTTAAACTGTAGTATAAATGAGTAAGGTCGTTTTCCAAGAGATTGGTAAGATTTATTTTTCTGCAAAATATTAAAAAGTAAAATGGGGATTTTGGGAAAATGAAAATAAAAATTAAATTAAAATCTAGACAAAGAAAAATCAATATGATGCAAACATCTAACCAAAGGAATAATCTTAGAATGGGTTCAGGGAATTGATCATTGATGTAAAAATAAATTCTTTTAATCTTTACCAAATTGGTTATGGTTATTAGTACGACCTAACAACCTATCCCTCCTTACTTCTTCGATAATCAGGATACGATCTCTAATTATTTCTCTTGTCAGTTAAACAACCTTAGATACGATCTTAAGATTTAATTTACCAACAGCATTGAAAACTAGAGAGACTACCAATTCTAACCAACAAACACACATGTAGGTTCATTTAAGCTAGATTATATATCTTCTTAACAGAGAATTGAAATCCTGTCTGAAATCAATTATGTTATTTACCACTTATATTAGAATGCCTAAACAATTACGGATTCAGGTTTCTAATTGGCGATATATTATCCTGACAATTGAACAAATGACCCTTTTTGCACAACCAATCAAAACAATAATTTAAACAAGAACAGAAGACATATAAATAATAAAAATATAAAAGAACAATATAAAACTAATTAGATCTCACAATTCTTAAAGAACCCAAACTTTAATTATCCTTTGGCTAGACTAAAAATTTAGCAAGCCATAAATTCAAATAAAAACACAAAAGAAAAATAAAAATATATGAAGATTCAGCCTCCTCAGCCTCTCCCACTCTTAATCTATATATACTAAATATCCTAGCCCCAGAATCTGTTTCCAAAGGAAAGTTCTCTGATTGAGTTTGATTACAATTAAACTTCTTTCCTTTTTCCACCACTTTCCAAAGACAGGTTTTGTATATATCTTCCTTAATAATTAAAATCTTTCACTTGCCATCTTTAGATTGATTCAGTCAACTTCAGGTACAAGTGATAGATCTTGACTTGAATTCCAAGATTTCTTCTGATTTTGTGACTTGAGCAGAATTTGCAGCTTTTAATCCATTTTATCCATTTTCCTTCATTCACAATACAAAATAGAAAATATAAGTCAAATCCAAAAATTAAGCATATAAAAGAATTTAAATCATGAAAAAATATGACAATTAATATGTCTAATATGCAACTTATCACCTACCAGAATCTAAAATTCACCATGTGTTCCATGTTTCCCTGCTTAAGCCTTTTAAGGGAACCGAGCATGAAATTATCAACCCCTTGTCGGTGGAGATTGAGGAGAATAGAGCCAAGATAGAACCGTTGGCAGCTTGTGCATATCGACAGGTGATGAGGAAAGGGAGATTGGATAGGCAAGTGTTGATTCAATGGGAGGGGTGTCCTTTGGAGAGTGCTACATGGGAGTCTTTAGATGAATTCTGCCAAGAGTTCCCACATTTTCACCTTGAGGACAAGGTGGATTCTCAAGGGGAGGGGAATGATAGATACTTTGATGTTGTTGATGTTGCTGAGGAAGGCGAGGCTAAGGAACCGGTCCTGGAGAGCCAAAACGATGGAGGTTGAATACATGGAGTGCATAGCGGGGTTAGACGTTCAAACCGTGTGAGAAGGGAGCCAAGATGGATGTGTGATTTTGAGCAAAGATAATTACGTTTTATTTGGTTATTTATCTATTAAGAGAACTTGTTAACTATTGGCTGTTTTTTTTTATTTTCCTAAAATAGAGACATTAAACCTAGGGTATTTAAGTGTATTTTAGAGACTTGATCGTTTTGCAGGGAATGAAATCTATTTTCTTTGAATAATTGGTTGGGAGCCTTCATTCGCTCGAAGAGTGAAAATCTTGAGAGTTCGCTTCTACTCGAAAGAAGCAATTTCGATAGGTAATAGTATCAAATTATGTGATCCTAACTGTTATATTCTTTAGCTTTTGGTGTTTAGAAGTTGGCTTTTACATATAACAGGACAGCTTATGATCAGAGGAGGTTAGGAACATGGGTTCATACGGGAATATGCAAGGATCTATTTGCGAACTTCTATGTACTTGCCAACATCTAATTATTTAATAGTTGACGTCCTTTTTTTTTTTCAAAGAATTTGGTTCGATTAATATTAAAAAATGCTTTAAAATGGAGAAGAAATTGATAATCCCTAAATCTAATTAAGTTTATATAGTTATATATTATCTTATCTTATGATATCTTACCATCACATTAAATAATTTTTCTCTTAATTACTATTATATATATATATATATATATATATATATATCTTACTACATGTAAATGCATAAATAAAGATTAAGAAGCCATAAAAGGGTTTATTTTTTGAGGCAAAGGCTGATAAAAAGACAAAATACATAAAGAAAAACAAAAATAAAAACACGGAAATGTTTAAATATAGAAGAAATTATTTCATTTTTAAAATTAAAACATACTACTGATTCATTATTATAATTTTATTTGTAAAATTTTTAAAATTTATAAACTTCTATAAATAAATAATTACGAAAATTTAATTCTAAATATTTTATACACAAAAGTTAAATTTTAATCATTTACGCGAAACTTTGTGTAAAGCAAGGACCATTGAGTGAGGGGTTGGGAAGATTGGAGAGTATATTAATACAGAGACAGGAGGGAAGACAGGCTCAAGTTTGTTCACTTACGCAGCTGTCATTCGTTATTACAAAGCCAACCTCTTCCCCTTCCCTCTCTCAACGTCTAAACAGACAGCAAATTAGCCTATGCAGCTGTCGCCTGTCGGGTCTCTCCCTCTGTTTTTAAACTACTACTTTCATTTTTATTTTTTGCTGTTTCCATTTCCGGTTTTCTCTTTTATTAACCAACCATCAAATAATAATAACAGCAACAACTTCTATGACATCATAAACTAGACTTCATCTCATTCTCTGTCCTCCATGAATGAATCTTTCGTGGTAAAAAGAGGGCCTGGGAAATGGATATAGAGACAAGCATAGTGGAGCTACAAGCAAAGGGAATGAGGTGGAATTACTGAAGATTCAGCTTACTCCATTTTTGTCAACTGTGAATTTGATCCACCAAAAGTGTTTCATATTGCAAAAGGAAAGTTACCCATTTTCCGTTTTGTTTGTTTAGATGCCATGGCTTATCCACATTACCTATCACCTTTCGGTGACACAACGTTTACAAAAGTGTTTGTTGGGGGACTGGCTTGGGAGACACCAACAGAGGAAATGCGTAGATACTTTGAGCAGTTTGGAGAGATTCTTGAAGCTGTTATCATCACTGATAAGAACACAGGGAAATCTAAAGGATATGGCTTTGTAAGTTTTCTCTAATTTCTTCTCATATATTTCTCAGTTTACTTTGTTAATGGCTTAAGTTTCTTGTGCATAAAGGTGTTTGACAAATAGCGCTACTTTTCTGTAGGTTACTTTTCGTGATCCGGAATCAGCTAGGAGAGCTTGTGTTCACCCAAATCCTGTAATTGATGGAAGAAGAGCAAATTGTAACATTGCTTCACTTGGAAGGCCTAGAGCTTCAACGCCACGAGGTGCCCATACTCTTTGATAAGACTTCACTTTTCCCCATTCAATTATTGAAAGTGAAGAAAAGACGATGACACTACTGAATTGGGTATGCTGAATTTAATGCAGGAAGAAATCAAGGTAGCAGTCCTTATCAGGGAGTTGCGCAGCAAGGTGCACCATCTTATGGTACTAGAGTTGCAGCAGCAGTGCCTCCACCACCGCCACCACCAGCTCCTGTCGTTTATCCACCTTATGGGTGAGTATCCCTATTGTTTTCACTCAAGCTATTGACTGTCCGTGCCTTGGATTTTAGCTTTGGACATATTAATCTTACATTATGCTTAATTATAATGGTGTTTCCTCAATGGAGTTGGTATATCAGATTGTACATGGTAAAATAATAATGCATTTGACTAGAAATTTGTCATCACTAAGATAAAAGAAAAAAAAAAGGAAAAAAAGAATGGGAACTTTACAAGATCAATGCAGTCAATGATACAATGTACCTAGCATATACTGGCATAATACTGAGTCTAGAAAGAGGCTAGAGGCACTGCCGTGGCTAAAGAAAACAAATGAAAAAGGTTAATAAGAGGGGCAGATTCCTTGTTTTATCCCCTTATTACAAATGGTCATATTTCCACATATTAACAAAGTTATAATCTAGCTTAACTCTTATGGTTATATGAAAATTAAGTTAATCAATTTGGGAAATCCAGTAAGATTAGCAGAATGTATGGCTATGCATTGAGGTGCCCAAATGTATGTATCCCGGATGATATAAATATATGAGTTTAAACAAAGGAATCCATTTTTAGCCTGCTAATTAGTATGTTTAGCATTTTGTGCTTTCTATTTGCTCATATTCCAAGACAGCTCAGAGTGAAAGAAAAATATTACTTATTAAGGTTACAGTAGTAATTAAGTTGTTCAATGCCCTCATCTACCCAGAGAATTTCAAGTAATGATCCAGCTCATTTACAGTTAACATTTCTTGATGTGATATTCAAGGTAAAGTTCCAATACAAGAATAGACCAATTCCTCTAATTGGCTTTAATTTTTTTTAGTTTTGGTTTTTTTAGCAGATGCCACACCAGAAGGCAAACAACAACTACATATATAAAAAGGCTAAAGCATGGAAATCAAGTGTTCTTATAAATTAACAGAGACATTTGTTATAATGATGAACTATTGTTGCCTCCGTTCTATCTTTGACATTTATGTGAGGTATTGTGATCATCTTTTTAATATCCGCAGAGCCTGAGCTACCTTTTTCACTTATGATCATCTAAGATCATGATATTGCCAACCGACCTTTTCCTAAGTTTAAAGACTGTTAGCTGCATTTGATTTGAGAAGGAAAACCAATAGAGGTTTCCCTCTGGCACCTAGTCTCCACAACTAGCTTATACAATAAGTATATTATTTGGTGAAAAAGAAAACATACGTCTAAAATATAAGCAGAAGAACACATATTATTAATGCGTAACTAAGTATTCCTGACTAAAGTATAGTATTTGTCGATGAGAGGCCTTTCAATTGCATCGAACATATATATGTATATATATTCGCATAAATGTTGTCCTTGGATATCTTTGTATTAAATCAGTGTAAAACTTTTTAATAGATTAATACCTTGAATTAATTTCCAGTACCTACCACAGCTAATGTTGTTGTTAGTACCAACAAATTGCTATCATGGTAGGACCTTAAGGTAGCATTGCAATAAGTCCCTTATATTTATATGCTAGCTACCATTGATTCCTTATTATGTAAGGATGCTGTTTCTTGCAATTTACTCTAAAGGAAAGACTTTTTGTACTAAATTCTTTTACAAATTCTATCTTTACAGGTACCAAACTTACAGTCCTGAATTCATGTATCACCAAGTAAGTAATTATAAGTAGTATAATTTCTTTAGAATAGTTCAGCTCAAAGTTAAGACACAATAATCATAAGTAGTATTTGTTCAAATATCAAGCAAAAATAGTTTAGCCAACAGTGTTTGCTGAGAATGTTATTGAATGGGCATGCAGGCTCTCTATAATCCACAAATTCAACAGCCACAGTACTATCATCAACCATACGCATTATCATCTACCACAATGGGGTCTCCATATTATTATGGCTATTCTCTACAAGCCCCCAGGGGAACATTTTCTGCACCCCAAGCTCAACGTATCCCCGGACCGTCCTATCTTTACTACCCTACTCAGATGGAGGGGTCCTATCCTCCCCCAGCCTTTCATCTCACTAGACATCCCTTTCCCTCTTCCACAGGTAAATAATTCTTATCAGTCATCAGTCTCTGATGGTTTCATTTTTTTTTACTACCATTTATCCCAAGTTCCCAACATATATTCGGCTTCACATATATATAATACTGAATTATCTACTTCTCCAATGCTTTAAGTAATTGATATGAACTTTTAATATCACTGTTTCTTTGTACATTGAGAGAGATGGAATTCAAATCCAACCATTTTGAGTAAAAAAATAAACCAGTTATCAACCTAAATGCTTGAGTGCTTTTAGTATGCATTCCTAATTAGTAGTAATTTTCTCTCTTCTTCCTCTGATTTTCACATTCACATTCTGACACAGATAATATATAGTATTAGGGTTAAGTGTAGCATGCGCCAAAGGAGAGAGGGGCCACATGGGCAACCTCTAACATGTGAATGAGCTGTCAGGTTATTGCCATGCCCCCAAATGATGGGTCAATGGAAAGTCATGACATAGGAGCATAGTGTAAACTAATACTGACTACATGTGGTTTCAGTATCAAGGATGATGGTTGGTTCTGATCATGCAGTCAAGTGGTCGAGTATGGAGAGGCCCACTAACCATGTTAAGCACTGCCACTGTTTAAACCATTTTTATAAGAATGTGAATTGGTTTAATCAAAATTTAATTGGCAAAACCAATATTCATACACATCCTTTTGACAATTCAAACCTTTTTGTATTTCTATTGGAGGCAAATGATCTCTCTTGGATCTGACAGATAACTAAAGAATGACACTTTCCCAACTCTATATAGTTAAGTAAGTTGAGGCAGAAAGATTGCCAAAAAATTGTCTTGAAATCCCTGTCAAGTTTTACAGTACTAACCCAAATTATCTTTATTTTATATGATGAGATTTTGATCTTCTGACTTCTGTACCAATGTTCAGTAAAACGGTAACTCCCTCTATATTAGTTTCAAGGTTATTGGTTTCGAAATTTACATTGCCCCGAGTCCAGTGTGATGTATGAAGACCTAACATGGAACCTAGGCAAGCAGAGGGGCCCTGTTTCTCAGTGAAACATCACTTGGGGCATTGTTTCTGTAACTATGGAAATTTATACACATTTTAAAATTAGACCCCATCTCTCTCATTAGATTGTTGTTTTCACACACACACACACTCATATATATGCTCATCCTAAATTTTATTATTGATTTTGGTCTCAGATTCTCAGACACCACAGCATACCTCCACAGAAACAGAAGCCGGGGCCATCTCTTCTGAAAGTCCAAAAACCTAAAGGGAAGAACTCATCCCTGCCAAATGTTCAAATTGTACAATCTTGATAAGTTTATGTTCTTCTGATCACCTTATTTCACTCTTATATTCTCAACAATTTAGCAATAGGTGGGTTACTGCTATGGCCTATGGCAGGAAAAGGAGGACTAAATCAACAACCTTATGCAGAATTTTTTTTTCTCTTTAATTCTCAAGGGGAAAAAAATTCTTCTATTTTTTCTACAAAAGTTTTCATTCAAGTGATTCATTCCTTAAGAGCTTAACATCATTTACAGAATTGTATGAACTATATATGAATGAAAGGAGGGATGCAGAATCCCTCAATAAAATTAACAGCTTAGCTCTCAACATCATTTTGCTTTTTCATTTGTCTATGGGTTATTCAAACACCAAGGTGCACAAATGGAGAAACTCTAGACATTCAATTGCTATTGATAACATATGGTTTGGTTCAATTTCAAATGAATTGAGTTTTGGAAACAGAAAGGAGTTTTAAAGGGATAATTCATAATTGAAAACCGTGGGATCAATTATATATATGGAGAGCAACACTAGCTAGCTCATTTACATTTATGGCTTCTTTGAATGGCGTTGATGTCCAAGAAATGTAAGAATAAGATTTCCTTTATAACACTACACAGACCCTCCTTTGGTTGCACTGTTCAACAGATAAGTGCCCCTGGATCCTATCCAAAAGAGGGAAAATGAAAATCTAGCTAACTTGCATTTCTTGTTCAAACAGAATATCTAGTTAATATAGCTTTTATAAGTCTGCAAGGCATTTCTTGTTCCATTTTTATCCATATTTCAATTGTTTAGGGAAATGAAAAACCAAATGTAATGGAAAAAAAGTTTGTATTTGAAATTAGTTCCATAACTAGTTATATGTAAATATAAGCCATATATCCTACTGATAAACAGCCACCCTTTTATTTTTTGGTTTTTACGGTCTGGGATTCCTAGTTAGTTTGTGCATACCTCAACAGTAATATCTCTTTGAACGATTTTAAGAGCGCAACCTTTATATCGACCAGATACATTCAATAAAATTAATTTCCTTAACTATTGGCCTTTAAGACTTAGAATCTTGGCTTACCAATAAATCCAACTCTTGGGGTTAAACAGTTAGCCGGCTAATGTATTAAAGGGAGGTTAATAAAGTCTATTAACCAACTATCTGGTATGACTTCTGATAGTCAAAGGATACTGGTTCAGTTGTATATATGCGTTATTTCAGTAGGCTAAACAGCAGTTATGCCAATTTTGATACAAATTGTTCTGAATGTTTAATGATTGTAATCACTAAATCGAATAGAAGAAGAACAATAAGATTGGAGAGATGTCAAAGGAAGGGCTGAAATGGAGCACAACAAAGATGAAAAACTGGCATCAATCAATCTTAAATACATGGCATTTTATGGTATTCGTTTGCGGTTCGGAGCTAGGGTTTTTGCATCCTAGATGACACAAGGAAAGATCGTTACTTCAGCAAGAAATTTCCTGTCCATACATTGTCTGCCAAACGGGCCACGGTAGCTAGCTTCACGCCAAGTGAAGTTGACCAGTCATCATTTGTCTAAGTAATTGGATGCATCCCAAGCACACAGGAAAACCTGTTTTTAAAGTAAAACTATATCCTAATTCACTGTCACAGTTACTTTTTTGCAGATTTTACAACTGATTTTGTATGATGAGAATTAATTACGGTTTGTAATGTTGAATAGAAATATAAATAAGAAAAAGAAAAAAGAGAAAAGATTTCAGAGTCATAGTCCCCAAGTAGAAATAGAATCATTTCATCCCTGCAAGGAATTGTCAACCTAATATCCAAGGTGGTGTTGACTACTGGTGAGAGTAAACCAGACTATATAATACATTGCCATAGAATTTCAACGTTCTGTGGTGCAATTCTTGCTAAAGTCAGAAGCCTTGGGCCACAGAATTTAAGTTATTTCCTTTCCAACCCAAGAGTAGATAAACATAAAAAGCAGGAGATATTTATGAGCCCCTCAACAAAGGTTGTTTTCATTCAACTGCATTAGTCTCCAGCCACCCTACCTCTATTCTCATTCTCTCAACTTTTTTCTGTTACCAAAGACTTTAATTCTCATGATCACCCTGTAAAATTGGCCAAAAATCCAATTATAAAACCTCCCAAAATTAAATAAGATAAACCCACATTCTTCTTGCAGCCCTTTTTGTGTATCAATGGAGCCTTCCGATATTTCATATGATTCTGATCTTGTTTCTAGTACAAACCACACTGATATTGAGCCACTTGATCTTTTTCCAGGCGCAATGCAAAACTCACTTGAGCCCATGCCATTTTTGAGCTGCTTTCTTGGCTCTACTTCCGAGTCAACATTGGATGAAAACCCTAAAGCATGCACTGAAGATAAAGAGGATGTCACCGTGGCCTTACACATTGGTCTCCCTGCTAATCCTTCCAGTAGCTCCATGATCGATCCAAACAGCAAGGAACATGCAAATGGAGCTGCTAAACAGTATTGGATCCCAACTCCTGAACAAATCCTCATTGGCTTCACACATTTTTCCTGTCATGTCTGCTTTAAAACCTTCAATCGTTACAATAACCTTCAGGTGCAATTACTCTATATATATATATATCATGATAGTTAAGATCAAATTCACGTTATTCTTTGTGTGTGACTTACCTCTTTAATAAGAGTAAGCTCTCTAACTTGCTTCCCTCCGTGTTCCTCCACTGATATGCAATGATTTCTATGGCAGATGCACTTGTGGGGACATGGTTCACAATATCGTAAAGGACCTGAGTCTCTTAAAGGGACCCAACCGCGAGCCATGCTAGGCATTCCATGCTACTGCTGTGCGGAAGGATGCAAAAACAACATAGAACACCCGAAAGCAAAGCCGCTGAAAGATTTTAGGACATTGCAAACACATTACAAGAGGAAACATGGGATGAAACCCTTTATGTGCCGCAAGTGTGGGAAGTTCTTGGCAGTGAAAGGTGACTGGAGAACCCATGAGAAAAACTGTGGCAAGCGTTGGCTTTGTGTTTGTGGCTCCGATTTCAAGCACAAAAGATCACTCAAAGACCACGTCAAGGCATTTGGCTCTGGCCACCGTCCTTTTCCTCCATCATTTGATGGGGTTGAGGTACTTGAGGATACTGCATCTTCCCTACATGTCTGAAATTTCCCCGATCAACTTCTAGTACTATTTCTTTTTCACTTATAAATTCAGACCGGCTCTTTATTTAATAAATCAAAGATTATGACGGTTTGTCAAGTATTACCTATCATACCTTTCGTGAGTGAAACAATGTTTCTCAAACACAAAATCCATTGTTGATAGTTTTCGATCCCTAAATTCTAAATTCTTGTTTCTTTAGATTATTGCATGGAGCAATATTGCTTCATTTTCGGGTATTAATTGCTATAGCGAATTTCCAGGTCAATCACCAGCCTGATTGCTTTCTTAGATTTGATTTTTCAGGCACCTGAAAAACAAAGCGTAGAGGTTATGAGTCCAAAACATAAATATCCAAGAAAGAGGATAAAAACAACGGTATAACGATGCAAACATATAGGCTAGTGATTTTGCTCCAACATTATTTGGGTATCTCCTGTAGAGTGAGAACTGAGACATCAACTACAGACAACCATGTATAGGAATGGTGCTATGTTTAGCAAACAAAACAAGAACAATAGGATACCATCTTCAAGTGAAAAAACATTGGATTCTTGACGTAACAAAGCATCATGAAGTGCAAGAAATACTCTCCGCCTGAAACGAAAACTGGCAAAACATGTTGTGGTGTTATGTGTGCGGCTGCTATTTCACATGTTGCAGAAGTGGGTCTAGCTAGGATATATTGTTTATTGCTCTGCCAAACACTGAAAATTAATCAGCACTGCCCATAATCCTAGTTCTGATGCCACAGTAATTATAAATTAAACTAGTTTCGTGGGAGAAGATTTGGGGTAAAACATCATGTCTGGAATTACTGGGATAAAAAAGCAACAAAATTCTCAAGCAGAAGTGATGTATATAAATCTAGTGCAAATATATGGTTCAAAGGTATCACTGGAATTTTGACTCATCCTAATATTATTGTATTTTAAAATACAATCCAAATAAACATTTTCGCATTTTGGTTTTCAATAATCGAATTAATTAATTCATCGTGTAGTTTTCGACATAACTTTGATAGAAAAAGAATATTACATTACTTTTACTTATTTACGTATAATAGCATAATTTGAAAGTTAGATATGGATTCAATTTAATTGGTTCGTGTAATTTTTTTTTAAATTAATAAATGTAAAACTCATATTTAAATACATATATATCTTTTTTTTATTGTATCAAAATAAATATTAACATGAAATTTTTATATTTTATATAACACGATTTTATATAAATATACATTATATATAAAAATTATCGCACCTAATTGAAAAGGTTAGCCATCAATAACTTTTGAACAATAATTTCAAGGCTTTTTAAAAAGTTGGATAAAGTACATTTGCAACCTTAAACTTTTTATTAGTTTTATTTTGATTCCTAATTTTATTTTGATTTCTAACTCTTAAATTATTTTACGATAGTCTCAAATTTTTTTAAAAGGTGTCAATATAGTCATATCATTAATTTTTGAATAAAAATAAGAGAAAAGTACAAATTAAGATAATAAACTCAAAATTATTACTTGTTACTATTATATCAAAATTTGTTTATTAGAAAGAAAATAACATTTCTAAAATTTCTTATAATTAAGGAAACAAAATTATATTTTTACTTACAATTTTAAGAATTCAACCTAAAATTAAAGAAAAATACTTTATTTGTCTTCTTAATAATTTTAGATTTTTTATTTCCTTTTTAATAAATATATTTTCACATGATAATAAAAGAATAATAATTTTGGATCCTTTCTCTAATATTTATATACTTCCTTTATTTTTATTTTGTCAAATTTAATTTTTGAATTACAAAATTTGATAAAAATGCATAATTAAATCTTATTAAAAATAAATTTTTTTTCACAAAAAATGAAATATATTTAAGTAATTTTGATTTTCAAGTGATTGATTTAAAAAAAAACTGAAAGAAAAATTTGTTTATACTAAAGAAGCTAATTAACAATATTTATATCTAGCTTATACATATTCAAGGGTCAGACTATCGGCTCAAACTGGAAAGCCAGCTCATTTTTTGGGTGGGTTTGGACAAGATAGGTTTGGGCTCGAAAATTGAGGTTTGATAAAATATAAATCGAGTTTCAGTTTATCATTTAAAATTCAAGCTTAGTCTGAAAATTATAATTCTTTTTTATTATTTTTATACTAATAATTTTTTTATATAAATTTAGAGTTTTTGTACATTTTAATTTGAGGTTGTATTTTTTTTTTTAGATTTTAACTTTAAAATTTCATATTTTTGATAGTCTTTTTGTAAGAATTTTTTTAAACTTATTGTGTTATACTTGTTAACTATTTCGTGTTTTAATATTTTATATTTTATTATATACTTAACAGATTAATTGTATTTGGACAGGCTTGAACGTGTTTGGGTTTATACACTTTGAGTAAAAACCGACTTAAAAAAAATTAAACTTAAAAAATAGGATCAGGCCAAGCTAGAATTTATGTTTAATTCCTTAATATCTTACTTAGGCTTGATTCAGACCCATTTTGACATAATCTATGAACACCTCTAATCTAATTATAGTCTTAAACATAAATTAGAGAGGGAATTAAGTGCATTAGATGAATGATTTTAAATAGATTATTTCTAATAAATTATATTTCTCAAGAGATTATAGTTACTTGTGTTAGGTTGACATAAATTTAAAAAATTTCAAATTATATTAGTGATAATTTATAGAAAGTACTTTCTAGGATTATTAATTAATATTTACTTCAATTTGGTCTACTGTTAAAAAATTATTTAACTATGTTTCTTTCTTTTTTTTTGGTTAAAAATTTTATCTTTAATTTTGAAAAGATTTAAGTGTTAAGTTAATATATTTTGAAATGACAAAATAGTAATTCAATAATGGATATTATAAATCTAGAAATGTTTAAAACATGTTAAGGGGTTAATTAGAATATATTGAGATACAAGCCATTGTCAGAAATTGGGTGTTAAAGGTTGAGAGATCGATTTCATAAGATGAGAGATCGATCTCCTGGGATTTCAAGTATGAGAGATCGATCTCATGAGAATATGAGATTGATTTGATTAAGGATTAAAAACTTAAAGAACATGTATAAGATGTTAAGGAAGAAAAGATCGATCTCTAAGGGTTATGATACCGATCTTTGACTTACAGAATGCCTATAAGATTTATTTGGTCTAGGAAGAGATTGATCTCCTCTAAGGTAGAGGTTAAAGGTCTTAGATCGATCTGTAAATTGATCTATATTCAAACAGAGAGTTTATGAGATCGATCTCATATGAATAGAGATCGATCTCATATGGATAGAGATCGATCTCCTCAAAATCAGAGAGTTTAGGAGATCGATCAAGGGTGATTAGAGATCGATCTCCCCTCTACGAGAATGCTTGCTAGATCGATCTAGAGATCGATCTTATTTCAAACAGAGAATTTAGAAGATCGATATGATGGTTCGACAGATCGATTTTCACCAACATTTTACAAATTATAAGATCGATCTCTACAAATATGAGATCGATCTCCTTACTTCAAGTTGCTTTGTAATTGCAGGAATTTAAATGAGAAGATCGATCCGGTCATGATGGAAAATCGATCTGGTACTCTACTGGAGGTTCCCAATGGCTCTCTCTGCAAAATCTTCAACGGGAAAAACTACATTAAATGCTTCAGTTACCATCCTGCTGTATAAAAACAAAGCATTGAAGACACTGGAAAAAAGAGACTTGTGCTGAAAATTCTGAATACTCTCAAGAGATCATTCCTCAACATTCCCTTTGTCTTCAACATCACATTTATTGTATTGTCTTAAATAGCTTGAGTGAAAGTTATTCTTCCTACCTACAAAAGAGAAGTTCTTATTTGTATTCATTCTTAATCCAAAAGAAAATAGGAGAGTTCCTCTATGAGAGAATTGTATAAGAGGTGAATACATATCTTTGTAAAAATGGGTAGAGATGTTATTCCTTAACCTTAAAAAGGAGTTTGTATCAACTATTGTGATAGTGAAAAAAAACTCGTGACAAGAAGGTCAAGAAGAGAGGATGTAGGCAAGCGATTGGCCGAACCTCTATAAATTGCTGAGTTTGCTTCTTCTCTCTCTTATCTCCTTTAATTTACTGCATTATAGTCTATTACTTATTATTTGATTACTTGCAATTAAATCCAATTAAGTTTAAATTTAGCATTTAGACTGAAAATCGATTCACCCCCTCTCTCGGTTGAGCCAACATTAATTTATAATTTTGATCAAAATTTATAAGTATAGGTTTTTATTATTCAAAAGGAAACTCAAGTTTATTTTTTCTCCTTATTTTAAATAATTTTTTTAAAATCAAAGACAAAATGATACTTTATTTTATTCTTAAAAATGTTAAAAGTTTTACTTTCTTCTTTAAAAATACATTTTAATATGATAATAAATAGTAATAATTTTATATCCATCATCTTAATTTGTTATTCTTTTTTTTTATATAAAAATTGATGATAAAACTATATTGACACCTTCTTAAAAAGGTTTGAGACTATTATGAAATAATTTAAAAGTTAGAAATCAGAATAAAACATATGTAAAAAGATTGGAACTAAAAATATATTTTACTCTTAAAAAGCTAGAAGACTTAAGGGTTAGTTTGGATGAGTGTTGATATTGGCTCCAATGAGATTGAAAATGATAAAAAAAATTATTAAGAGTATATCTTTTTTTAATAAAATAATTAAAAAAATTAAAAACAAAGAAAAAATATATTTATTGGGCTAAAACTAAACCTAAATCAATGTAGTTTCAAACCAAAAGTGTTTCTGTTTGGCATGAGTTCGGGTACGTGAAAGCCTTAAGGCCCAATTTGGATGCCTTTACACCTTCAGTGTAATGGCGTCACATGGGATATTTCTTGTTTTAATTGCACTGGGGTGCATATGGTGGAAATTTTTTTCGCTTTTATATTTTTTATTTCTATATTTTATTAAATGATTTAAATTTCTTATTGTTTAGTTGTTTTATTTTTCCTTTTACTTTTAATGTTTATTTTGCTCTTGTTATTTTGAAATTTTTTAATTATGCATTTATTTAATTTATAAATAAAATTTTATAAATGTAAATATATAAAAATAATGCTACTTATATTTACAAGATATTTTTTTTATATTTTTATTATTTAAAATCTTAAATATTATGTACTTTTTTTTGGAAAGATTTTAAATTTAATGTACTACAATTTAGGAATAAAATTATAAAAATTTTATATTTTATTAAATATAAAAAATATAACTATAAATTTTATTATATACATATTTTTATTTATCTCATCACAATTAATTTTACCATCAACATTATATTTAAATCAAAACATATATTTTATCATTAATTTTAACTCTAATTTTAATGTCATTGAACCAATGTATCCAACTGTAAAAAGGGTAAACCATTACCAAACACCATTCATTGATACGTTCGTCAGACACGAATAATTCTCACGGGAAAAGACAAAATGCTAGATATCTTTTTGTTTTCTAATATTTTATGACAAGATATATAAAATAATATAGCCAATTAAATCAAAAAAACAAATATCCAATCGATTTAATGTCGGATGCGATTATTAAAACATTAATTAATTCTCCCATCGTCTTTTTGGTTTGTTTTTATTCTTGATTTAATAATCAAATATTTCATCAATCTTTTAAATAAAATAAATATAATTTTTTAATATTTTATTATATAAAAATTAATTTATAAATTTTAATTTTATTATAAATAAATTTTTAACCTTTTTAAATTATATTATTAAACACTAATTTTTTTAAACAAAACACATATGACATATCATATAATAATCAAATATACTATTTATATCAATTTTTACATAAAATATTCAAACACAATTAATAACATTTAATATATATAAATTTAATTATATAATTTAAAAAAATATTAATATATTTACAATAAAATAAAAAATTATTATGATAATAAGTCAAAAGTTTTTTTCCGTACTTTTCAATTTTTTTAGTAACTAGCATAAAAGCATATGTATAGGAGCTGTTAACTCCAAAACCGAAAGTTCTCATTAAAACCATTTCTGAGCAAGGCGAATACATGTGCTTCAATTAGCTACATCCAATCCAACAACCAAGCTAAAGAGGAAACTAAACTGCCTTTCAAGGATAATACAAATAATTTATCAAGCTTTAGTACAGGCAGCTTAATGATCGGCATAGCAAGTCTTACACCACTTAATCTTAATCTCTTGGAGACAGTAGAACTTTGTTGATCATTTGGTCCAGATTCCTGTAAGATGAACCTTCGGAATTGAAACTGGCCTCCTCTGCTTTTCTCTTCCACTCTAAAGCTTTCTTCTTCATCTCTTTACCCTTTTCTCCTTCCATTAATTCTCTAACAAGTCTCTCAACTTCTTCCCTCTTAACATTATTGTCAATTTCCATGCCGATTCCCCATTTAGTACAAGAATACCAGCAATTCGTTTGTTGCTCGGCAAAAAATGGCCAACATGTCATGGGAACGCCACCAGATATACTTTCAAGTGTAGAATTCCACCCGCTATGTGTTAAGAATCCTCCGACAGAAGGGTGGCTCAGAACTTGTTCTTGCGGGCACCAAGTTGCCAATAGTCCTCTATCTTTGGTCGCCTCTGCGAACTCTGCTGGTACAATTGCCGACTCACCACCGACAAGATCGGGCCTGATAACCCACAAAAAGGTTTGGTTACTATTTGCTAGACCCCAAGCAAATTCAATTAACTGATCAGCTGTCATGACTGTGATGCTTCCGAAATTCACGTAAACAACAGAGTTGGGCTCCTTTGAGTCTAGCCATTGGAGACACTCAGGTTCTTCCTTCCAAAGATTTGACCCTAGTTGTTTCAAATCACCGTCATGGACATGATGATTCAAAACAAGATGCAGGGGACCCACGGAGTAAACAGGAGGTAATATTGAGGAGAGTGGGCCCAAAACTTTATGCTCCAAATCATCAAATGTGTTCAATATTATCGCTGAGGCCTTTCGAGCTCTTTCAGTTTCACCGAAAATAAAATCGAACATAATGAAATTGGGGTCAGTTGACCTTATAAAAGATGGTAGATCCCTCAACCGGATACCTTCCATTGCTGGTATCCAATCTATGACAGTATCCAAGTATCCATTTGTTAAATAGCTTTCATCTGCAAAAGAGCGATACAAAAAGATAAAAATGGAAATTTTTGAAGCTAAAAAGAATCTTTGGAGAGCTGGTTTTGGATGATTATAATTACCTTTGAGAGGTGTATAACCCTTGTCCATTAGTTGGCGATAGTAAACATAAGCCAGGAAGCCACATGCGCTTGTGGTCCAAAAGAGAACTGCGGGGACGCCAAGTTCTTCAGCAGCATCAAGAGTAAAGCTCATGACTCCATCCGAGACTATGCAAGAGACGGGAGGAACGTTGGACGAGGATGAGTCGTTGAGCTTATGGAGCAGTTGTTTAAAGTGTGGTAAGCAGGTTCTCCTGGTGGACTCGCACAGGGATGGAATGTCTTGGGTGGCATCAACATCAGTTGGAGGAAGACCGTCAGGGATCTTTTCGAAACGAAAGGAAGGGAGACCATTAAGAGCATCTGGACCTCGGGACTTAAGCAGACGTTTGTGATTGAACTCAGTATTGACAAAGGTGATATGGAAGCCTCTGTGATGAAGTATTTTGGCTAGCTGTAGCATGGGGCCGATATGGCCTTGAGCAGGGTAAGGAATACAAACCGCATGAGGCTGATCAGTAGTACCCAATGAACCCATTCTCTATCCAATTCACTTGGAAAGGTGAAAACAAACGCTCAGTATGAACAAACAAATTGGGAATTGGACATGCTCCAGCTGAGTGATCATAGCTCCTTTTTATATTGAAGTGGCCGCCTTAAACCGTAGGGCACGTTCTTTCTACTGTAGTAGTCAATACCAGTATGTAGAAAAATGTGTAAAATTGATTATCCCCATACCTGAGGATAAAGTACCAGGTCAAATATATCAGGCAAACAGAGAAGAAAACAAAATACTGCTACAACTTGACAAGGCAAAGCTAATAAGCGCAAATCAACAGTCAATTACAGCTATGAATCCTCTTAAGTCGGTCATATTGAAGATCATTTATGGCACACGCGTCACAGAGTCGTTGCAGCCCTGTACGTAAGATGGCTAAATGGCCAAGGCGGCAACTTGATAGAAGATTATATTAATATTAAACGCAGCATTCTCCAATAACCATCATAAATTTCCAGAATGATCTTTATCTCATCGTCGACAGTCTTTAATATATATATTTTCTTTATAAGCTTCCTTTTGATGTATTGATGATGTATTGATGATGTATATCTTTTATATATTATATTAATACATTAAATATATCCTTTTATAGGATTCAAATAACTAAAATGTTTTCTCAATTGTTATTGAATGCAGTGGTGAAAAATTTTGGTACTTTTGTTAGTGATTTGAATTTAAATATTTTAAATATAATTTTTTTTTTCATAAATGCGTTAAATTCAAAATAGATAAATTTGTTTAAACCAAACCTTAAAACATAGATTAAGCGAAACCTAGAAATTTCTTATAGCTTTGCAAACATATCAGTATTCATTAACATAATTTTTCCGGGTAGGAAATGGATAAATTTACTACTTCATTCTAACCCTTTTATTTATTTCTTTTCCATTTGATAGACTTAGACTTTATATACTGCTTAAAAATTACCTTTTTTATGTTAAAATTTTAGAGTTTAAGTAAACAATTTTTTGATCGAGTAGTTAAAAAAGAGTTATGATATATTTTATAATTTTGATTCAAACCCAATAAATTTTATCCCATATCTTCAATTATCTATAAAAAAAAAACCAAAAAGAAATTTTAGGGTTTATATATATAAGCATCTCTACAATAAGTTTACTGGTTTTGACCTTAATATAAGGTCATTGAATAATAATCCATTAATCTAAACTACTGATTAAATTATTAAAGTAAAAAAATATTAATCTGAAAATCTATTCAACTAGTTTTGTAAATTATTATTAAATATTAAGTATTAATAAAAAATATATGAGATTATTACCAAATTAATCCTTTTTTTCCTCAAATATATTTGAAAATCGCAAACTAATGGTATCATAACTATAGTCTTTTTGTATAACACCCATGGCAATGCTATGCTAAGGCAGTCGAATACTATAATCAGTATTCGACTGCCCGTGTTCTATTAGCATAAAAGCAGGACAACAAACATAAAATTAATGACCATTGTTGTAAAACATAATAAATATAAAACTAGTACTAATTAGTATAAAAACATGAGAATAAAAATAAAATCAATGTTAAACGACGTAAAATAAGACAAAAAACATAAAACTAATATCAATTATTATAAAATTATAAAAAAAAATGTAAAACTAATATCATGTGCAATAAAAGCATGACATTACATGACAATTAACGTAAAAGCATATTAACATGTATGTGCATACACATATTCAATATGACTTGATTTTAAATGTATTTATAAAATGAAGTCGACATTTTATATATATACAAATTAATAACATGTATGTACATACACATATTCAATATGATTTGATTTTAAATGTGATGAGAGTTTTATTAAAGGTAATTGGGTCTTAACATAAGGATATGGATCTAGAAGTAGATTGAACCTCAGAGGATTCATATTGATTATGAAAGACTTACTATGAGATTATTTAAGTAAGGGGTTTTAACAATAATTACGCGCTAAACAACTTCTATAAATAGGTCACAGTATCATCTTTACAAGGGAAGTTCTATTTGCTTATTGAAATTTTGTAAAAATCTTATCTGACTTAAACATTTTTGATCGTTTTCTTTCTTACAGAGTTTTTAGAGACAAGCTAGCATAAAAACCAGAATTCTGACGTCATCAAAATTTTTTATTATGAACAAGTAGCAACAACTGACACCATCTATGGAAAACGAAATAATCTATGCACTCATTACCATTTAAATCTGATTTCAGAATATTTGAAGAAATGGATTAGCTTCCGATTCCTCAATGTTTATGCTAATATGTTGAAATGTTATACATAAAACCGATTCTTTAAATATTTTTCGAAATTCTTTTTAGTTCAAAATTTGAAAAAAAAAATGTGCGAGGTAAGTCACGCACTCAAAGAAAATGACTTGAAACGAAAAAGATGCGAGGTAAGTCATAATCTCAAAGAAAATGACTTGAAGCAAAAAATGCGCGAGATAAGTCACGAAAACAAATTGCATAGCTTGAAGTAAAAAATAGGTAAGATAAACCACAGATTAAAAAAAAAAGTTTGAAAAAAAAAATGCATGAAATAAATCACGAAGACAAAGTGCATGGATTTGAAAAGAAAAATACGTAAAGATCTGTACCAACAAAATTAACCACAACATTTATTGATCACTAATTTAGTTAAGAAATATTACTTTGATGCTTGCAAACTTATAAATGTTATTTAGATGTAATGAAAGTACCCATTATGTTGTAATTAAGAAAGAGTTTTAATAGCTTAAGAAAAACAAAGGATTTTTAATAAGTATTTTATTTAATACAGTAATTTTTAACAAATAAATGAGTATAATTATATTTAAAATACTTATTTAATTATTTAAGATATTAATTTATTTATTTTAATATATAAATAATTATTTGGGATGTAATATCTTCGATGACAAAAAGTAAAGTTAAGCCAAATAAAAAGAGGGTAAAAGCAAATTTGAAACAAAAAAAAAAATTCCTATGGGAAAATAAAAATACTTACTGTGAAAGAGATAATTAGATTTTTTCTTATTTTTCTCCATTTTGGTACTATTGAAAATATAAGATCTTGATAGGAAAAAATTATATAACCCAATAAAAAAACTTAATTATGAAAAATAAAATATTTGTCAATAATTTTAATTTTAAATTTCATGAACCAAATCCTCCTTAAAAGTAAAAGAGATAATCTGAATTTTCATGATTAGCTGTATCCATTAATTAAATAGGTACGACGTTTGGGACTATAGTTTATATATTAAATGTATATAAAATAAAATATAAAATATTTATTTATTAGTATATAAAAACAAATTTAAGTATAAAACCTTTTTGTATTTTGTCAAAAATGTTATTAGATTGGAATATTAATTATTAGTTTATTATTAGGTTTTATAGTATAATTTATTTAGTTTATTTATAAGATTAATATTTTATATACCGCGCGTAAAATTATGATTTTATAATTGAAATTAAAATAATGATACATATATTATTATTATTATTATTATTTTAAAAAAATATATAATTATTTTAATTTTATCTGTAAAATTAAAAAAACTTTATTGATTATGCCTAACATAATTATCTTATGTTATTTGTACATTATCTTGCAATATTAATACTAAAATGAAAAAAAAAAAAACAAAGTTCTTTACTTTCTTCTCATCCAAGACTTTGCCGCCTTACATTTTTGGCGCAACGTGCAACTATGCGTTGACAGCTATGAATAAACGAAGGAAAACTAAAAAGATAAAATGAAATAAAATAAAAGAAAAAAGAAGTTGTCGCCTTCCTCACAACTTTCAATGAAAACATTCAGTAGGTGACGAGCCCAGGCCTAACCTTATATACCTTTAACTTGTTTTTTTTTTTTTGGGTGAAACAGACCTTTAATTTTGCTGATCATTACAACAATTTTCCATTTTTATGAAAATAATTGATAGCGACTGATCATTCATTATTACTAGTAAATTGGGTATGGCCTATGGGTGGTCCGGCAATTCGTCAAGCATATGAATTGCCTTTGTCTCCAGTCAGATTTTGAATCAAGAATTTTTACATTTATTTAAATATTAATATAAAATATTGATATATTAAATAAAATGATTTAAAAAGATTAAATTCGAATTTGATATTTTAAAGATGATAATTGGATATAATTTAATTCAATTTGATTCATATATTATTAATGTAATTTTTATTAATTTGATAATAAATATATTTTTTATTAACAAAATATTTAAATGAGACAAGCAAATTAAATTTTTTATACATCACCAATAAAATTTATAAGATATAATCCCACCTTTAATTGCCTAACCTTTGCCGAAGCACAGACAGGATTGAAAGTGAAATGCGCCCAAGAGATGTGCTCTTAGACGCTTGTAACCTTCATTTTTTTTATTTTAATATTTTCATTAAAAATTATAATTATAATCCTCCGCATTCAACCTAACACCTTAAAGTTATAAGATCTCATTTGTCACATGGTATCGGCTAATAGCTTCTACCTCCTAACAATGACTGCAACGGATACTTGCATTGGGCAATGATGCCGACCAATCAGAAAAGATATTTTAAAAAAAAAATAAATGGTACAAAGAAAAGATATTAATGAAACAGATCTATAAAAGCGAGTGCCGAAGCAAAACATCCAGAACCGATAAGATCACGATGAGATATTTTCACTTGTCGTCTCATCAGAACTAAGAAATGAATTATGCTCAAATACAAATATAGTTAACCCTAAATTAAATAATAATAATAATACAAATCTAATTTCAAATTTAGTTTAATTAATTCATTTAATTTTTTTAAAAATAAATTTTAATAAATATAAAATTTAAATCTCGAGATTTGCATTTTTCTCTATCATAATAATTTACAGCCTTTTTGATGATAAGTCAACCATTACGTTCTCAAAGAATATTAAGACGTTTTGGCATCTTCTTCTTTGTTGTGTCATCATTTTCATAATTTTTTTATAAAAAAGGAAATTCGTATCCATTATCGAAAAATATGTTAAAATAAACTCAGTTTCAATGCTGCATACGCGCGGCCTCATGACTAAAAGAGTAAAAATAAAATTATTTGCTTAACCCTAATTTATAATTTATAATTTTTTATTAAAAATATATATATTTAATAATTATTTTATTTTTTTTAATTTTATTAAAATTAATTTCATCATTCATTTAAATTAATTCTTAATCGACTATCGAGAAAATAGATGATACAACCGGGATGAACGAACTTATAATCACAGGATTTAGTTAATTAACATCTTTATAATTCAATACATGTAATTATTTGCATGTAATGACGTCAGTAGTTAGTTACTGACAGCTATGATAATAATTTATTTTTATTACCTCAATTTATAGGTATCATTTGATTTTTCTATTACATGTTCGATCTATCGTTGTAAGTATTTGAATAATCGCTGATGACAGCCTTCATCTCAAGGCAACGAATAGCCGCACAGACAAAGCAGCCTTGACTTGGTAGGCATTTGGCCTCTGTACAAGTCATTGCCGATCCTTTCACCTTTTTTCGGCGGGATATGCATACCATCACTTTCCGTGACATTAATATTTAATAACAACTATCAAGTGGTTAATTAACGCAAATATTCAATCTGTCTTACTCACACAAAGCTAAAACACGGATAGTGATATTTTTAGGCTTAATTAATTATATGCAAAGAAAGTTGTTTGGATTTCGTCTCTTTATTACAATTTTCTTTTGAATTATTTGTTAGTGTAACCAAAGATATTTTCAAGTTTTTTTTTTTAATTTGAAACTATTTTTTTAAAATCGAAAGTATGAAAAATTAAAATTCACTCAACAAATATATTTTTAAAAAATCAAATTTATATTTTCACACTTACTCAAATAGTGATAGTTAACCGTCGCAAACAACATTTTGTTGAGATTTTTCTTTTGTCAATTAAGCTATTAAATGTAAAATGTTTTCAGGGGTTTGACTATGGATTTTTTATGTGAAGTTGCCACATTTTTTTAGCTTAATTCATAGGAAAAAAATAATTTATTAAATTAAAAAAATGTAACCACGTCTGCATACGAGATGTGCAATAATTCAAGATTTTATAATTATTAATCAGGCACTACATGTGAAATGAGAGAACCACTGAATTAATCATGGTTTTCTAATTTGAATTGGCTTCCATCGTGTCTTAATTATTTCTCAGTGGTAAAAGAGAACAAGGCGCACTCGAATAAAACATTGATTTGAACTTATTCCACTTTGGGGCCGGCAGGTTTTAGACTTTTGGATGAAGCAGGGTTGGCCTTCTCCGAACTTCATATGTTTTTAGCCATTTTCATGACGTTCAATTTCGTTTTCTCCTTTGCTCTCAGCTTATGGAATTGTGTTCGAATGACTTTGTGTATCATTATTTTGCTAATTGGAGTAATAATATTCTCTATTTCTTGACCAAAAAGAAAAACTTACCCCTTTTCCGAATAATTAAAAAAATTTCTAAAAGAACAAAATTAAATAAATAAATTTTAAGATACCAAATCTATAAATAAAAGAGTTAATGAAACTTATAATGAAAAAATGAATTTAAATTGCTCGACAAGAGACGTCGAAATAATTAATTCGGAACTTGGATAAAGAGTAAGGGTTTAAAAGATAAATATGTTCAATTTTTATTTATTTATATTCGTTTATTAAATTTAAAAAACGATAATAAACAACATTTCAAATGTTTGTTTATTAAACGAACATGAACAAGTATATGTTTCATTTGTTTACATTTATTAACAAATTCTTATAAAATTTATTTAAAATTCGAGATTTGTTAATTATTAAACTCTTACATTTTCAAAATATTTTCAAATTTCAATAAAAATATTGTCAGATCCAATAACTTTCCATATTTTTATTCTTTTTAGTGACTTTTTTATCTCTATCTTTTTACTTATACATATAAAATATCTACTAAAATATTTTTAAAAATTTGATTTTGTCTGTAGTTGAATAATTTAACGAAATAATGACCTTATTTTTCTTTAAAGTCATTATCCTTAACAAAAAATTTTTAATACTCATCCTTTATATATTTCACTATCCTTGCTACTTCTCCTTTTTCTTAACGCACTAATCTACTTATCATTTTTTCTCCATCCTTTGTATCTAATTTATCATAAATCGCTTTCAAATCCTTTTCCTTTACCATCAGTCACCACCTCCCTCATCTCCATCATTAAAGCCTATACTAACAAATAGAGAAATGCCTAATGCTCTTCATCTCTTCCCTGTATTTTAAATATTACCTTCTAGGCTACTGATCGAACCATACTAAATGCATAGTGATAGAAGCAAGCAAAATATCTACAATTTATTGTACTTAATTGAAACATTTTAAATAAAAAAAATCTTACGTAATTATTATTTCGCTATAATATGAACTCATTAAATTAATATAACTAGTAATAAATGATTTTTTGGATTAATAATGCATAGTCATGAGTGGTCGGAATTATCTATATATGTATATAGTTAGTTGGTCGTATATATTTGGTTAGTTGGTCTGACTTTTGTATTGTTTTCATTCCTTGATTCTTAATTTCTCCTTACAAATTTATGTATTTATACAGAAAGTAATAGAAAGGAACTTTACAATTTAGTTTCAGAATTAATTCTGCATTAACCAATTTAACTGTCTAGTGACAGATTATTAACAAACTTGACTAACTCTTATGATCCATTTTAACAGCCAACTAACTCCAGCTCAACCTTGCTTGAGGCTTCTGCAACTTGAATTATTTTCTACACAACAAACTCATATAAATATATATATATAGTTTTTTTAATTAACTCGTAATAGTATCTAGGTCAAAAGACCCCATACTTGATTATGAATTAGTATTTATGATTAAATAGAAAATAATATGTTCCAAAGGGCTCTTTTAATTATTCTATATGTTTAATATCAAAATAATTATTTGATTTAAAAATGCCCTTGATATTAATTAATACGTGTTTTTTTCTCCGAAAAAAATTAGATTAGAATCTTTTCATTATTCAAATTCAAATTTGTCTGATCACTTACATACAACACTAATAGAAAGAAGAGAGTTAAGTAATTTATGAAATATTTTTATTGTTTGATTTTTTTTCTTCATAACATTGTGTAGCTGTAGATAAAAAAGAGTTAAAGACAGAGAATCCTAACGTTTTTTTTTTATATATATATTTTTATAATAAAGTCCTCCAGCGTGAGAGAGATGCATGACTCTTCCGTTACTTATAAAGCTCTGTCTTATGTCCACTTGACGTCAAGATATATATATATATTGATAATTACTTGACATTATAACATTAATTTAAAGACCTTCCCATAAATTGATAGATTTCCCTAAAAGAATTTTATAAGAAATTTCAAAAAAGGCGAAACAGATAACTCTATTAGATTTTTTTTAACCATCAATTTCCTTTATTAACTCATTTAAAAAAATAAATAAAATTAATTCTATTTTCTTTATCTTTAAATAAGTGTGTTTATTTTGAAATACAATAGGATTTTGATATTACTCCTCAAATAACTTAAAGAATGTAATTTTAATTAAAGTATGATTGGGTTAATTGTTTGAATCTTATCTTTATGCTTAATGTATGTTAAAATTAGATATGCACAACAGTAAAAATAGAATATATACCTCATATTTGAACTTGAGTTAATTCCTACTTCCTAGGTCAATTATATGTGATTTATTATTGCAATATCAATACAGTTTGAATATGTATTAATACGATATAATTTAAATATTGGCGGGTCTAATAATATATTGATACAAGACCATAACCTCAAAACAAAAGCTTCATACTCGATTTTAGTATCGATACAATTAAGTGAAGTATTCTCTTAAAGGTACGATATACCAAAAGAAGTATTGATACACTTCAAGTTTGACAATCTCCAATGGTTGGATTTTTTTATCTTCTAATGAGAAGATTATTAGAAAGCCAACTTCTGTAGCCAAGGATATGAAGAATTTATATAAGGATCAAGCTATGGACTGAACAAAGAGAGAGTCGAAATTTCATATCGAAAGTTATACTTATTTTTAAAGCTTCACAAGAGAAAAGACAAGATAAAAGACAAGATAACAATCTTCATATTATTTATCTCAACAATCTTCTTTCACAAGAACTACAGAGAGTAATCCAATGTTAGTAGAATCTTTTGTAACTATCTTGTTAGTCCACACCTATCTTTGAAAAAGGGGGAGATCAATTCCCTTGAGTGCAAACTGTAAAGTGAAGTTGGGTAAATTAAGTTTTGCTTTTTGAACCAAAAAAAGAAGAACTTGTAAGATTTGCTTTTTGAGCCAAAAAAAAAACTTGTAAAGTTCACTTTCCTCAACTTGCAAAAGATAAGGTCGTGTAAATTTACTCATTGAGCATGTGAAAAGGGGGTGACAAGGTCATCCTTAAGCCTTAGGAAAAAAGAAAAGATTGTCTCCTTGAGCTTGCAAAAGAGAGAAATTGAAAATCATTTTCGATAGTAGATTTGATGAAATTCTTGAGAGAAACACAAGGTAGAGTATATAAGTAAATGTGTCGAACCTTTATAAATCTCTACATACTTTTTCTCTTCCCTGCATTCTTATTTTATTTGTTGTTTATTGCATAGTTAATGTAGATTGCATTTAAGATAGAAAAGTCTTAAATTAGACCCTCTCAGTCATTTACGAGCCAACAAAGTGCATCATATTTGGGCAATCGAGCAATTTTTTTTAAAAGAGAAATTTTAAATACATTATAAATTTTAATCTTTAAACTTCTATACTAAATACATTATAATCTTACAAAAAAAAAAACTCTTACAAACCCACAAAATGGCTTAACTTATCCTTAAATTAAATAAAGTAAAATTCTTTTCCTTTCTCACGTTCTTCTACCCTCTCTCTTCGTTCTTCTTCTTCTTCAAAATACCCAATTCTAAATCTTAACTTTATAAGCCCAAAAATCTCCAAAATTTCTTTGCAAATCAACAAAAATCTTCAAGTATATTTTGCTTTTGGTTGATTTTTGTCTAATTTGAAGAGTATTGAATGAAATTTCAGAAGCATTTTCAGATTTTTTGACTTGCCTACGCGAGACAAGCTGTCTCACCCAATGAAGCCTGAACAAGGCAATCACTCTAAAATACATATAAACTGTAAAATTTTGCAAGGATATGATTTCTTACAAAAATAATAATAAATCCAATTTTGCAATTAATTTAGCTGATTTTTCCTTAATAAATCCTTAATGAATAGTTGTATTAAAAATATGTAATTAACATTGCATCTGAATTAGAAAATCTGGTGGTAATAAGATCTAGATTTGTAAAGTTTATTATACATTTTGTATGTAATAATATTTTTTTAGTTGAAAAAAATTGAATGAGAAGGAAGAACAAAAGATGGATTTATAGAAATGATGCGAATTTAAAACAAAATTAATGGTTTATTTATCTCGAACGGGATTTGCAAGAAATCTTTGAAACAAGATTAACGGTTACAATTTTTTTCCTTTTTTTCTTGAGTTTTTCAAGCTTATAAGAAAATTTTTTCAAACTGATTAAACTGAAAGAGGACAAAGTAGAAGGAGAAAAAATAAATGTCAAAATTATATTTTTATTTAAAGATATTTTTATCTTATAATTATTGACATGTAAATATTAATTTTTGAAGCGTCTTTGCTTTTCTCAAGTTAATTGGCCCATAGTCCTTTTAAGTACTGGTGTGATTGTGGTTATTGGGCTTTTTTCCGTAAAAATAGGGTCCAATTTATGTGGGCTAAAGATCCAACAGTGATGAATCCAAGCTAAAAGAGTTCATTTCTACGGGCCAGTCCACTTCTACCTAAGTTTACTAGTTTATGCATCTAAGCTTGCTCCCACCTTCAAAGGACGTGGGTAGAGCCAATCTCTTTATGCTTATAATTCACATTGTCATCACTATTTTGAAGAACAAGAAAAGCTGGAAATAAATAAAACTGTTTTTCAATCAAGGCAAGAGTATTTTTCAAACCCATCAACCTCTTCTCCTGCTCGCAAATTGACCAAATCTATCATCGAGGCCTTGATCTTTGGTGCCACCCATTGGCTAATCTTTGTTTTTTATTGCTTTTTTCTTGGTATGGTCTTAAAGCTTGCTGGCTTTGGTTAGCAAAATTAATATTTGCAACTTTGCACATAATATCTGGAGTCTGGAGGTGATTTGTCGTCTTGGCCAACCAGATGGTTGATTATGAGAATGCCTTGGACAAAAAAGTGTCTATCAATAACCGGTTCCATATGAGTTGCTGTCTTCATTTTAGGGATTGAAAAGTTTTCTTTCCACAGCTTGACAAAAGGGGAAGAGAAACGTTGGTATTGAAATATGATTTTATCTTTCCCTCCTCTAAAATTTAATCTAGATTTTTTTATTTTTTTTTTGTAATGAGGAAAACAAAATAATTATAACAATGTTAAAGTTTATTTACAAATATAACAGCAGATTAATACACAATACAGAGTAAAATTCAGCTCAAACAAGCGTTGAACACTGAGAAGTAACAGGGTCAAACAAGGCTGGCAACAAGTACTTCCTTCCATTGCCGCCTTGTGCATTGTAGCTAGCACCAGTGGCTCGATCTACTAACAGTTCTCCAGCATATCCAGGGTATGCCCCTTTACCGTACACGCCCGGGCAAGCCGATGCTGCTTCCAGCTGAGCGCCATCCGAGCCCAGGAAATAGCCTTTTCCGTATGGATTTGTCACAGCCCCAGCTAAAAGACTAGCTATGTTTATGATCATGCCATCCACACCCACGTCTCCATTGGGGGCACCAAGTGGCGGAGTTTGTGGTCCGTAAATAGGCTGGTGGAATGGCCACGCGCATTGACCTGGGCATTGAGTCACTGAGTTTCCAACCCAGATGAAGACGGATTTTTCCTCGGCGTTTGAGCTATGAAATCCGCAGTTACTCATGCAAAAACCTTCGACAGCCACGTCTTTAGCTGTAAGGACTAGAGTTAACCCACCAGGTTTGGCGTGGACTAGTCTAGCCAGCCTGGAAATCTGGGACTTTTTAAGAACTTTGCCAAGGGAGCAGTTTCTATCAGTGACCTGGTTTGCCAGGACAATACGGGCATCGCTTCTGCCAGCTCTTTTCATGTAAGTTTGGATAGTGTTCCACCAGTGAGCCACTAGGGGTTTTGCAAGGGAGGGACCCAAGCGATCCTTTGGTGGATTGACAGATAGTAGAAAATCAGCAACGATGGATTTCTGAGCTGCTGAGAATTCACCGTACCAAAGAATGGAGACAGGAAGGTTTCCTTCAAGCAATGCCCCTTTGTGGTAAGTCAGGGCCATCGGTGGTGGCTGGAATAGAGAGGTTAGCTTTCTTGCTGCAAGACAAACATTAGCCAAGCTTAGGTAAACAAGTACAATAACAAGAGGCATTGTTTTGGCCACCTGATGGAAACCCATTTGAAATTACTTAAAAATTGGTACCCGGATATTGAAAGATTCCGAAAGACAAAGGGAGCTTGAATTTGATTTAGGGATACGAGTAAGGGGGTACTTATAGGTGAGTTGGTACATGCACTGAGAAAGTGGTAGGGGTTGTGCGGTAGCTTTCATTGGCAGCTACGCACTTAAAATACAGCGATCACGAGAACAGAGAACAAGATGAGATTAGAGAGGGAGACATCTGGCGAGAATCTCCATTTTATTTGCTGGGAGATCAGAAGATTTAGTGTTAAATGGGATGGAGAGAAAAATTGACTTCCATGAAATACAAAAAATTCGTTAAAAATATATTTTTTAATAAAATAATTAATAAAACGTAAAATTAAAGATAAGAGGGTAAAATTGTTTTCCGCTATTTTGTTTTTTTATAGGTCAATTGGCATGCATTGTATTCAAATGTGGATTTAAACTAAGCCTTAACTACTGCTTACATGGATTTCAAAGCTACCAAATGCAAGCAATAAGATCTTTTCAAAATATTAGACCTAATAATTTTTGTTTATAATATATATTTATATCATATAAAATACAAAAAAATCATATTGATACGAAATATACAAAATTTTATTTTTAATTTTTATTATATTCATATACAGTTTTTATATAATTTTAACTTAAATAATTTTTATATCTTCTATTTATGTTATGTTTAAGATTGTCAAGTTTACAAAGTAATTGATTCACAACTGGTTGGAGCTATGGGCAGCATACCTTGATCAATCTAATGCCATCTTCTTTGATCTCTGAGCTCAAATCCCCTGTTTCACTTGGTTCTCAAGGTCGTGGATTACTAATTAAAATAAGTTTGTTTATGTTTATAAACTTTGTAGAATTTACCATTGTGATTAAATTATGTTTTGTCCGGGTGTTCGAAAAGAATCTTTATGCCCATATATGTATATGTAGGTAAGGCAGCTTAATCCTTTAATTTGTTTGTCCACAGCTGAAAGTGCCATGTTCTGTCACATCATGGGATTCCGGAACATTTGGTTGTTCAAACTGAACTATAAGAATTAGAACCAGAGCTGTGAGCCCTCCCTTCCCATGCTTTGTAGTGTCGGACGCCATGCCTGATATTGCGAGTGGTTCACCAGACAATTTATCGAACTCGATCATGAGAGACAATAACCAAAACCATCATACAAATCAAAGCTCTCGATCTCCCTATCTTTTACTATTATTCACTTATTGCAACTTTGAAAACATTGAATCTCAAAATCACAGGTCAGGTATTTGATAAAACAACAATCTTGGCTTAAGTTGGTCATGTCTTTGGTACTACTTTTTATTTAATAATACGGGTATTTGCCTGTCTGTGTAGGGGATGAGCATCACAATTTAACTTTTTAAGTTAAGAGTTTCAAAGCATCACTCGTGCAGGTGTGAAGTAGGCAAGTTTTGGGTGACCATGTTTGCAAGTATGGGAACAAAGCAAGCTAATCAGCCTTCAGACAAGCTGGATGCTGCTGCTTGGAGGCATCCAAGGTGTCTAAGTGAGCTGCTAAACTGAATATAATACTGCTCACTCACGGATTTCTTCAATGGTTATAAATAATTTATTAAAAAAAAAAAAACTGTCTAGCAGCTAAATCATAGACCGCAATAAATATGCAACGCTGCTCTTCTGACCTCTTAAAATGCATCAGACTTGACATTATCATTTATCAGTCTAGGCTCTCCAGCCGAACCCTCCCGAGAAGGTGTGAATATTGACTTTGGAACATCACAAAATGCCGCTGGTTTCCAAAGTCTTCTACAGCTAAATTCAGCTCATAAATATAGGAAGGCGGCTGGGAAGAACGGGAGCATATGACACAATCACAGACCAACATTAATATTCTGTGTCATCACGGACGTCTAATTAACAAATGCTTTAAATTATTAATCAACTACAATTTCCATTCATGATCTTGTTGAATATGTACAGCTATATAAACCATCCAGATTGCAGACAAAGAGAATCAAGGTGCATGAAATAGGACATGAAATTTAGTCAAAGATTTCATGTAATAATCATTACTTGAATAAAGTTTCATGATCATGGTTAATTAGATTTTGAATTGCAGGAGGCTTGGATTATCTCTTGCAAGTTACATGTAGAATTAAACTTGAACAATTTCGCAATATAAAAAGCACTGAAATAATTTTTAAGGCTAATCATGTCTGCGAGTACGTACTAAGGCAGGCAGTATATGAATATCTCCATCAGACACGCTGCAGTACCACTGTCATGTTTTGAGTATTTCGGGACTTTAGGGCATTGTAAGTAGACTCATAGGCAACGAAATCAACGATATTAATTAAAGATAATAATTTTATATTGCAGTAAGATATAAAAATCATGTGATCCAAGTAATTTACTTAATGAATCAGAATGCCCTCGTGATTGCCTCGCTAGCTTTCAGATAATGTTAAATTAAGCTCGTGAATTTAGGGTTAGATAGGATGACGTTAATTATATGTTTGTTTATTTTAAGTGTTCAATAGACATTGGATTTTGTATTTGTTCATTTTAGCAGTGACATTAATTACTTAAAAAAAATGCAAAGAGTATCAGTAGACTTTGAGTGGCATATTGTTTTAATTTTTATATTTTCAAAAATTACTAGTTGTTTAATAATAATGAAACTAATAATGAAACAATCATATTTTTCGGAAAAGCTGACATTAAGTAAGCTGATGTGTATATTATTTTTATTTAATTTAATTTTGAAAACTCTATAGTTTCCTTTTAATTACTAAAAATAAAAATTTATTTATTTTAAATTATTTAATATTCGTAAATTATATTATTTTTTTAAAAAATAAGTATTGAAGATTTTTTTTTTTCTCTCGTCTCCTTTTTATCCTCACACTGACTAATGAAACTGCTATCGATGTCTGTCAGAGGATTGGATCATTGGATCGTAGCTTTAGCTGGAGCCAAATCGACCTCAATAGTTTTCACTTTGACAATGATCAATGGAGGGAAAAAAAGAAGAAAATAAATTTTAGAGTTTTGACTATCTTTATTATTTTATAATTTTTTGTCATCATTTTAAAATTTTTAAATTTTTTATAAAAAATTTAAATATTTACAAAGTTTAAATTTGTTATGCATGATAAAAAAATAATAAAAGAATATCACGTGACGCATGAAAAAAATATATGAAAAATGATACAAGCCCTGAGTAAGATAAAAAATGGTAAAAATATAATTAATGACAGAGTAAATTTCTATAAATAGGGGTCAGATATGATTCGTTAACCCAAAACTTAATTTTCCTATTGAAACTCTGTCCAATTCTCTTGTTGACTTAAGTATCGGAGTGTTAACGCAGGGAACAACCCCTGTGTCCCTCTGATATTTTTTTTCTTTTGCAAAGACATTTTAGAATACGTGACGCAAAGATCGAGATGAAAACGTCTACAATTCAATACTGTTGTAATCAAGCAACAACAAAATTTAAATTAAATCAATTTCATTCCGATTTTTTATTATCAATTTTTTTAAGAAATAAAGAAAAAAATATTTACATGTCATGTATAAATCATATTGTGCCAACTAATACTTAACATCTAAATTGACATTATGATTAATAGAATGCAAGAAACATTAAAACTTTAGAAATATAAAAATCAACAATGCCCCAAAATTCACATATTGGCTACTAAAACTAAAAAATAAACCAAATACACATGTGATAAGATTCATTAAATATTTAATTCACCTTTTTGTTGGAAGCAAAAGGGTAATCACCCTCAAATTATAGCAAAAGGGAAACCAAATACACGTGTGATATCCTCAAATTACGAACTAGCAAAATATTATGAAATGCAAATTCCACTAAGAAAAATGAGCTGCCATCAAAGAGAATAAAATGATCAAAAGCAATTGGGTATCTCTAGTAATTTGAAATTTGATATAAAAGTAATATAATTAAAATTAAATAAAATTTATATAGATATATAATAAAAGTTAAAAAAAATTTATATTTTTTATATCGATATAAATTGTGACACAAAATTTTTATAATTTATATTATATAAATATAATTTTATTTAATATGAACATAAATTACAAATATAAATTATCAAATTCATAAGAGTTACCGGTTGTCACTCCCTGCATTTAATTGAAAGAAAAAGAATATTTCTGCAAAAGTTAAATTTGTCTTTATTTTGTGGTAAAATTATATTTTATTTTTAAATTTGGAGCCCTTTTTAAGTGCAGTTTGAAATTCGGAAGTTCAAAAATTTAAAACCGAAGCCAACGTTCACCTGCACATTGGCTTGCGAAGCAAAGTACACGAAGTCCGAACTCCATTTCCTTTTTGAAAAGAGCGGAGAATGCATGCCTTGGGCTGGCTGGCGCTGGCGAACCACTCCCAACTCCACAGCTGTGCTTTGGCTCGCGTTAGCTTGATCCAGCTAAGCCTATTAACTAGTCGCTTTTTCTCACTTCACGAGCCTTCACCTCCCAGTTTCTAGGAGCCATAAGCGCGTATTCTCACGTGCCCTTCATCTAGAATACCCGCGCTTCAGCTCTTTCCCCACTCACTGACTGCGAGCTGGATCACTCATACTATCCCAATAAAATTAACTCCAGCCTGTCTTTCATAACGTTTATCTGCTTCCATCATTTTTCCCGCATTTACCTGTTCCGTACTGTATTAAAAATCCAAGGTTGTTTTGGTCAATAAGGTATTAGGCTAACTGTGACAAAGCTGTAATGCTTTTTGATTCGTCAAGAAACTTTCATACACGCCCTTTCTCGGCATTGAATTCCACGGCCATATTTGATTGGTTCGTGAAGCAAAACCACCTGGTTAGAAGACGAGGGAGACAGTGCTCTCTTCTCTACTTTTGAATAAAAAACGCGCTTAGGATGAACCGTTGGGTCTCTGTTAGTGGCACAGTCGCAACCCGTAAAATGGGAAAAGCCCATCTCTCCTCGCCTATATATACCTTCTCAACCTCTCAATTCCCCAACTCAAACTCAAACTCAGTTAACTCAGCTAATTGTATGCTAGTCTATTCTTTCTTTAACCAACGCAAAATGGCTTCTCTGGCTACTGAAAGTGTCTTAAAATTTTTCCTTGTAATCTCTTTGTTTCAAATCTCTTTGGCTGGACGGAAGCTGAGTGAAGTGGTGCAAGACCAGTCTCAGCTCTTGACATACCACAACGGCCCTCTGCTTTCAGGCAGCATCACAGTCAATCTGATTTGGTATGGCAAGTTCAAGCCTTCCGAGAGAGCTATTGTCTCTGATTTTGTCACCTCCCTTTCTTCTAGTACTACACCATCTCAAAACAACCAGCCCTCGGTTGCCCACTGGTGGAAGACCACCGAGAAATACTACCACCTCACCTCAAAGAAATCCTCTCTTTCCTTGTCTTTGGGAAGCCAGATTATTGATGAGAAATATTCACTCGGGAAATCACTCAAGAACAAACATATTGTTGAATTGGCTTCAAAGGGTGACCAAAAGAATGCTATTAACGTTGTCTTAACAGCATCTGATGTTGCCGTTGAAGGGCTTTGCATGAGCCGGTGTGGGACTCATGGGTCTGCCTTGAGCTCAAACGATGCTCACATCAAGGCCAAGAGGTACTCCAAATTCGCTTACATATGGGTTGGTAACTCCCAGACTCAGTGCCCTGGTCAATGTGCCTGGCCATTCCACCAACCAATATACGGACCACAAAGCCCACCTTTGATTGCACCAAACAACAATGTGGGTCTCGATGGCATGGTGATCAACTTGGCTAGCCTCCTTGCCGGGACTGTCACGAACCCTTTTGGAAATGGTTACTTCCAGGGCCCAGCTGAAGCACCATTGGAAGCTTCATCAGCTTGTCCTGGAATTTATGGTAAAGGGGCTTATCCAGGCTATGCAGGAAGCCTACTTTCAGACCCTACAACTGGTGCGAGCTACAATGCCCATGGTGACAATGGAAGGAAATACTTGCTTCCTGCTTTGTATGATCCTGCTACATCATCTTGCTCGACTTTGGTCTAACAATTTGAAGCAGTGATAAGCGATTCGTGTTAGTAGAATGTACACGGTTTATAGGATGTAATTCTTTTATATCTTTATTTATTTTGCATATGCAGATAATAATACATCAGCAAACTACTTTGGTTTGCTTTTATCATAATTTGCAGTTCTTATTTACTTTCAAGTTTAGATGGACAATTGATTTTCCATTCTTAATCTATCTAATCATCTTAGCATTCCCAAAGTTTTAGTTATCAACTCCAATGCTTTATTTTCATACAATTGATACGAGATTTGGTCCAAAAATCAAAATCTAAGTTGAACTTTTACTCGGGAAACTTCCGTTTCTGCCTTCCAGTTATCCTGGCCCCGCTTAGGAGGAGAACTAGGATGGACTGGAATGTAAAAAGGGCAAATAAAAAAAAAAAAAAAAAGGTTGCCAGCAAGAATGGGACCCTACGGGGAAGAATGGTCATTTTCAAGCAATTATAGACAAATTTTTTGGTGAAATTATTGCAGACAATCTGGCAAGGGTTTTTTTTTTTTTTTTTTTAATTCAATAGCACATTTGCACATGTCTTGTCCTAGATTTTTAAGGAAAGGAAAACCGTTGCTGCCATTATTCATGTACAATATTTGCTGGAGAATTTAAAAATTAAACTAAATCTCTGATGCTTGCGTTTGTATTTTCTGTACATGTAGCATAAATCACAAAAATTATCATATTTAAATTTTTGTTGATATGCAAAATATCAATATTTTTTTGTTTTTGTAAATTTATATAGATTTTATTTTATTTCACCCGTTTTACTTTTTTTCACTTTTATTTTCACATTATTTCATTTGATCTTGTTTGAAATTATTAATTTAAATTTAAAGAAAAAACCTAAATATAGAGGAATTTGGTAAAGAAATTTGCTGGGAAAATTGCTCTTTGATCTGAAACTAAAGGCAGAGTAGAAATAGCTAACTAGCCAATATTATTAGTGGAATTTATAGGATATTAATTACCACTAAATTTCTTTACCTACAAGCATGTTTGAAGTAAGAGAAATTCTATTCATAACTTGTTCTCTCTCTTCACAATCAATTTTTTTTTTTTTGGTTCTTTTACGTTATGAGAAAAAAAATCCATAAAACCTAAAGAAAGCTATTGGTCCTTACGAATAATTAAATTCAAGGTTCAAATTCTTTTGAGCTCTTTTTTCTACTCTTGCATTATTTTTACCAAAAATGCTTTTATTTTTTTAGATTCAATTTTTAAAATAGGATATATCTCGAAAAATAGAAGATTAAATACTACAAAAATCGAAAAATAGAGCTCTCAAGATGAGCTTCAGACAATTTTTGAAACTTTTTTGCTATTGAAAAGTGACAGCCAACCACTTTCGACATCAATCGTTACTGAGTTGATTGTCGTTTTTTGGATTTCTTGAATAGAATTTTCCTTGAAGTAGTTCAATTGAATTTTATCAAACGCAAAAAAAAAAAAACGTTAATGTTTTATACCAAACAAAAACAATCCTTAAATCGGGAGAAATTCATCTTTCGTTTAGATTTAGATGAATATAAGAAATTAGCCCCATGAAACAGGGGAATGAGAATTATGCCAAAAGAGATTTGACCACTATAAAAAGGGTCATAAGGTAAATCAAAGGGGACTCGAAATTCTCTTATTTCTCTGAAATATTTTCAAAATTTTTTTTTGATTTAGGCATTGAAGCAAGTTTCATGAGGAAACAACCTTAGTGGATCTTTTGTTTTGCAGGTTGATCTAAAAAGGAAAAAAGGTCAGTCCATCATTAAAGAAGCCTCTTACCTTTTTGGCATCAACATTTTGGCACTGTCTGTGGGAACTCGAAAAAGCAATCATGTCGAGCTCCCAAACAAAACAACAAACACGAATTCCAGTGGGACAACCACATAACGACACACCTCTTCAAACAATGTTAATGGACTAGTATAATCAATTGCTCACCCAAAACCAAGCTTTAGCCATTAGCGTGGCTCACTACACCCAGATAGTGGAGTCATTCATCTCCCAATGCCACGCAATTCCCCCAACTGAGCCAAATGCTCGCCCAAATAAACGTCTCCCTATTGAACGCCATGAACCACAAGAAAGACAACATAACCCCAACAAAAAGAGGGAAAGGGAAAAAATGAGCATTCTCCAACAATAGACTTAACCAAAAAGACTAAGACTAGCCTTGGGAAGTCAAATCTTTTTTTGCATGAAAGGTTGGATGCTTTCTATGAAGAGCTTAAGGAGAAGAAAAAAAAAGGAAGACAAGGGTTGGTTCCCTGCGTTAGGCAAACAAACAACTCATTATCCCTTGAAATCCGAAAGGAAACTGTCCCTCATCATTATTGTGTACCAAAAGAGAAGTACGACGGTACAGGCGACCCGCAGGACCACATTATATGTTATGAGGCCACCCTCGACTTATATAGCACCAATGATGCAATCAAGTGTAGAACATTTCCAACTACACTGAGAGATATTGCTAGATCTCGATTTTATTCTCTTACACCTAACTCTATTACTAGTTTTGATCAGCTCAGTAAACTACTCGCTGGGCACTTCCTCACTAAAAAAAGCAAAGAGTGACTTATGCTAGTTTGATGTAAGTAGTTCAAGGGCCCAAAGAGAGCTTAAGGGATTACATACGTAGATTTACTAGTTTCTACGTTGATGTAAAGGACTTTAACGATAGATTTGCAACCCAAGCATTCCGAGCTGGCGTGCTCAGTGACCATGTGCACTACTCCTTATGTGATGAAAAGCTAGTGGCATTACATGAAGTCTGTCATAAAACTAATGATTTGGCAGAAGCAAAAGAGATAAAAAAGACAAACATTGAGCGAGCAAATGATCAAATGAACCCCATATCAAGTCTGAATGTGCAAAACCAAAAGGCAGATATCTCTATAATGCCCCCACCATCAGAAGTATATTTTTATTGGATATATGCTAACTAGATTTGATGATCATGTGGAAGATTACATGATATCATTAGATATGATTGAACGGGACTGAGCTGGACTAAGGTACTTGATTAAAAGATTTAACATTTAAATGCTAATGTGGAAACACTATTTGTTTTTCTACATGTAATCACCTAGTTAATAAAGGATAAAATACATTGCTGGGAAAACAGTGGACAATAAAATATATTTAGGATTAATATCTAATATAGTTTTAGTGAAGTTTTTAGATTTTATAAGCGATGTTAAGATAGTGACACATGTCCTACTTTATTTTTTTAATATTTTTTTAAAGGTATATGTTACCATCTTAACTTACTTTTAAAGTTTAAAAAATCAATTGATAGTTTATTGGATAATAATTCTTTTAAAAAATAAAATGCATTGCTTGAAAACAATGCACAATAAACTTTGTATTATTATCCAATATATTATTAGTAAAGTTTTTAAACTTCACAAACGAGATTAAGATGATGACACATACATTACTTTATTTATTTTTTAATATTTCTTAAAGGATATATGTCAACATCTTAACTTTATTTGTGAAGTCTAAAAACTTCACTAACAATGTATTATAGATAATAATTCATAAACCTATATAAATGTAATTTGACAATATCTCTTAAAAATAAAATTTCAAAAATACAAAATTTATTGATATGAGACAATGTAAATAGAGAGACTTGACAAGAAAAATCACTTCCATTATCAATAAATAGTAAGATTTATTTGTTTTTATGAAGGGAAAAAAAAAAGAAAAACAAAGTAGAAAGCCATTAATTCAGGAGACCTTATCTCTAAATTCTTTATGGATTTGATTTTTTTTTTTTAAAAATAGAAGTTTATGGGGAAAAAAATACTAATATTAAAACTTAAATTTGGAATTTATAAAATTTGTATATCTTAAAAATAATGAATATATTATCATTTAACTTAATATTTAAGATTGGATTTAATGCGTTTTATGGAAACATTATAAACCATTAAAATCATTGATATTTTGATCGAAATCAAACAAAATGCAATAACCACTGCATTACATTACATGGACAAAAAAAATAGAAACAAAACACCAAAACATTGAACATACGAGGCACTAAAGGCGCTTGTATTATGCACCGCATAAACATGACATGTTTTCTCCACTTATATTATTTTTATTTTTATTTCTCTCCAATGATTCACTATTATGAAGACTTGATATTCCAGCAACTTGCACATTTGAATATCTAAAGTCATCCCCCAATCCCATTGGCTGCACAGTTCCAAACTCACAAAAAGGTCACCAGCTGCATATTCTGACATCTCGCGATAACCATGAAACATTTAAACATTCCATAATACGCGGTTTCCCTCTGCCTCAGATGTGCCCTGACCCGACTCAATAGCACTCGATTTGTCCTTTTCTGGTCTCCTTAGGCACGTCACCTTTTGGCTTAATGCACCCTTAGCTGGCTTCAAACTGTATCCTTTACGCATTGGTTCGGTTGAGACTTGTGAGCGAGACTATTGGTTATAATACAACGCGTTATTTGGCTGGCATGGCTTCTCACTCCCCACTTGTTTACGATTTTCTTTATCTTCGGCTCTTTCCTGGCACTTTCAACCCTAAAGAAATCAGCACTATAAATACATTCCCTTATTTCAGTTTTCTTCATCGAAATCTCATTCATCTCAGTTTCTTCTCTCTTGTTCAGTTCTCTGATCAGTTCAATAGTTTCATCAAACAATTCATCATGGCTTCTTTTGCTGCTTCCATTGTTGTTCTGTATCTTGTTTTCATGGTCTCTTTGATTCATTTCAATGCGGAAGCAAGGAGGCTGCTTGCTGAGTCAGAACAAACCGAGCAGCCTTTGCTGTTCCAATACCACAACGGCCCTCTTCTAACTGGGAAAATCTCTGTGAATCTCATTTGGTATGGCAAGTTCAAGCCTTCTCAACGTGCAATTGTGTCCGATTTCATCAATTCCGTTACATCTTCCAAGCCTACAGTAGATCAACCCTCTGTTGCTACATGGTGGAAAGCCACGGAAAAATACTATCAACTCAGCAAGAAACCTTCTTCTCTTGTCCTCTCATTGGGTACACAGATCCTTGATGAGAACTACTCTTTGGGAAAGTCATTAACAAATCAACAAATCGTAGAATTAGCATCAAGGGGTGCTCAGAAAAATGCCATTAATGTTGTCTTGACATCAGCTGACGTGGCTGTTGAAGGGTTCTGCTCAAGCAGGTGTGGAACCCATGGTTCAGCTTTGGGCTCAAGCGATGGTCACATTAAGGGCAAGAGCTCCAAGTTCGCTTACATTTGGGTTGGAAACTCTGAGGCACAGTGCCCAGGTCAATGCGCTTGGCCATTCCACCAGCCCATCTACGGACCACAGAACCCTCCTTTGGTTGCACCCAACAACGATGTTGGTCTTGATGGGATGGTGATTAATCTAGCTAGCCTCTTGGCTGGGACTATCACGAACCCATTCGGAAATGGCTACTATCAGGGTCCAAAAGAGGCACCACTGGAGGCTGCTTCTGCTTGTCCTGGGATTTATGGTAGAGGGGCTTATCCAGGCTATGCTGGGGACCTTCCAGTGGACTCCACGACTGGAGCTAGCTACAATGCACATGGTGTTAATGGGAGGAAATACCTTCTTCCTGCTTTGTTCGACCCTTCAACCTCAGCTTGCTCTACTCTGGCTTAAAACAAAGATGCGAACATGTCGGTGTATAAAATTTTTAATCTTAGGCAGTATAATTCTGTGAGAGATTCTTTTATTGTATCATTTAATCATTCTTTTTCTATCACGATTGAATAAGAGTTTTGCGGTTAAATTTTCTCCTGATCTGATGCTCATTGAGGGAATAATGTTGGGTTTCAGGAATTATATGGTACTAAGACTAATTAAATGAGTTAACTCAGAACTAAGAGAAAAGAGCCAACCATCTGCAGAGTCAGGAAAACTACATTTGCTTTTTGCAGGCTTAATGAAGGAAATTTTATTGATGTTTAAATTGTTTTTTATTTTGGTGGTATTGACATTTAAATTGTGGTACCATACATAAACAACGACCAATTCTTATAGTCTAGCCCCTTTTTTATTTTTATTTATTTTATGATTAAAATTAATTTTGCTCGATCAAAATGGTATTCAAGTAAATTCTTTTAATATAGATCATTTTAAAATTTAAATTTTATCTAAATATAAAAAAAAAAAATCACTTTCACTTCATACTTCTAATATCTAAGCGAGTTGGTTTCTTTTTTCTATAATAGTAAGAGCTTTTGCCTTGTATCATTTAATTATTACCACAATTATTCTGGTTACTAGTAAGACATGGTGGTAGGTAACGTGTTTGGAAATGTTTTTGGCAATGCATCTTGTAATGGCAATCGAACCACTCTGAATTTGTTTTATGAAATTTCAACCTTTGATATTCTCAATTTGAGATTTTTTTTTTTTATAAAAGAAAATAACATTGTTAAGATCATATGAAAAAGTTACATATTTATCAAATTTTAAATTGTTGGTGCAAAATGTTTTATTTGTTTAAATTTAGGGAAAATATTTTGAATGTTACCCAAAAATATTTACATGTGGTATTTGTTCTAGGACTTCAACTTTAAGTGATGTAGTAAAAATTTAAGGGGATGCATGCATTCATTGAAAACGAGAGGAAAAGGCACGACAAAGTTAACGTAATCATACACTACCAATAACCTATCCAGAGTTTTTTTTTTCTAACCTACAAGATATATATTAAGTTATTTGGTTTTGAGAAAAAAATATAAATATTGAAATTTAAACTTTAAACTTGTAATTTTTTTATATAAATTACGATATATCATCGTACTGCATTGAGTCTGAAATTAATTTTCATTCGCGTCACGTGATTAGTTCTGACTTAAAAAAATTTAATTTGATAAGAATTTAAACATTAAATATGATTATTTAAATTAATATTTAAAGAATTTGAACATAAAGTATGATTATTTAAATTAATATTTAAAAATTTATTATTTTCTTTCTCCCATTTTTTTCAAAATTCAAACAATGAAAAAAATAAATAAATACAGAATAGGTACAACAAGGAGTGCCTTCCCTGTCAATATACTCAACACTGTCCACGGAGCACCATACACTAAAAACGCACACGCCCCCATCTTCACGCCATACTTTTAGCCACAAACCAAAGTGCCGCAGCACACCGACCATCCCACTTCATAACTTTGACGACAAGTCCGCCGACGATCCACTCTAATCCACAAAAAAATAGTGTATATATATGCAACGACGGCACCTTTAGCTTTCCGACCTTTTGTTTGGTGTTAGTGCCTTTGCCACCCACAAAATCTTCAAACTGATACTTGCAACTTCAACTGTTGACTTGCTTTAAGGTAATTTGGACTTAGAGGTGAGATGGACTTTTGTAAAATTAAAAAAATAAATAAATTATTAAAAATATATTTTAATAAAATAATAAAAATTTTAAACTTAAAGGGAAAGTAATTTTACCCTTTTCATTATTTTATTTTGTTTTGAAAATTTCTGTGTTGCACAACAAATTTTACTCTTTATATTTCAATATTTATTAAAAAATATCTTATATAAAAAGACAAATGTATCCTAACTACATTTTTCAAAACATAAAACTCGTTCTCGTTTCTCTCTTCCTTCATCCAATGCTTCATCTAACCGGCGTCGTACAGAAAAAGTCTAAACATTTGAAAACGATGAACAGCTATATGAACCAAATTGGAACCACTAAATAAGTACTACTTTACGTAATGAATAGTAGAACTGAGTAAGATTTACCAAGCGAATACCTGATTAAATAAGAATATCCTTTTTCCAGGATGATCTTTCTTGGATTGGATCCAGGAATTACAAGGAAAATGCACAGAACCACATGCAAATCCTTCAACGGTGATGCTCTCCAGCAAAAACTCCTTCTGGTGCTTGTTTGCAACGGTGATTGCCCTTGGCACCCCAAAGTTTGAGTCCACAATAAATTCTGCTGTGTAATGAATCCTCTCTGCCTTAATGGAAGCTTTCTTGGACCAATCCTTCGGCACTGCTTCTCTTTGGAGCCTTGGTTTTTTCAATATAGAAATTAAAGCAAAAGAATCCAGTATTAAACAAATTAGTACAAATGAAGAAAAACCAGATTTTTTTTTTTTTTTTTGGCAATGAAAACAAATTAGTACAAATGGAGATGGTGATGAAGAAAGTGGCCATGTGAGTGAAAAATCAGGGTTAAAATTGTCAATTTAATAAAGTATATTTAGTGATTTTGGTGATATAATTAGAGGTATGGTATAAAGAGTAAAATTTATAGTGCAAATAAAAGCTCTTTGTTGTTTTTTGTACAAATAGAAGGTCCAGTGAATCCGTGCGGTAGAAAAATTTCGCAAAAGCATAAAATTTTTTGATAGGATAGTTACCCTTTTATTAATATATATATATATATATATATATTTAATAATCAATTTTTTGTTTTCAATCTCGATTGAGCTAATCGCTCGTTCATCTAAATTAATCTTTAATTTTGAACGGGATAATGATTTAACTTATCTCAATATGGTCCAAACTAAGAAGTTGGTGTTTCACATTTTCATTAGTTCGCTTGTCAAATTCAAGAACAAAATTATTGATTGGATGAATTTGAAAAATAAAATGGAATTTTGAGGTATGATTTTTAGCATCTTAACGAACGGTGTGGTATATAGGTGTCACGGGGTCGTTCTCTCCTATAGAACTTTTTCCAGTGATAACCTAAGTTTTCCGCAACTTAGTACAGCCTATCTTCACACTAACCCAAATTCGGGTCAATACGTAACGATATAACACTCGAGTAAGAAAAGGACTTGACAAAGTATACTAATAAAGTAAAGAACACTCAAGCTTTAGAGAAAAGAGCTTTTCTATTAATCCGCAATAAAAAGGAATACAATATTTAGCCAAGAAGACCGCTCTTAGCTATCACTCTCTTTCTCCTTGAATGATTCTCTCACTAACTGATGAATGAATCATTCAGGGAGAAAGAGAGTGATAGCTAAGAGCGGTCTTCTTGGCTAAATATTGTATTCCTTTTTATTGCGAATTAATAGAAAGGCTCTTTTCTCTAAAGCTTGAGTGTTCTTTACTTTATTGGTATACTTTGTCGAGTCGTTTTCTTGCTCAAGTGCTATATCGCTGCGTATTGACCCGGATTTGGGTTAGTGTGAAGATAGGCTGTACTAAGTTGCGGGAAACTTAGGCCATCGCTGGGAAAAGTTCTATAGGAGAGAACGATCTCGTGACAATAGGAGTATATAAATATTGCACAAATAGTCTCAATAATGATAGGGAACGCGGAAAATTATAAGCTTAACCAACAAAATAATCATGTATTACAGAAGATTTCCTACTTCTTTTATGAATTAACAATAAATATTAAAAAATTGTACCTAATTATCTTTTTTTTTTGTTACAAAATTGTACCTAATTATCAACAAGAATCAACAAATTTATTTAGATAATTTTTTATGCATAAATAAATAATAAGAACTTAATTTTTAATGATTCAAAACTAATAATTTATACTTTAACATCATAATGAAACATAAAAGAATCAAACTAAAATATAACAAAGTAGATTTGATTTATAAGTAATTATATTATTCAATAGATATGTTAAGCTTAAATACAAAGTTAATTGAGTCCATCCGTTTAAATTTGTAAATAACATGTGTCAATTAATATTCATGAATGCCTGTCTTAAACTAAAAAAACATTAATTATCGTAGACACGGGACATTCATTTAGAGAATGTAAATAACAAATGTCAAATTCATTCAAGAATATATCACTTTGGGAATTTCAATAATTTGTTTAATCGACACAAATTGTGATCTTGATCTCATGGATATTTTGATTCCAGCAAAAGACGATGCTATAGCTTCAATTCAATTAATTGATCTTAACAAATTAGTAGCCACAGTTTTGTGGAAGTCCTTGCTATGCGTGAAATCCTTGATTAATAATAATAGATAAATATCAAAGAAGTTTTGATTTAGTGATAAAGAAATTTTATTGATTATGATTATAATTTTGAATGAAATGTACTTTTAAATAATAATATATTAAAAAAGGGAATTTGGGTTTTAATGGTTAAAATATTATTTATAATTTATGAACTCATTAATAGGAATTTGGAAGTAAAAATAATAATTAATTATTAATATTAAGAAAAGTAGATATATAATGTAATAAATGGAGATAACCAAAACCTACTCAATTAGCATCTTAAAAACTTAATTTGATGAAGAATAGTTTAACTTTTTTCTTTTTCTTTTTTAAGTACTACATTAAAGAAGACCACCGAAATCACAATCAAGAGGGCGTCCATGTCTCTCAATTTGCCTGCCTCCCTTATCCCAAATTTATAATATTTAATTTGCACCAACCAACGCATGCAAAGAGGCGCATTTCGTTCTTCAATATTTTATTTCTGTATCTTTGCAAGGTTCAAGATTAGCTCATATATATATATATATAATACATATAGAAAAATTACCTCCTACGACATTTTTGAAGTTTTTTTATTTTATAAATGAAATTAATATAAAATAACATAAGCTTTAGTGTATATTAAAAATATTAATTAAAAAGAATGAGATATACGATAATTTTTTTAATTTAGAGTTAAACATTTCTATCGTCAACTTATTAAAAATTAACTCTTTTGTGTATTTATTTATTTATTTTGCTACGATATCTAGCTTTTATAATGAATGGGATTAATCTATCATGCAATTCTTGTTGTTAGAGAATAATGAAGAATAAATTAATAAAAGTAAAATAATATTTAACCATTATCATTGTCTTGCTATACAAAACCTGAGAATCCATCCACCATCAAGAGTTTCGCTTTTCGAACAATCATTAACCTCAAAATAAGGCCCCAAACCTCTCTAGTAGCATTTTTTTGCCCCATCTGTTAGAGTATCAATCGTTTAAAAAAGATCATCACTTGATTAAAGTTAGCATCCGTGATCACTCACTCCTTGACAATCTGGGGTTTAAATTAGAATACATATATATATAGACCCGATTCGATAGTTTAATCATTGGCTTCAAACAAACCTCATGCTGCGGAATGTTACTTGCTTTTAAAAACCATGGGAACTTAAAAATGTAACCTCTTTTCTCTAGACTAATACACAATGTGGAGAATATGTTTGGTTGATACCTAGTAGTTTATTTGAAATGAAGCTAGCTGGAATGCACTATGGATTTTATATAAGGTTCATGGTTAAATTATTGCTTGAACAATCTAGATAATTCGGGGTTTTTGATTCAAAGGTAAAGCAGGTTCTTTAAAATTGTAAATATATGGAGGAAAGGGAGGAGGAGAATATTGTGCCTACCACCTAGTTGTTCATCGATCACCTAGGGAGGAGCACAACTACCTATTCTATTGAAAGAGGGCGGTGCCTCGTTAAGTTCTTTATATTGTTGATTTGCATTGCGAATAATTTCATATTTAATTGTAAGATTAATATTAATACTCATGATTAAACCTAATTAATTTTATTACACGTAAAATATATCAAAAATCTAATAAATATATGAGTAAATATAAATATATTTTATAAAAAAATTATTTTATTTATGTGTATATTGATTTTAATTTTACATTTATTTTCATATATTTTAACATATTTTACATATAATGACATTAAATTTATGTTTAATCACTTGCATTTATATATGTTGACATTACAATGAGATAAAAAAAATTTTACATTGTTATAGAAATTCCCATAACAATGCTTCAAGTTAGAAAAAAGGAACCTGATAGGAATGGTAAGTCTGAGTTGTATTCGAACATCTAGAAGTCCTTTTCAATGTGGGAAAATGGAAGTGGTTAATGTTTCTTGACTTCGGAAGGTCTTGGTCCTATCCATTACTTAGCGTAGCTAAAGGGCAAAATCTAATTCAATCGGTGAGGCAAAGACAGTTGTAAAGTTAATGTAAGGGCAATGAACGAAAACAATTACCTATATCGGCGTTAACATTGAAAACTTTAGTATTCTTAATGTCAGATTTATTAAGCATCTCTGATCTGAAAATGTCTGTTGATCGGACATTAACAACTACGTACACACTCGGTCCTAAGATCGAAGTCCAGACAAGGCCTAGTCAAGTAGGATGAATGCGCACACAGTATATTTGGCTGCGCGAAACCTTAATATTTAACATTCTTGTCTTTTAGTTTTCTTTTCTTCATTTTTTATAAATCATTGATTTAAGTATAGGAAGCTTTTCGAAATCTAAATTTCAGACTATTATTTATTTATTTTGACAGATCTTACTCTTCTTATCTGAACGACCTCTCTACACCGGCATTTACAAATCCAAAGTCATAGACATGAATAAATTGGTTGATCATAAATCAATAAATATCATTTTTTAAATTATTTAATAAAACATTTATTACATCAAGAAAAAGCAAATAATAAGGATGAAGATATAAAATCTAATAGCGTTACTCGTATTCAAATCAGAATGTCTATTGTAAATTTGTAACTACTTCAATTTCCCACCTAAAAACTACAAACCTAATAATTTAACCCTACTAACTTCAAATTAAGTCCAATCCACTGAAATGGTAGTACCGTTGGGGATTATAAGAGGACTCCAGCTGCAAAAATCGGTTAAAGAGTATTTAGTTTTTTAAATATATGGGTATAAACTCTTTTGAACCATTAAAATAGATTGGAATTAAATAAATTTAATAGTAAGTGCCGAGATAAACATATAGGAAGAAAGACGGAAGATCATTAAATTTAATTCAAATTATTTATATAATTATTTTTCAAAAGTGGCATTTAATAAATTTAAAAAATCAAATTTTATTTGTAATTTTTTTTATTTTTAAATTTTTTTTCTATCTTTAAAAAAAAAAGGGGAAATTTGAAGCGATGGGTCATTAGTGCATCATAAATACCGACTTAACTAATCCACCGATTTACCAAAAAATCTAAAAGCCCCCTTAATTGGTCCCCTCCCAGTCCACACCTTCCATTCATTAAAGACATCACAGAACGAATAATAATCTCCAATTAGTTATCTCTTCCGCCATCTTTATTATGCAAAAGAGTCAACCCTACGCGGCTCCAACAAGGCCTATTTCTCACCAGCTGTCCCCTCCTGCCTCCCTCCCACGCAACGCTGCCCTATATATACTCACTTCACTGCTTTATTTCCATCACTCCCAAACCAAATCATGGCTGCCATACGTTTCTTTTCACTTCTTCTGCTGCTCTTCTGCTTTGCTTTGCCTACCCCTTGCTTTGCCACCAGTAGAAAACTCTCAGCTCTTGTTGAACAACAACCCCTTCTTCTTAAGTACCACAACGGTCCCCTCCTTAAGGGTGATATTACTCTTAATCTCGTTTGGTACGGCGAATTTTCCTCTACACAGCGTTCCATAATCGTCGACTTCTTAAACTCTCTCAGCTCCGCCAAGACGAAGTCGACGCCGTCGGTCTCTTCGTGGTGGCAAACAACCGGAAAGTACAAAGGAGGTTCGAGCAGCGTCGATGTAGGGAAACAAATTATTGATGACAAGTACTCTTTAGGGAAAGCTCTTAAAACTTCCCAACTCACCGCTTTGGCTTCCAAAGCTGGATATGGAAATGGCGGTAACGTGGTCAACGTTGTTTTGACATCCGCTAACGTTACGGTTGATGGTTTCTGCATGAGCAGGTGTGGGTCTCACAGTTCGGGTCGGGTTAAGAAGAGCAGGTCCGTTTACGCTTGGGTGGGTAACTCGGTGAGCCAGTGTCCTGGTTATTGCGCGTGGCCGTTTCATCAACCCATGTACGGGCCGCAAACTCCACCCTTGGTTGCTCCTAACGGAGACGTCGGGGTTGACGGTATGGTGATTAATTTGGCAACGGTTTTGGCCGGAACCGTGACGAATCCGTTCAGTAACGGGTACTTTCAAGGGCCAGCGGAAGCGCCACTGGAGGCCGTGAGCGCGTGCACGGGGATATTCGGGAAAGGAGCGTACCCAGGGTATCCAGGAGAGGTTTTGGTGGACAAAACGACGGGGGCTAGCTATAACGCGGTTGGAATGCAGGGGCGTAAGTACTTGCTTCCGGCGATGTGGGATCCGCAAACATCGACTTGCAAAACACTGGTGTGAGCGAAGAGAACTTCCGATGTTATGTATATGATGACGTATAAACTTATAGCTCTGCAAAATATTGGTATACTTGAGTATATTTTTCTTTTCTTCACTAAGTGACCTTTGTATATCATATAATTGGTTTAATAAAAAGGTTGAGAGAAGAGAAATCATGAATTCTTGTTACCTACTCTGCTAATTGCCTGATTTTAGTAATTCAGTTTCAACAACATGGGAGAGCATGAAGTATATGAACAAAAAAAAAATAGTATACTTCTTGCAATAAATATAGTTAAAATATAAAAATTATCATATAACATTTTATATCAATATATTAAATATAAAATATATTTTTATTTTTATTTTTATTTTTTAAAATTTATATGTAAATTTTATTAAATTTTTAATCCACATAAATTTTATAATTTTTTAAATATAATATTTATATCATATTTAAAATTACCAAATTAAATTTACGCTTTCTTTCATAAGAACATCATCATCAAAACATGGAAACTAGGCTATATCTGTGTCATGTAATATACGTCATCCTCCGTAGAGCGTCATAATCATACCGATAGCCATGGTCGGGGCTGGAAACTGGATAAGGGTCGTACAACAATCATAATTTTAAACATGGGTAGTATCTTCTTATTCTTTCTTATCATACATTAGCACATAGTTAGGGTACGAGCACCGATGACACTCGTCGTGCGGGAAACATTCTGGCTTACTGCGCGGGCACGAGATACTACCAGAAATCATCATAATAGACCACGAGTAACGAGTCAACCACCACACAGGTGAAGACAAGCGCTATAAGGGTCCTACATATCGACATCTCAAGTGGCAGAGTCGGAGCGCCACGAGTAGTTGCTATGTATATAAATAGCCTTCTAGTCTCAAAATCTCTTTTTCTTTTCTTAAATACTTTCAAAAAACATCAAAATTTCCGTTGAAACATGAATATAAAGTCATATAGAAAACTATAAAATATTCATGTGTTTCATACTCTATAAATCATTTCATAAAATGAAACATACTTCATCAAATCGTTTCATGAGCATAAATATGCTTTGTAAATCATTAATAAATCTGAATATACTTCATAAATCATTTCATAAATATAATTATACTTTATAAATCATTTCATGAATATAATTATATTTTATAAATCATTTCATGAACATAAATAGGTCAAAATTAAGCTAAATTACACCCCTTACCTCGTAGACCTTGGGGCAGTGCAAAATCGTCAAGTCTCGCGATTACCTCAATTTGCATGCCAAATTCCTGAGCTATCCAAAACGATACCAATTCATCATATATTGATCAATTTCGGCTTAACATACTCAATTTTAATATATCTTCTCGAATTTTGATCAATTTTGACTTTTTGGTCAACTTTTTCGATTTTCTTGGTTTTACCGATTTTAGTGCCGTTTTTGGAAAATTTCATTATTCTAATTTCTCATTTCATTACTTCATTAACCTTATGACTCATTCAAGTCTATAAACCTTACTAGTAACTTTGCCAAATTTTCAATTCTTTTACTTTTTGGTTTTACACTGAGTTAAGCTATAAACCGAATTTTTTCGGTATAAATTTAATCGTTAACAACTTTAGATCCATCAAATTTTTCACATAAACACATTAACACCTTGCTTTCCAGACCTCAAATCATTCTTAGAAGTTAAATTATCCAAGTCCACTTAATTAAAAATCTTTCAACAACACCAAATAACAACATATATAAACTTTATCATCATCCATCAACTTTAACTCAGGTTTTACCAAGGTTGACCACGTTTTTGATTCTTTCAATTGATCCTAAACTGTTATTTAACATGTATAGAGCTTAGAATCATCAAAAACTACAAGAAAACTCAGTCAAAGTATAAACAATTTCTAAGTTCTTCACTTACCAAAAACAGGGCAAATTCGTCGACCGTTGTTCTTTTACGTTTTTCAACTAACAAATGAATGTATTTGTGGCTGAATTTTTTATATGTTATAGAGGACTAGATGATTAAGATTTGATCCTTCTTGGCCGACACCTAAATCTGGCCGGAAGGTGGCCGAAAAAATCGCGCACTGAGGGGGAAGGAAGGACGCCTGCGGGAATGAAGGAAGGGAGATATCTCTCGACCTAGAAGTCCTTTGGGGTTGATTTTTATGTCCCCTGAAAGCTCTATAAGTCTACGTTCAGACTTGAAAAACTTGGCTTGAATTGATTGTCTTAAGGTTTTCAAATTCGACAAAGAAGAGGACTGTGGGTCGGCAGGTTGAAGGGGATAGATTTATGTCCTCTTCTAGAAAAATTCAGAAAAAGTTATTCTAATATAATTTTCTCCAAATTTTCACTTCTCAAGTGTTATACTATATCTCTAGTATGTTTTATAAAAATTTGGGGGTTACTTGTTTAAAAAAAATTACCTGATTGAGCTCATTTTGCTCGATTTGGTCAATACCGAACAAAATGGCTTAAAGTTTTCAATATACCTTAAAAATTAATTTGATCCCCGAAACCTCCATATTTTTGCTTGATTTTGATTTCTCAAGTCAATTTCACCTTATATTAATTTTCTATGACCTCGGAATAATTTTTGTAAATTTTATGAATTTAATCCGAATTTATTTCTATTTTCGAGCTCATTTGCTCGGTTTAGTGTAAAACCCGAACCTTACTAACTTTTTCATTTTCAATACCTTAATTTTCATTTATAAACATCATTTCATGACCATACATAAAATTTCTAAGGAATTCTCGGGTTTTACATTTATAGATGTCACTTTTTTCCTTCAAAAATTTATAAAGCTGCCACATCATCGTGTATATATAAAATTATATATATTTAAATTGTCCCCAAATTAAAATTATTAGTATTGTATGTATAATTTTTGGTTTAATAATTTAAAAGAAGGTTAAAAGTATTTCTATTATTCAGTTATTATGCTAATAAAAAATTAATTGAACGGAAATTAACATTTTAATTTTCTCAACAAAACTCCAAATATAAAGTATCCAACTAAATTAAGTGCCAAATATTTTGTTTCTTTCCGTATCATTTTTTGAACATGTAAAAATTCCTATCTATTAAAAAATTAATTTCTCTCAAATAAACCGAGTATTATTTATCTTGGATTTTTATCACAAGAAAGAACGTTCAACTTCAATTAGCCGGTTTAACGGTTTTTTTTTTTTTTTTCTTTTGAGAAAAAAAAAATGTGCATGTGAAAACAAAGAAAAGGAATCCATGTTACTTTATTGTTTAAATGGCCCAACCCACATGGGTTACTAATGGGCCGTACTTGTTATTAAGCCCAGACAATAAATGCCAGACACTCGGGCTTAGAAAGCGAGTGAATGGTGCGGTCAGGTTGCGGTTGCAGTTTGCACCGCATTTCACTGCCAGTCCCACGGGCAATTCTCCGCCCGAAGAGGTTCAATATCTCACTGCTCCAGTGTTCTGGAACACTCGATACGAAAACATTTTCAGCTCTAAATCACCTCCCTGAAAGCCATTACACCCGTCCACCACTCTCAACACTTTCCTCCGCTGAAATGGAACCACCACCGTCGCAACCGCCACGAGGCCATGCCCCACATACCCACCGTCAACACTCTGCCACCATCCCTTCCACAGGAATTTGTTGCAGCTGCAGCGGCACAACGACCTTCGTGCCACCACCACAACCCCTAACTTCCTGGCCCGACATCTCCTCTCTTCCTACATACCGACCCATTCATGCCCTCGCCATAAACCTTCCACCGAACAATACCCAAGCCATAATCCTCGCTCCCGTCCCTCAATCCCAAAATGTCCCCACCATCGCTCCTCCTTTCCACTTCCAAACCCCGTCAAAAAAGATCACATCCCCCGACGATATCCGCAAATTCCACGACTCCCCAACTTCCAAAAACTTCCTCGGCTTCATCGTCGCCTTGACTGAGTCCATCCGTGGCCATAAAATCTCTGATCCATGCCACGAATCCGCCACTGTCTCCAAAATCGTCTCCATCATCGAAACCTTAACTCTCTGGATCGACCAAATTCCGCCCTTTCAACAATCCTCTCGTTACGGCAACATCTCTTATCGAACCTGGCATGAACGCTTAATTGAAAAGGCCGATTCCCTTATGCTCCAGTTCCTACCCGACGATCTCAAACCCTCCACCATTGAAATCACCCCTTATTTCACTGATAGCTTCGGCAACTCAAGCCGAATCGATTATGGAACCGGCCACGAAACCAATTTCGCAGCATGGTTATATTGCTTAGCCAGAATGGGAATCATTAAAGAAGAAGATTACCCAGCAGTGGTGGCTAGGATTTTTGTCCAATATTTAGACTTAATGAGGAAGCTTCAGCTTGTTTATTGCTTGGAACCCGCAGGGTCCCATGGTGTTTGGGGTTTAGATGATTACCATTTCTTGCCGTTTATATTTGGGAGTTCGCAGTTGATTGATCATAAGCATATGAAGCCGAAATCGATTCATAATGAGGATATCTTGGAGAATTTTTCCAGTGAGTATATGTATCTTTCTTGTATTGGGTTTATAAAGAAGGTGAAAAAGGGTCTGTTTGCAGAGCATTCGCCACTGTTGGATGATATAAGTGGAGTGCCTAATTGGAATAAGGTAAATAGTGGGTTGCTTAAGATGTATAAAGCTGAAGTGCTCGAAAAGGTTCCTATTATGCAGCATTTCCTCTTTGGATGGCTCATTAAGTGGTAAGTTTCTTTTTTTCCTTTTTTTTTTTTTTCTGGTATAATTGTTTATTTATGAAATAGAATTTTGTTCATTTTATATAATTTACGTTTTGTTTATTTCATTTTAGTTCATAGTTAATAAAAAATATAGTTCATTGCACCTCATTGTCACTGGCAATGACCCTTTCTAATAGCTGCAAATAAACCATTAGGACCAAACTGATCATAGAGAACCTGCAATTTCCTGTTGTGTTGTTTTGTTTGGGGCACTGAAGGCCTGCCTGCTTTATCGCAGTAGTATTTTTATGTATATTTTCATGGGTACAAAATACTAAATAGTGCGAGCTTATATTATCATGGTTAAGGTTGCTCTGTTTCTGAGAACTTCTGACGTTAAATTAAGCTGGCTTGCATGAATCTATAGAGAAAAAGTGTCCCTTTATTTACAAATACTATCTAATTGATTGATTATTGCCATTTGATCATGAGGATGGTGCCATTACTCTGAAATGGCTCCTCAGAATTACAATGCAAACACCCCCCCCCCCCCCCCCCCCAAAAAAAAAAAAATTGTCAGTAAAGTGGTCCATACATGACGTGAAGCTAGCATCTGTATAGCATGGGGATTTTTCTCTTTCCTTTGAATATATTGTTGTTTTGCCACCTTAGCTTTGGTGACTTTGAAAGATGGCAATACTGCTAGGTGCTTGGCTACTTAATTCACGCCTTGCAACAGATCTGTGCTATGTTGAATATTTTCACCATACAAGCTGTCCTAATCCTCATCACAGAATTCTCCAGAAGTTAATTCCATCACTAACATGCATCAAACCATCTACCCAACAAATTGGTTTTTTTCTGTTTAGTTGTCCTAGAGTAAGACAATGAAACCAAATTGAGAAACTGGCATGAGTCATTTGGATAATGATTACCAGTTACTTATAACTGAATTATTTCCCTTGTCATTGCTTGATGTGATTGATTGTCTTTTGTTGTATGTTTTACACATTTATTAAATATTTCCTTCTGTGATTCTGTCGTTACCTAGGAATGCCCATTTGTTTATCCATCCTTACCCTTTATTTTTGTATATACAACACCTATTGGGTCATAAGATTGAATTTGAGAGTAATGTTATAATATTGTTACGCTATGCAGAAATCAAATCTGTTTATGGATCCTTAAGGCCAATATTTTTTGCTGTATTAAGAATTAGTGATTTAACATGCCTCACATGCCTCGTAGAACTTCTTTGAGAGACTAGAAAGGAATGTACCATTTATCAGGATTGATACAACCAATCCACACTTTCATGCCTATAAAATTGTGCTATATCAACTTAATTCATCATTATAATATGAAAAGCATCTTTTGAGCCATAAGATATGGGTGATGAAGACTTGGGCCTGGCCAATTTTTTTTTTTTTTCCCAATGGAGATGCTTTCTTTTAAAGCCACGTAAGGTGAAGACTGCATCTTTGGATTTCCATAGTGTCATATATAAATCAACCTTTTGAGCTGCTTGAGATAGGTGATGGAGATTGCTTCAGGCCCCAATTGTGATCTTATCCTTAAAGCCACTTAAGGTGGAGAACTCATCCTTCCTGGACACTTTTTGGATGCTCGCTGAATGACATTAAAGCACATGTGCATCAACCTCAATTAGATGATTTGAATTCAGGATAAGGCTTAACTATTGGACTTTGTTAAACTGATTCATCAAAGCTTTGACCTTCATGCATGGTTGTGGTGTTTGTACTTTGCACCTCTTTCCATTAAACCTTTGGTATCATGAGTTCTATGACATAAAAATTCTGAAATGTTGGGTATGACTCAGAAATTATAGGATGCTTTTCTTGTCTTTAAGCTAGTTGCAATTAGATTTGTTTTATGACATGTCATTATGTTCCTTTCCCGATATGGTTGGAATTAACAAGATGATGTGTTTCATTAAGATTTCATAAACTTTCAACAAATACCTTGAATTTTCACAGGGAATAATAATCTTGTTAACACAGGGGATGCATATTGTGCAAGGAAGAGAATTCATTTTCCTCCTGATGTCGTCGACATTTGTAGCATTAGAAAATTATCCATTCGTAATATAATATGATATATATGGCGCCATGAATCCAATGAGTTGGTTTTCTTTTTGGTTTCTGCCCATTCTATGGAGATCTGTTGCGCCACCCATTTTCCCCTGAAATGTTTGCCATATTCCCCTCAAAAGCGTCTAAACTTGCATGTGCATCCTAGTATGGAGATTCAGCTAGTGGGTGTATAACTTGGTGTTTTTAAATAGCTTTGATTGGAGATCTGTTGTGCCATCCATTTTCTCATCTTCCAATCCGAAGGCCAAGCTCAAGAGGTTGATTGCAAGTAATCCAATATTCCAATTTGGTCATTGTCATTCTGCCAGCTACCAAGATGTGACTAAATTCTGCACGTGTAGACTATCACGATGTGGACTCATCAAATTGAACGTTCTGTTTAAAGACAAGCACCACATTATATATGTATATATATATATATTCTCTTCATCACATCATTTTCAAGTCAGCCTCCATCGTTTTTCCTCAACCTCTGAATCCTTCAATTGTGGAAACAAAATGATTAAAAATATTTTAAATTTGTGGTTTTAGGCTATTTAACATGGATTCCAGATCAATGCAAGGCATGTAAAAGTGGCAATCGATTGAATTTTGACAGATTCTCATGTACTTGTTTCTTCTGTTTGTCTTTCTGCCTGTCACGTGTCGACAGAAAACATCTGAGTGGAAATTTATGTAACATAATTCCAATTTACTGCCTGCCGCCTTCTCAATCCTCAGATTTAAATTTCCAAACTTCAAACAATTTTATTGTGCTTAAAAGATTTGTGAAAGAGTCAGGAAGACAGATGGCATTGACAGCCAAAGCTAGGAACTTTAAAATTTTAGCGGTTTGCCGTTGTATTTGTATAATGTAATAAATAAAAGTTTTGCATGGATATATTCAATACAATTTTCTTTTTCTTTTTTTTTTTAGATTTTGACATATCTATATAAAAAAATCATCAAATATAAATTTATATTACTTTAATATATTTTTATTTATGTAATATTTTGTAATATGAAATAGGAGTATAATCGAGTCGAATTTAGATGATATAGTATTAGATTTGAATTTTGTTCAATTCAAAGACTTAAGGTTCGAAATTCGGTTTAATAAAATATTCAGTTACTTGAGTTCAGTTTGATAGATTTGATCTTAATTTATTAAGTTTGATTTATCATTTTTTAATTATATATTATGTGATAAATTAGTTAGCTAATAATAAAATATTAAATATATAGCAAAAAGAATCGATAAAGCTCATGATCTGATAGAGTTGAGTATTTAAAAATTTAATTCGACTTGATTCATTATTTGAATAATTTAAATTTAAAATTATATTAATTTAAAAATAAATAAATTAAACTCAAATAATTATTAAATCAAACCTAAATAAATTAAATCTTTTTCACTCCTAATCTAAAATAATCAAATATATCTAAAATTCATTGTAATTTGTAGGCCTAGAAGATGCAAAAGAGGCCGAGCTCAGGGTGGCCCAGCCATTAACAACCTTTCCCTCTTAAGCCCAATAACCAAACGACTCGTGTCGGCAGTCGCTAACACCCTTTCTTTGTACCATCCTCCCCATTAACCACACCTTTCACTTTCAGTTGAAAAAGACTTAATTATCTGGCACGAAACCAATGCCTTAGCCATTCAAAATCTGTCATTAACAACCCAATTTTTGCAGTTAAAGCTTTCCCCTCCGTTCCTTCTCTTCTTCTTCTTCTTCATCTCTAACCTAAAGAGTATATATATTTGCTTATTTCCCAGCTTTCCTGAGTTTTAACCACATATTTATTATACTTCCTTTTCCTTTTTAACTCTTGTTTTCTTGTTCTTCTTTGATGCCGTGGTTAGGTGGGTAGATAGACTTGATTTGTTGCTTTTCTTTCTTTTATTTCTTTCTTTTCCTTTTAACCCGGTGTTTGAGGCGGATAAACTGGGAGTATTTTGCATAATCCAAATTCCAAACAAAGGATAAAGAACAAGGGAAAGTGATGTAAGTAACCCACATCTTTGATTTTCTTTCGTTTCATCGTTTTCAGTTCCTCTTTGTTTTATCTAAAAACTTGGGAGCTTAGAATGAAATGAAAGTACGCATTTCTAAGCTGTATCTTAGATCCTTAATCCAAAGAGTAAATTTTTCCTTTCTCTTAGCTGTTTCCATACTTAGCATGCCTTTGAAATTTTCCCAGGAAGTTTTTTTTTTTCTGGCTTTTTTGGATCCATAAAATTGTCCCATTTTCTACTTCCATTTTAGAGTAATCATCTGTTTCAATTTCTTGGTGCCTGCACTATTCTTCTCTAAATTATAGTTTTCATTTTGTTTCTGTTTCTGAACTTGTTAGAATACCAAATTTCTGTCTTTTAGAACATGGTACTATTTTTTTTTCCTTCTATACTTTCTAAATCTCCCATTTACAGCACTATATATCTTTGCATGACTTGTTCTATTATTGTGAGGTCTTTTACATTTGTTTGCTATAGGTTTTGTGGAAGGTGATTATTAATCTTTTCCTACTTTTTTTTGTCTTATTTTGTTGGATTTTAAAAAAAAAAAATTCAGATGAAGATATGTTAAGCTTATCCAATCTTTAATCAAGTTTCTGCATGCAAATTCATTTTGTCTGCTTAAAGGGGTCTAAAACAAAGGAGCTAAAAAACTGTGAAATTGCTTCTTCTTCTTCTTTTTTTAATTACTGAGGATGCTTATGGTGTTTAGTTTTTGCTTGTCTTAACCTGAATGAAGCTGAGATGGAAGATCAAAGCGACTTGCGACACTGGGATGAACTAATTCCTGATGCACTGGGGTTGATCTTCAGCAAACTTTCCCTACAAGAGTTACTTACAATCATTCCCGGTGTCTGCAAATCCTGGAGAAAGGCAGTGACAGGTCCCTATTGTTGGCAAGAGATAGACATTGAAGAATGGAGCAATCGATGTCAGCCCGACCATCTTGATCAGATGCTTCGAATGCTAATCACAAGAAGTAATGGATCTCTCCGCAAGTTACGTGTTTCAGGCCTTCAGAATGATACCATTTTCTCATTCATCACAGAGAAGTAAGTTCACCTGCTCTTACCCATTTTGGTACTCGCTTTTGCCAGTGAGTCGTGGCTCATTTATGAGAATTTTTCTATCATTGATTCTTAAACACGTGGTTTGCTTTCATGATTTATTGAGTTAGAATATAGTAATATGATCTTATTGTATATAGTCTTGATGCTTTCTTTTGGTTGGCTGCATCTGCTCATTTACAAGTTCGAACAGAAATTTCCATGTTCATGACAATTGATAAGATTTCCAATGAGAGAATTGTAATATCTTTAAGAAACACAGGATCACACTTTCCCTATCCTTTAAGGCATCATTGTTCAATGGACACTTTTAAGTGATACGGTATATTTTTCCTTGCTTTTGCAAGTGCTGGTTCCCTTCAGGCTTTAAGACTGCCGAGAAGTGAAATGAGTGATGTAATAGTTGAACAAACTGCTGGAAGGCTATCCACAATCACCTTTTTGGATTTGAGTTACTGCAGCAAAGTTGGTGCCCGTGCTTTAGAGGCCATTGGAAAGAACTGTAAACTGCTTGTTACTCTATGCCGCAACATGCACCCACTGAATGCAGCAGGCAAGGTCTCGCAGGATGATGAGGCAAATGCCATAGCTGCGACAATGCCTAGGCTTAAGCGCCTTGAGTTGGCCTATCATCTTATCAGCACAGGAAGTGTTCTGAATATCCTTTTTGGCTGTCCCCAGCTTGAATTTTTGGATTTAAGAGGTTGTTGGGATGTGAAACTTGATAATCAGTTCCTGAAGGAAAAGTTCCCAAAATTGAAGGTTTTGGGGCCCCTTGTCATGGACTACTACGAGAGAGATGGATGGGATGATTGCTCAGACTACTCTGATAGTTCTGAGTATTTGGCCTGGGGGTTCGAAATGGGTGACTTTGATGATTATGACCTCTACGATGACTTGTGGCACGATGATGGGAGACTGGAGGAACTTGAGCTGAGGTTTTTTGAAGGAATTGGTGAGGACTCTGGAATGTTTGGTTGGCCTCCATCTCCGTAGGTTCTTCCTTCTTTTGCTTCCATGCTTCCTAACTTTATCTTTTTCTAAATATGAAACCAAATATATCTTATGTTTCAAGGTGAACTTATAAGTTGTATGGTTTGTATCTTTCATTTTCCTGATTATCTAAAGAATGCATTTGTATAGTATACTTCGCTGATAAAATCAATGCCAGGAGAGTTGGTAATCTATTTTAACTGCTACTTGTCATTTAACTTTGGAAACAGATAGATATTGTGAGACTTGCATGAAGTATCTTCCTGTTCTTACTATGCCAAGTTGAAAAATGAGCCATGGCCATATGGTCCATTTGGACTTTTATGGGAGATGGGCCAGTTCCTTAGGCAACTAACGCCAGGCTGCTTCCCACTTTGCAAGAAAAGTGTACCCAGCTTCTCAATTTGAATGGCCCGGGATCATTTTCAAAAGGTTTTCCGTTGCCCCCATGATGCTACCCTCTGCAATAAGGCATAAAGGGCTTTAAGCTTTTCATCTTCGTGCTTAAGTCCCATTTGTTTACCCTCTCTTTTCTGCAATCTGCACTTGAATTTCCCATGCCGGAGTGCATCCTGTTCACCTAAGTCAGAATCAGTACTTTTTAAAACTACGGCCTTCGCCTTGAGCCCACTACTAAACTATTATTACTAGTATTATACAATATATAATTCGAAATACATACAGGAGAACCAAGAATGTCCAGGCTAAGATGCTGGCAAGTGACAAGGGATAACGAAACTTTTCACTTTTTCATGCGCAGCTGTGGAGAAATGTGAAATGAAGCCCTACAAACTAAAAAAAGGACTAATACTTAGCTAGGAAAATAGCTAATCTTTCCTTCATTGTTTCACCATAATTATTCGTTGGATTTATTTAGAGCTAAATTAGTTTAGGCTGTGTTTAGTCATGATTTTTCTATTTTAGTTGCTCAATCAAATTATTAATCTATTTTTTTTTATTTAATGAAAATGATCAACATTTCTTCTGTATCATGACAGTGTAAGTAAGTAAAATATCAACATCTTGCATATTTGTCCAAATTTGATTCGATCGGACAATTCTAACATTTTGCTAAGATCCTTCCAAATAACCTTTTTTTTTTTTTGGAAAAATATAAAAAAAAAAAAAAAAACATGGTTTATTATTAAGATTCTTTTGTGCAAACTAATGCTAGTATAGTAGTAAGGAAGATTTGGAGTTACGGATGAAGACAACAAACCCAGCTTAGTAACATGCAATCACGTGACTTGCGTGTTTTGGATCTTGTAGTTTTTAGTGCTTTTAGTACTGTTTCAAAACCCCCTTGGACCTTGGTTTGGCTGTTGGGTTGAGCCTTGTGTTTTGAGCCAAATTACAAACCCACCCCCCCTTCAGATAACCACCGCACGTGTCCTAAATAAAATGGGCGCACCCAGTTTTTAGTCAGATCAAGAAAAGGGCAAAAGCATGAGGAATTCCCTAAGCTGCACTAATAATCTATAAAAGTATTAGAAAGATTTTTTTTTTAATATAATTTGAACGGATTTAAAATTATTTAAATTTTTAATATATTATAATTTTTTATTCATTAGATTATTAAAAAATATGTTTATAATGGTGAAGAAATTTATTCTATAAATTTATATCAATAAAAAATTAAAATATATCTACATATGAATATGATAGTGGAAATAATTTCTGTATATTTTTACACTAAAAAACTATACATATAATAATCATAAAAATTTGATAGTAAAGCTCAAGTGGTTGTTTGTTATGAAAGTTGCAATGAACCATATAAAACAAAAACAATTTGCACTGCAACTGCATTTAGAAAAAAACTAAGGTCAAAATTATTTTTTAATCTTTTTTTTCAAACAAATTTATTTTTATTATTTTGTTAATTTTTAAATACATCATTTTTTAAAATAATTTTTAAATATTTAATAATAAAAATATCAATTGATATAAAATAATTTAATTAATTTTTAAAAAATAAATCAATAATTATCAGTGAAAAAATCTTATAAGTAACTGCACTTATCAAATTTAAAAAGGTAGTTTGAAGTTGAAGGACATGACAAGAAAGCTTTTGTCATAGGAAGTTAGATTATTGTTTTGTACTGATGCCCTGAACTGGAATTAGAAGATATTGTTTACTGCTATTTGTATAAATTATCTTAACCAAATATTTCGACTAATGATATATGATTACTTGATTATTAAAGTGGATAGCGTCACAATGGGCTGGAATCTGGATTGATTTGATTGTCCTTTAGGCGTTCTTGGGCTGTTTGCATTGGCGGATTTGCAATGGGCTGAGATCTTGGCCCAAACATAAGTGGGCCGCTAAGATTTACAAGATAGCAAAGCAATGGCGGATTGTTCGCAACTTTTTATTTAATTTTAATTCATATCATTATTTAAAATTATTAAATTTAAATTTAATTAAACTTAGAGTTAAAATTTTGAAGTTTACTTTTAATCTAATTAAAAATTGGAGGGAAAAGAGGAGAATAAAAAATCCTAGTAAAATTATAGAAGAGTGAGCTTCGTTCTTATTTCGACACGCCACGCTTTAGTTAGAATTAAGTTATATCAGATTTGTTTTCAGCGATGCATGAGATTCGAATGTTTTTGCTTTTATTTTCTTAAGAAATATTAAAATATTAGGTGATGATGGCTCAAAATCATTATACTTTTGAAACCCGAGTTAGTTTTATTTTTATTTTCTTTAAAAAAAATATTAAAATGTTGAATATGTAATTGTTTAGTTATTCATGAAAAATAGATGCATTTAAAAAATTATTATTTATTTATATATCTTTTATAATTAAATAATCAAACAATGGAACAAATATTTCCAATTTGGCCGATTCAAAAAATAATAAGAGAATCGAACACTGGGCAAGTACTTTCGGCTCCATAAAATCTAACACCAGAAGCCCACTAACTTTTGTTTCTCTTTTTTAAGCCCCTTTTTTTGTTCATAGACTTACATTCGTGTATGCTTCATTTGATAATAAAGTTTTGGGTTCGAATTTTATAAATAGAATAAATAAAATTGAAAGATTCACTCTTAAATTGAATCCGATTCGGTTTGATTCTGAATTTAATCGAATTTAAAGTGATCATAAAAAAACTTCAAGGTTTTGCACTTAAAAAAAGTATGCTACATTTTTATATTCATAGAAACTTAAAAATTTTTAAGGAAAATATTAAAATTGGAGATCATAAATTTTGAAATCATTTGATTGATGCTTTTAATATTTGAAATAAAAAATTATAATTTTTTGCTTTTCTACTACATTCTAAAGGCCAAAAAATTTTAAAACATTAAAATAATTACTATTACTAATTATTCTTACATTTTAGTTTTCAAAGTTTAAAGTGTACATGTTCAACATTTATTAATAAAAAGCCAACTATATTTTGATATCTCAGTATCATGTTTTATCTAAATTTATTGATTTACAAAAATATCCTTTTTCTTATATTAATTTTTGTAACATGATTAGTTGTTTTATTTTTCTATTTGCATTTATTTTTTTTTACAATTATTTTTTTTATAAAAAACAGTAAATTACACAAAAATTAAACCTGAGTTAAGAAAACTCATTTCTTAATCAACAAGTTAATCTTTTGTGGGTTTGACACGAAAGTGTAACAAAATGCTTCCAACTTTCATTGATAAAAAGAATATGCTTTTGAACTTATTATTTTGATCCAAATTAAATTTCCTATTTATTATACCCACTTAATTCAATGTATTTTTTCAATGCTGATATGGTCCCCTCTATATATCAATTAAAATCGCCATTAAATTTCGCGTATTTAAAAGCTTTTACCAATGATATATGATCATAAATGTTAATTACTACATGTTCATTACATTTATTATTATTTTTTTATAAAATATGACAATATTCTTTTTCTTTTCTTTTTTTGACTAAAAGGCTACTCTAACTGATAGGTTGGGTGGAATCACTTTTGTCTACTGGTACTTGGCACCGAGTCCTAAGATGTGTGTTTGGATTTAAGTGAAATTAATTTGGATGCAATTAAAAAAAGAAGAAGATACAATAGCGATAATAATTATGAGATAAGTGTTGTGAAAAAAATAACATTAATGTTTGGCACATAGAATAAAAGATAAAATAAAATGATTATTACTTTATCATATATTTGATATACACATAAAATAAAGTATTAGATTGCAAAGAGAATATAATTATCTTCTTAGTATATGATAATTCAATTCTCCCTCAAAAAGTTAGGAATATTTTTAATTTCATGTGATTAAGTGATAAATGTTTATATTTTATTCTTAAGGTTTATATTTAAAATTAATTTAAACTTTTAATAAGATAACAATGATCATTAATTGATTGGTTATTTTGATTTTTTTAGTTTTACTATTTTTGTATATTACAACTTTTTCGTAATTTATTTATTTCTTTATTTATTTATTTCTTTTCTTTCTCTTTCTCTTTTTTATTTTTTTATTTTTAATTAAGATAGATAAAATAGGATCTCTTTTAAAATTTATGTTTTTAATTTTTTTTAAATAATCGATTCTCAAAGCCATTTTTTAAATTAACTCTTCAGTACAAAAATTATTGTGAATTATATTTTTAATTTAAAAAAATTTAAATTTTAAATATAGATACTATTTTTTCTTAATATTTAAATTATAAATTCTATCTTATCACTTCTCTCTTATTATTTTTCTTTTTTTTTGACTTTTTTTTCTTTTTGTTTCTCTCCTCAAAAATAAAAGAAAATGAAAGGAAAAAATAAAAATAATAAAAAAGATAAGTTTTTTTTTGAAAAATCAAGGTTTTTTTCAATAATATTTTTTGAAAAATTTATTTTTCTAAAGAAATATATTTAACTTAATATCATAAAATTATTTTTAAATTTAAACCATAAAAAGGAAGAAAAAGAAAAAGAAAAAGAAAAAAATAATAAAAAAATATAGAGAAATATATGTCATAAAAATAATTTTTTTGAAAATTTTATATTCATAAAAATAAATATTTTATTGAAAATTTAAGTTTTTATAGAAATAAATTTAACTTTTAACTATACAAATTATAATAATATTTTTTTAGTTAAAAAATTTTTGAATTATATTTATTTAAAAATAATAAATTTAAATTATATTTGTTTTAAAAAAATTACTTTTGATCAATTAAAAAATCATTTTACCAAACTCTTAATTTTACACATATCAAATATGATGAAAAAATGTATAAAACTCATCTTATTTTACTCTTAATCCTTATACACACTAAATATAAGAGAGAATAATATCATAATCCAATTTTATCTATAATATTATGCTATCATATTATTTTCTTAATCCTATACACCCGTCTAAGGATATTATATTAAAATTTTATATAATGAAATTTATAATTATATATTTTATATTATAAAATTATTTTAAGTACAAAATTGTAATAAATAATCATTTTAAACAGAATATCATAATACAACATAAAATAATAGTAAAAAATTTAAAAATTGTATGAGTTAATAATTTAAAAAAATTATACATAAATTTGATAAAAAATTTAAAAAAATTATTCTGTGTTCAGCTCATAAATTGTGATAAGATAATTTTTATATTTTACATAAAATAAATACGATATAAATATATGTAGAATCATATCTAATTCTTTTTCCAATACCATGCCTCAAAGGATATGATATCATAAGTTAAATAAAATCATATTATTTTCATGGGTTAAACAGAAACTAATTATAATTGAATTGGTTATGTCGCATTTCTCCTTACTACTACTACTTTGCATCTTATCTTCTTATACAAAACTATTAGGTTGCATAAAGAAGTCCAACTCAGTCTGTCACCAAACTTTTTTCCCCTCCTGTAGCCTGTAGCACTCACATTCTGTTGGCGGCCAACTTCTTCTTCTTTATTAGATTAATTATAATTAATTAAGTTAAACATCTTAACATGGACCGATTAAAGAGAGAAACAGTTGGATCTGAGGAAGCACAGAAAATTAATATACTAAAACCTCCTTGCTTTCACTAAAACGTTTTATAATTAAATATATTATTTTTCCAATTTTAATCGTCATCACTCCACGAGCTTTGGAAAGTCTTGAGATAATTTATAATTATCAATGTTTAAAAAATTTTCTATATATACTGATTAACAACATTTGACTCAATAATTATAATTTGAATAAATTATTAGGATATTCAAGATTTTGATATATTATTAAATGGTTCTGTCAAATTAAAACTTATTTTATATATTTATATATCATAAGGGATATTTACCGTTGAAATAAAGTAATTAAGGAAAAGAGTTAGAGACAATTTTTATTTTACAAAATTTTTTAAAGGTGACACTAAAAAAAAAAAAAACTATAATTAAAGATAAAAGAGTAGGTAAAAGATATATTTTGTTTGTAATGAGATCCAAGGGATAAAAATAAAAATCAAACTTTAAATTTAATTTTTTTTTAAATAATTATTAGATTAAATTTTAATTACTAAAATCAAAGATATTAAAATTAAAGGTGACAACTTTTCTTTTTCAATTTTTAATTACAATTATATGATTGTATACTCATAATAAAAAAATTATGTAAAGACTCATCTTTTTAAAGGTGTGTTCATATCTTATAAAATTCGAGTTGTAATTAACAAAAACAATAATTAATTAATTATAAAAGATTTGCTCCGATCATGAATTCAAAACTTAGGAAATTTTCCAAGCTTAGGCCAATAATAAACTACTCTTGAAGTAGATCATGGGCTGCGGGGTAGGTGGTGTTATGAAATTTCGGATGATATATGATAATTTAGTTTTGAGTCTTATAGTATTATATTTTTTTGAGCGTAATTCTATTTCGCATGAAAGCAAGTTATCTTAAGATACAACAAAATTTTTAGAGTTTTCTCTAAGAATTGTGAAAAATTAAGAATAAGTATTTCTGAAAATCAACCAAGAGTTTATAGGTTATGAATAATTACAAATTAATAATTGTAATTGTCTGTTAATTAACAACTATTGATTTTTAGACACAACTGTTCCAGACATAACTGAAAATATTTTTGTTAGAACAATTAAACGTTTTTTTAAAAAATTTTAAAAAAATATTTCTATAAAAAATAAAATATTCAGAATCAAGAGTTCATTGCTCAAGTACTTATCTTTTAATTTTTAAAATTAGTCAAAAACTCAAATAAACTTACAAACCTTTAATACTTTAAGTTACATTCTAAATTTATTTTTTTCTTATAAAATTAATTATTACTTTATCTATAAATAATATAAAATTAAATTCTATTATAATCTATCCTGCATTTAGGTAGTCCATGGAATCAAAAACACCACCACCTGTCCGAATTGAATATCCTAATAACTACTGCATGGAAAACAGAGAATATGCCAAACTCATAAGGTCACGTGTGAATTGACACGTGCCTTTTGGAGGTGGGGGTGGAATTGTAGGAAGGTAGCACATTTGCATATGAAAAGGACAGGGGTAGGTGTGGATTATAATTGCCTTGATTTCCCTATAAAAAGTGAATTGTTAGGGGTCTTTAGTAATTTTGCACCATTTGTCAGTCTTACTTTCGTCACTTTCAAAAGAAGTATTAGACTAACGAAACCATGAAGAAAACTGGTTAGGTAAAGAGCTAAGCTAAAGGCCAATTTTGAGAATTTGGATTTTATGTACATATTAAAAAAATATTTCATAAGTCTTCAATAAAAATTTTAAATTTCACTTATGACAAAATAAATAAGATAATATATATTTCTTTAAAAATTAAAATTTTTTAACTACGCTTATAAAATTAAAATATTTTATTGATAGTATATAAAAAAAATAAACACATTAACATGTTAAATATAGCTCTTTGAATTTGTCATTTTTTTATTAACTAAGATGATTGAAATTTGATCCCATGGCGTTGGACGAGATCATTATAAACTTTAAATATCGAATATCATATTCTAATCTCAAATTAAATCTAAAACACATGATTTTGGTGAAGAAAATGTAATGTATTTTAAAAAAACACATATGATAAATTACATAAAGACAGACAAATTCACATGCAAGTTCCAAGATAAAATATTCATGAATTTCAAATAGAACATGGTAGAGTTAGCAGCTAGCATTATAATTAATTACATCAAACAAAAAAAAAAATCAATCTTGAAAGCATAATTTGTTTTTTCGTTTTTAAATATTTGACTTATTTATTTATTTCATGTGAGCCATTTCGTTTTTAAGATCGAGTGGATGGCTGCTTAGATCTAAAAGCTTAACTAATCCAAATACAAAATTATTGTTTCTAACTTAACTAATTTGAATTTTTCATTCTACAAAAGAGTAGGTTTTAGATTCGTTTGGCCACAAATTATTATGATTTTTAATGGCATTTTTGTTGTGGTTGAGAAAGAATTAAGTCAAAAATTTGTTTGTTTGATTTTTTTTTTTTTTGGTTTCATAAGAAAATATAAGGGGAAGGGGATTCAAAGTTTTGATATTTTTGAGGATGTGACACTGTTATAAAAAAAATTGTTGTGATAAGTTAAAATTAATATATATATATATATATATATATATATAAAAAACATGGTATTAAAAATAGTTATATTTAATTTTTAAAAAATGATAGAAACATAAATTTTACATAAAAAATCAAATGTCCCCACTCTCCTTCTATCTTTCAAGTTTCTTTTATTAATCCTCTTTAAAAAAAAAAAATCAATCTTTTTATAATAAGATTCTAATCTATTCAAATCTCTCAATTCAAATTGATTTTATTTTCTCGATATTTTGTTAGCCATAACCAAAATATGAAAGTAATGCACCATACAAAAGAATAAAATTCCAATGAAAATTAAAGAGAAAATTATATGAACATTTTGCTTTACACTTTGCTAAACAACAAGTATTTTTTTACCCAATAATTAACGAAAACCAAATTAGGCTCTTTTTCTTTTTCACATGGTCATTACTCATAAATCAGTAAAACAAACATTCAGTGCATTGTAGTTTTATTCAGTAAAATCTACAAAATTGATCTTTTTAAGGGAAAGATTAATCTTTTTTGCTAAAAAAGTAGAAAAAATAGGTCTTATTTTTTTATTAAAAAATCTTAATCCTTTTGTATATTCAGATAATACTAAATAATCAATTTTGGTAATAGAAGAAAATGAAAAAAAACGAGATAAATGAGAAGATGATTTAATTTCAACTTAGTTTTAATTTTGATGTAATGATTAGAAAAATGTAAAATAAGATTGTTTTACCTAATTATTTTTTGTCATTCAACTCATCTAAATAAATTCGTGCAAGTATTTTTTTTTTATATAAATTACATCAACCAACCAAAAAAGTTATATAAAATATAAAATATTTCATAACATTAAAGTTCTAATTACAATTAAAGTTCATAGCCCTAATCTTGCAATAAAATATTAAAGAAAAATATGGTAATAAAAATAATAAAATATTTTATTAAATTAAAATTCACTAGTTTTGGTGATTAAATTGTTATAAAGTCACGTGGACAATGAGACGTCAACTAAGGAAGTCAAAATATTAATAATTTTAAAATTTTGTATTTTAATGCCTAAATTGTTATATTTTCAAATTTAAATGACCAAAATAGAAGCTCAAAATATTAAATGATGTTACGCCCCGGAAGTGCGAAAAATAGGGTTAATTTAAAATTTTTTACTCATTAATTCTCAATTAAGGGTGCATTCCTGTGCAGTGTCATACATTATCATATTTATCGTACCTCAGGATCTCATCACTAGAAATTATATATCATATCAAATACATTAATCCATCTCGAGTTAATTAATCCTAATACATCCCATACAATGTTATACATCAAGTGTCTGCAATTACAATAATTGTCTGGGTACATGAAAAGATAAAATATACCTCAAATACAATATATATGGCCTGGAGCTCGAGTCCTCCACTAGCCACTACTCCGTACGTCGCAGGGGAAATCCTTTTTCACTTGAAGAACTCTGGGGGGAAAGAAAACAGGGTGAGCTTCTAAATCGCTCAGTAAGGGGGGGTAAGGTACTCATTTCATAAACCAAAATGCACATCACAAAATATTTATTTGTATGTGAAACTCGTTTGAAAACCATAGCATGAAAGTACTCAAAACGACATTCTCATGTCTCAAATCACGTGAAAACATGAAGTAAAAAGGCTCAGTCTAGAGCAATAACAAAGCATGTGAAAATAACGCGATAAACGCTTTCTCAAATACGTGATAAAATCACTATAATAATAATGCACACACGTGGCATAGCCACTGATTTAATTTCACACGTGGCACAGCCACTAACTCACGTGGCATGGCCACTGATTTAATTTCACACGTGGCACAGCCACTGAATAGAGTTTCACGTGGCAACGCCCACTAATTAGGGGTTCTCACGTGGCAACGGCCACCAAATGGGGTATCACGTGGCAACGGCCACCAAATGGGGTATCACGTCAAATGGGGTATCACGTGGCAACGGCCACCAAGGGGGTATCACGTGGCAACGGCCACCAAGGGAGTTTCTCACGTGGCAACGGCCACCAAGGGGGGTTTCTCACGTGGCAACGGCCACCAAATGGGGTATCACGTGGCAACGGCCACCAAGGGGGTTTCTCACGTGGCAACGGCCACCAAGTATACGTGGCATAGCCACAGAATGAGTTATTCTCACGTTACCAGAACGGAGAAGAAATCGGGCTTACATGCTACCAGAGCAATGCCCGGTGTGTACTCAAAATTACACACCTAAGTCTTATCACACAAGACTGGCTTGCCTTCACGTAGAACTCATAATGGTTTTTCCCTCATAAAACTCATTTTAAAATCGTTTTGTACTCAACACAAAACATAATAAAACCGAGTTCCAACCGGCAAAGCACACACACATTTCTCAAATCTCGATATTGCCTTAACGTAGAGCCCAATTCATTACTCACACAAATTCGATGGTTTATAAAGCAATTTCACACTCAGCTTATAAACGCATAAAAATAATGGGCTCCAACCGGCTATAAAACCGTGTGCAATTATTTCTCAACACAACACTCAACATGCTTGTTTTATAAACCACAAATCATGCTATAATAGTTTACAAATCACATACACAAATGGTTTAGATTTCCCTTACCTCTTTGCACCTCGTATAGTGCAATCGTTTCCCCCGTATCACGGACTAGCCTCGCATTCCACTCTGGAACTCCCGAGCTGTCCAAACGATGTTAAAACATCAATACTCAATTATCTCATAAACCTCAATTCTCAAAATCGAGCATAATTGCTCATAACACCTCAAATCTCTTGATTCTCGTAACTCTATCCTAAACTACACTCTCATTCACAACATCTCAACGTTCTACATTTCTCATGCCAATTATCTATGCTAATTCACCACATTGTCTAAATTTCTATTTATAGCTCAAATTTCCAAAATTGCCAAAATTTCCAAATATCATTATCACTCCAACCACATTGCAATTTCATTAATCCCTAATCATTTTTCAGCTATTTCAACACAATGACAACCACCATTATTATCAAAATCATCTCAAATATCAAGATCGAAGTTTAGAAATTACCCAAAGCTTGTGAGACGCACAACCCACGCCTCGATTCGATTCGTCCTTCGATTTCCAAGTATGTTGTTCTCCCTTTGATGAGGAACAACTTTCCTTCTTGCCACAACTTCTGATTTGGCCGGAAATGGGTGCTTTGGAGGAGTGAGAAAGCTAGGTTTCGGTGAAAATGGGGGTTGGAAGAGAGAGAAAGTGAGATTGCAGGAGAAAAACAGGGGTTCCTTATATAGACTGGGGGTAGGAGATCGATCTGGCTCTTGATGAGATTGATCTGCGTTTGAATTTTTGGGACGATTTGAGACAATTTATGCCTAGGAGATCGATCTGTCGAGGGGTGAGATCGATCTCTTTATGGCTTTATGAGATCGATCTGCTCCTTGAGGAGATCGATCTTCTCCCAAACAGAACCATTTGGAGATCGATCTCTTCCTCATGAGATCGATCTCCTCTCAAACAGAATCATAAAGAGATCGATCCTCTTCCATTTGAGATCGATCTGCTCCTCAAATTCTTCCTTCCTTGTCATTTTTAACTCACCAGATCGATCTCTCCTTCTCCCAGATCGATCTGTCCTCATAACTTCACACTTATCTTAAACACTTAACATATAAATCTCCAATTATCATTCCCCAATTCGCTTAACTCAATAAATTACACTTCAAGTTCATATTACATAATTAAAATATGTCTGAAATTCTCAAATCTCACATCCTCCCCACCTTAAAAAGAATTTGGTCCTCCAAATTCAACTCAACTAGTTAAATAGATGGGGGTATTTCTCCTTCATGAGACTCTCTAGTTCCCACGTTGCCTCTTCCATTGAGCGATGTTTCCACAAAACTTTCACTAATGGGATGCTCTTGGTTCTCAGTACCTTCTCCTTTCTATCGAGAATCCGGACGGGTTCCTCAGTGTAGCTCATGTCCTCCTGTATGTCCATCTCATCATACTCTATAACATGAGAAGGGTCCGGGTGGTACTTTCTCAACATAGACACATGAAAAACATCGTGTATTCTGGACATCTGTGGGGGTAATGCTAATCTGTAAGCTACCTCTCCCACTCTCTTAAGAATCTCGAATGGTCCTATGTATCGAGGACTCAATTTTCCTTTCTTCCCAAATCGCATGATACCCTTACTCGGTGATATTTTTAGAAATACTGTATCACCAACCTCAAACTCGAGTGACCGTCTACGCACATCCGCGTAGCTTTTCTGTCTACTTTGTGCAGCCCGTAACCTCTCACATATGAGTTTCACACTCTGTACGGCTTGTTCAACAAGCTCAGGAGCATTTATCTTTCTGTCACCGACTTCTTCCCAAGCTACATGGGATCTACACCTCCTACCATATAGAGCCTCAAAAGGTGCCATTCCAACACTCGCATGATAGCTGTTATTGTATGCAAACTCTGCTAGGGGCAGGTGATCATCCCATGATCCCTTAAAATCCATCGTACACGCCCTCAACATATCCTCCAGGGTCTGAATAGTCCTCTCTGACTGACCATCTGTCTGAGGATGATAGGCGGTACTGAAACTCAATCGAGATCCCATGGACTCCTGAAACTGGGTCCAAAATCTGAAAGTAAATCGGGAATCTCTATCAGAAGTAATACTCACTGGAGCCCCATGTAATCTAGCTATCTCGCTGACATACAGCTCAGCTAAGGCATCCACAGTATCTGTGCTCTTGATGGCAAGGAAGTGGGTACTCTTGGTCAGTCTATCCACTATAACCCATATAGCGTCACGACCTCTTCGGGTCCTCGGTAAACCCATAGTAAAGTCCATAGTGACATGCTCCCATTTCCATGTAGGTACAGGTAAGGGCTGTAGTAGTCCTCCGGGCTTCCGATGCTCAGTTTTCACTTGCTGGCATACTAAACACCTGGCCACATACTCTGTCACGTCTCGCTTCATACCACTCCACCAATACACCTTTCTTAAGTCTCGGTACATCTTAGTACACCCTGGGTGCATGGTGTATCGCGAGCAGTGGGATTCTCTCAGTATCTGTCTCTTTAGGGTATCATTGTCCGGTACACAAATCCGTCCTCTGAACCTCAATAATCCATCCTCACTGATGGTGAGATCCGACTGCGAACTCTGCTCAGCTTGGCTAACCATGTCTATCAATCTCTGATCACTGCGCTGCCCAGTTCTAATCTGATCCATGATCCTGGGCTCTATCCGCAGGCTAGCCAAAAATCCAGTCTCTACCTCTTTAACTCTGATCCGAAGTTCGACGAACTGCTCTAAAAAATCCCATTCCCTGATCATCATAGCAGATATCATACTCTTCCTGCTCAGGGCATCAGCAACTACATTCGCCTTACCCGGATGATAAAGAATCTAGCAGTCATAATCCTTAAGGAGTTCCATCCATCTCCTTTGTCTCATGTTTAACTCTTTCTGATCAAAGAGGTATCTCAAACTCTTATGATCAGTGAAGATCTGGAATCTTTCCCAATATAAGTAGTGCCGCCAGATCTTCAAAGCAAATACCACAGCGGCTAACTCCAAATCATGCGTGGGGTAATTCCGCTCATGGTCTTTCAGTTGTCGCGATCCATATGCGACCACTCTTCCGTGCTGCATAAGCACACACCCCAATCCCTGATGAGATGCATCACTATACACCGAAAATCCTCCTGATCCCTCAGGAATAGTTAACACAGGCGCCGCTGTCAACCTCCTCTTTAATTCCTGAAAATTGAGCTCACATTGAGCAGTCCATATAAATGGAGTCTCTTTGCGCGTGAGCTTAGTCAAAGGAGCGGTAATCCTTGAAAATCCTTCCACAAATCTTCTGTAATACCCTGCCAAACCAAGGAAGCTTCGAACCTCAGTAACTGTCCTCGGCCTCTCCCAATTAAGCACAGCCTCCACCTTGCTTGGGTCCACTGATACTCCTTCCTCTGAGACTATATGACCAAGGAAAGCTATCCGATCCAGCCAAAACTCACACTTACTAAGCTTCCCATATAATTGCTTATCTCGGAGTATCTGAAGTACTAACCACAAATGCTGTGCATGCTCTTCATACGACTGAGAGTATACCAGGATATCATCAATAAAGACTATCAAAAATTTATCCAGATAGTCTCTGAACACCTCGTTCATCAATCTCATAAATGCTGCAGGGGCGTTCGTCAATGCAAAGGACATCACCAGAAATTCGTAATGGCCATACCTCGTCCTGAAGGCCGTCTTTGGAATATCTTCTTCCTTGATCCTCAATTGGTGATAGCCCGATCTCAAATCAATCTTAGAAAAGACTGATGCCCCTCTTAGCTGATCAAGTAGATCATCAATCCTGGGCAATGGGTATTTATTCTTCACCGTGGCTTTATTCAACAACCGATAGTCTACGCATAATCTGAGACTACCATCCTTCTTCTTGACAAATAAAACTAGTGCTCCCCACGGTGAAACGCTGGGCCTAATGAACCCTTGATCCAATAACTCCTGTAGTTGTTTCTTCAATTCCTCAAGTTCCACTAATGCCATCCTGTAGAGAGGTTTAGAGATCGGCTGAGTATCTGGTACCAAATCAATGGTAAACTCTAGCTCTCTCTCTGGTGGTAAACCTGGCAATTCATCTAGAAAAACATCCAGAAATTCACACACCACAGGTATATCCTCAATCCTCGGATGTTCCTGCTCATCGTCTGAGACGAGTGTCTCATAACCTTCACATGAACAATCATATTTAATATTCTCCAAAATAATATCAAAATTCTCAAATTACTTACTAGAATTCCACATATTCATTTCCTCAATATCTCAATCGTACACTGTAAGGTTCAGGTAGGGAGAAAGTTACAATCTTAGTGTAGCAGTCTAAACTCACTCGATTGGTCGCTAACCAATCCATTCCCAGAATTACATCAAACCCATGAATATTCAACAGGATTAGATCTGCTAACATCACTCTATCTCCCACCTTTATTTCACATCCTTTACAGATTAACTCAGTTCTCTAGGATTCACGCATAGGGATATTTACATGTAGTATGTATTCTAGAGGTTCAAACTTCAAGTTTAATCTACATGCAAAATGCTCAGAAATAAACGAATGCGTGGATCTTAAATCAATCAACACACGAGCCTCATAATTACAGACAGAGAGTGTACCTCTTATAGTTTCTGCAGAAGTGTCAGCAGTCTCCTTATCTAGGGCAAACACACGTCCCTGGGTAACAGGTCTCTTTTCTTTCTCTGCAGCAGTGGCCCGTCTCGGGGGATTCACTCTCTGAGGCTGTTGTCTAGTGGGCTCCAAGACATGTGGTTTCTGAGGTTGAGGGCAATCCTTCACCATGTGACCCATGTCTCCACATCTAAAACATCCATGGATCGACCCAGTACAACTTCCCTCATGCATTCGGCCACAATTTCTGTAAAATCTTGTCTCAGGCCTGACATCTCGAGGGGTCTCTCTAATGTTAGGGTAACCTCTGGGTCTCTCTAATCTGCCCTTCTGTACCTCAATCCTTCCTCTTCTGAAGGAACCTCTCCGAGCCTCTGTTTGGAAAATCGCTGGCCTCTTGCCCTTATCTCTATTCACCACTCTGAGCTCATTCTGGGATTGTACCATTTCAATTCCTCTTTCAATCTCTTGTGCTCGTCTCAGAGCATCTCCAAACTCAGTAATACATAGCCCTATCAATCTATCTCTAATGATGGGCTTCAATCCATACACAAATTTCTCTGTGCGGAGCTCTTCATTCTTAAAGGTCTCTGGGTCATATCTCAATAGCGCGGTGAATTGACTCTCATAGTCATCCACAGACATGTCACCCTGTACCAAACTCAAAAACTCGGCCTGTTTCTTTCTTTGGGCGGCTCGTGGTACATATTGGGTCCTAAAGGCTGTCTGAAACTCTTCCTAACCAATCACATCCTGACGGGACATCAGAATACCTTGGGTAGTACCCCACTAATCTCGAGCTCTCCCTTTCAACATATAGATACTCATACTGACCCTCTCAGCATCGGTGCACCCCAGATAATCAAATATAATTCTCAACTCCGTCAGCCACTCCTCAGCCTCTGTAGGATCCTTCTTTCCCCTAAACACGGGTGGATTCATCTTCAGAAAATCCTTCAGTCGGACCATACTTCTATCATCAGGCTGAGTGACGGGAGGTATTGGGGGTATGGGAGGTCCTTGTGGTGGTGTAGGAGTAGTACCCGAGGCATTAACTCCAAAGTGTTGCGCGAATAACGCAGCCATCTGCTCAAAACCTTGCCTCACATCGGTCTCAATCCGATTAAATCGAGAGTTAGGACTCTCTGGTTGTGGGACAGGTGGCGGAGGGGACTCTGCCTGCCTCCTCGAACGACCTCGTCGTTTACTCATTCTCTATCTCAACTCGTCTCCTGCGCGTACATGTTACAATCGATTGAAATCTCAATCCTCAATTTCAATTCATGACCAGACTATTACAGACACTTGGGATGTATTCTATTTCACTTAACCGACACTGACAGTACTAGACACCTTAAGCTCTGATACCAAGAAAACTCTGTCACGCCCCGAAAGTGCGGAAAATAGGGCTAATTTAAAACTTTTTACTCATTAATTCTCAATTAAGGGTGTATTTCTGTGCAGTGTCATACATTATCATATTTATCGTACCTCAGGATCTCATCACTAGAAATTATATATCATATCAAATACATTAATCCATCTCGAGTTAATTAATCCTAATACATCCCATACAATATTATACATCAAGTGTCTGCAATTACAATAATTGTCTAGGTACATGAAAAGATAAAATATACCTCAAATACAATATATATGGCCTGGAGCTCGAGTCCTCCACTAGCCACTACTCCGTACGTCGCAGGGAAAATCTTTTTTCACTTGAAGAACTCTGGGGGGAAAGAAAACAGGGTGAGCTTCTAAATCGCTCAGTAAGGGGGGGTAAGGTACTCATTTCATAAACCAAAATGCACATCACAAAATATTTATTTGTATGTGTAACTCGTTTGAAAACCATAGCATGAAAGTACTCAAAACGACATTCTCATGTCTCAAATCACGTGAAAACATGAAGTAAAAAGGCTCAGTCTAGAGCAATAACAAAGCATGTGAAAATAACGCGATAAACGCTTTCTCAAATACGTGATAAAATCACTATAATAATAATGCACACACGTGGCATAGCCACTGATTTAATTTCACACGTGGCACAGCCACTAACTCACGTGGCATGGCCACTGATTTAATTTCACATGTGGCACAGCCACTGAATAGAGTTTCACGTGGCAACGCCCACTAATTAGGGGTTCTCACGTGGCAACGGCCACCAAATGGGGTATCACGTGGCAACGGCCACCAAATGGGGTATCACGTCAAATGGGGTATCACGTGGCAACGGCCACCAAGGGGGTATCACGTGGCAACGGCCACCAAGGGGGTTTCTCACGTGGCAACGGCCACCAAGTATACGTGGCATAGCCACAGAATGAGTTATTCTCACGTTACCAGAACGGAGAAGAAATCGGGCTTACATGCTACCAGAGCAATGCCCGGTGTGTACTCAAAATTACACACCTAAGTCTTATCACACAAGACTGGCTTGCCTTCACGTAGAACTCATAATGGTTTTTCCCTCATAAAACTCATTTTAAAATCGTTTTGTACTCAACACAAAACATAATAAAATCGAGTTCCAACCGGCAAAGCACACACACATTTCTCAAATCTCGATATTGCCTTAACGTAGAGCCCAATTCATTACTCACACAAATTCGATGGTTTATAAAGCAATTTCACACTCAGCTTATAAACGCATAAAAATAATGGGCTCCAACCGGCTATAAAACCGTGTGCAATTATTTCTCAACACAACACTCAACATGCTTGTTTTATAAACCACAAATCATGCTATAATAGTTTACTAATCACATACACAAATGGTTTAGATTTCCCTTACCTCTTTGCACCTCGTATAGTGCAATCGTTTCCCCCGTATCACGGACTAGCCTCGCATTCCACTCTGGAACTCCCGAGCTGTCCAAACGATGTTAAAACGTCAATACTCAATTATCTCATAAACCTCAATTCTCAAAATCGAGCATAATTGCTCATAACACCTCAAATCTCTTGATTCTCGTAACTCTACCCCAAACTACACTCTCATTCACAACATCTCAACGTTCTACATTTCTCATGCCAATTATCTATGCTAATTCACCACATTGTCTAAATTTCTATTTATAGCTCAAATTTCCAAAATTGCCAAAATTTCCAAATATCATTATCACTCCAACCACATTGCAATTTCATCAATCCCTAATCATTTTTCAGCTATTTCAACACAATGACAACCACCATTATCATCAAAATCATCTCAAATATCAAGATCGAAGTTTAGAAATTACCCAAAGTTTGTGAGACGCACAACCCACGCCTCGATTCGATTCGTCCTTCGATTTCCAAGTATGTTGTTCTCCCTTTGATGAGGAACAACTTTCCTTCTTGCCACAACTTCTGATTTGGCCGAAAATGGGTGCTTTGGAGGAGTGAGAAAGCTAGGTTTCGGTGAAAATGGGGGTTGGAAGAGAGAGAAAGTGAGATTGCAGGAGAAAAACAGGGGTTCCTTATATAGACTGGGGGTAGGAGATCGATCTGGCTCTTGATGAGATCGATCTGCATTTGAATTTTTGGGACGATTTGAGACAATTTATGCCTAGGAGATCGATCTGTCGGGGGGTGAGATCGATCTCTTTATGGCTTTATGAGATCGATCTGCTCCTTGAGGAGATCGATCTTCTCCCAAACAGAATCATTTGGAGATCGATCTCTTCCTCATGAGATCGATCTCCTCTCAAACAGAATCATAAGGAGATTGATCCTCTTCCATTGGAGATCGATCTGCTCCTCAAATTCTTCCTTCCTTGTCATTTTTAACTCACCAGATCGATCTCTCCTTCTCCCAGATCGATCTGTCCTCATAACTTCACACTTATCTTAAACACTTAACATATAAATCTCCAATTATCATTCCCCAATTCGCTTAACTCAATAAATTACACTTCAAGTTCATATTACATAATTAAAATATGTCTGAAATTCTCAGATCTCACAAATGACCAAACGTTTAGTTTCTTTAATTTTTAAAATTTATAATATCACTTCGTTAATGTAAGTAAAAATTTTTCAACATTAAGACTTTGCTCGGTAATGTAAAAAAATTGAAAGATGAAAAATTGGATTGAGTGAAAAATGAAGAAATGAAAAATATTAATTTTTTCCCTTAGGTATGCTTGGTAGGAAAGATAAAAAATATGAAAGTTCCTTTCATTACTTGGTAGAGTTGAAAAATGTAAGAAAATAAAAAAAAAATTATATTAATTTACTATTATATCATTACTTAATTAAATTAATAAAATAAAAATAAAAAAATAAAAAATAATTTTATAAATATACATGTATGACTCACATCTCTCATTTTTTTATTAATCTTTTAAATTCAAAATGATTTGATTTTGTTAATAAAAAAAATAATAATAATCTTCCCTATTTTTTCCTTTTATACTTTTTTTTCTAACCAAACATTAACAAAAATTATTTTCTTTCTACTTTTTTACACAATTTTTTCCATCCTTCCATTTTTTCATTTACTAAGCACATCCTAAGCGATCGAAAGTTGGATGATTAGCTAATGCCACATTATGTCTGATAAATAATATAGTACTCTTATGTTAGCATACTGTTAATCTCTAAAGGTTGAATGACAAATAATAAGCAATTTCATAAATGTTAGTGATTAAATCGTAAAGTCACATGATATTTAATAAATAATGTGGTATTTTACGTGAACATACCGTTAATTTCTAACGTTTGAATGACAAATATAAATAGTTTCATAAATGATAGTGATTAAATCGTAGCGTCACAAGACATCTGATAAATAATATGGTATTTTATATTAGCATACCATCGATCTCTAATTGTTGAGTGACAAATAACAAACAATTTCATCAATGTTAGTGATTAAATTGTAATGTCACATTATGCTTGATAAATAAAGTGGTATTTTAAATCAATATATTGTTATTTTAACGGTTAGTTGACAAATAATAAATAATTTCATTAATGTTAGTTATTAAATCGTAATGTCACATGGCGTCTGTTAAATAACGTGATATTTTACATAAGCATACTGTTAATTTCTAATGATCAAGTGACAATAAATAACTTCATAAATGTCAGTGATTAAATCGTAACATATTATAATTGTTATTTAAATTTGTTAGTCACAAAAAAAAATTTACTTTATGCTTCTCTACATGGATAATTGAATAAATCAAAATATCTTTGCGATGTATACTGAAAGTGACGATTAGTAGGTGAGGAATGGATAGGAAATGATTCAGGATTTTTCATTTTAGGTTTTATTTGATTCATTTAAAATAATTTTTGTAATTTTTAATATTTTGTTTGCAGAAAATTGATTGTTAATAAAAAATAATTTCCTAATCAACAAAAAGTTATGTTATTTTCTTAAAAATTGTCTTATGTTTTTTTTAAAAGGAAACATATTTTTTTAAAAGATAATTGTTTATATGTAAAATTATGTATCAAACTCATGAATATAATTCTTCTTAAATTATATTTCAGATATAATTTTTTTAAATATTAATTTAATTTAACCTTACCTAAAATATTATTATATTAATAATTTTTTATTTAATTAGATTAAAAATTAAAATATTACCCTTAAAAATCTTTTAATATTTTATTTTGTATATAATCAATATTAAATATTTATAATATTTTAATAATAAATAATATTATATTATTATTTTAACAATAAAAATAAATACAAATTTAATAAATAATATATTTATTATTGAATAATTTATTGATATTTTGATATTAGATATAATGTTTTTATATTTTATTTACAAATTTTTATATTAATATTTAACAGTAACAAGCACTCGTTTCCTAAAATGCCCGAAATAAATCAAATTCCTAAAATAGCCCTATTAGTCCCACCTACCACAAAAGTCACGTCTCTACCAGACACCGGCCTGGCTGTCTTATGCCACCCTCACTTATAAAAGCCCTCCTTCTTCTTCATCTGTATTTCTCACGAGCCATTTACCTTTGCAGTCTGCTCATTGCCCAAAGCAAAATGGCTCTCACCAACTCTTCCATTGTCCCCTCTAAATCCTTGCTTCTATCTCAACCATCAACGCCTTTCTCTAAGACCAAGCCATTGTCTGTTGTTCGAATCTCCGCCATCCATTCATCTGACTCACCTAAGAACCCCATCGTCTCCGATAAGTCAGCCAAGCAGCCTGCAACTGCTCCAGTCGCCGCTACCAAATCTGCTAATGCTGCTGCACCAGTCACTGTTCCTCCTAAGAATGCGGTTCCTGGGAAATGGACCCTCGATAGCTGGAAGTCAAAGAAAGCTTTGCAGCTGCCGGAATATCCGGATCAAGCGGAGCTTGAGTCGGTGTTACAGACTCTTGATGCTTTCCCTCCAATTGTCTTTGCTGGAGAGGCTCGGAGTCTCGAGGAGAAGCTCGGGGAAGCCGCTTTGGGAAAAGCTTTCCTGTTGCAAGGAGGAGATTGTGCTGAGAGTTTCAAGGAGTTTAATGCTAATAACATTCGTGATACTTTCAGGATCCTGCTGCAGATGGGTGCCGTTTTGATGTTCGGTGGCCAAATGCCCGTTATCAAGGTCAAAACTCAAAACTTTACTTGAAAATTCAACTCTTTTTTTTTTCAATGTTTGTCCGTACGAGTTTGCTTATATATCTTTTTTTCCTTTTTGTCTTTTAGGTGGGAAGGATGGCGGGACAGTTTGCGAAGCCGAGGTCGGAGCCGTTGGAGGAAAAGAATGGAGTCAAGCTGCCCAGTTACAGAGGAGATAATGTCAACGGGGATGCTTTTGATGAGAAGTCTAGAATTCCTGATCCTCATAGAATGATCAGAGCTTACTGCCAATCTGCAGCTACTTTGAATCTGTTGAGAGCTTTTGCTACTGGGGGTTATGCTGCTATGCAAAGGGTTATTCATTGGAATTTGGATTTCACCGAACACAGCGAGCAGGGAGATAGGTAAATAAATTTTGATTTCGGCTCAATTGTCTTTATACTTTCTTTTTAAAGGTTTGATTTGATTCAGTCTTAACTTTCTATTTTGTTGATATTTTCGTGGAATTTTCTGATTGTGAACAAGTTGGTGTACGAGGGAAGTAGTGATATTTGGTCATTTTCGCTAGTTTTCTCGATTTTTGTGCTTTAACTGCAGTCTGAATCCCAGCTTTGTTATGTGGCGGCAGGTTTAATTATTGTTAGAAATTGTCCAAGATAGTCTTAGTTTTGGAAGTTGGAAATTTTGTTTATCAAGAATCAACAAGTTCTGAGCTTGGATTTTTGTCGGTTGCTTTATACTTCATCTGTTTTCGGCATGTGCATAAATGATAGATTCTAAAATCTTTATAGATCTGACATTGGCACGTGGATTTTCATCTTGAAATTATGTTTTGCTTCATTTATTTTTTCTTTTACCACTGGCTTTTTTATTGTTGCTCTGCACTTATTTCATGGTAAGAAAAATGATCATAACTCTCGAAGAGGATAACATTTTCAGATTTATTTACCTTTTTTGGAATGTGATAGGTATCGGGAACTAGCTCATCGCGTTGATGAGGCCCTTGGATTCATGACGTCTGCTGGACTCACAGTTGGCCATCCTATCATGACAACAACTGAGTTCTGGACATCCCATGAGTGCTTGCTCTTGCCATATGAACAGTCACTCACCAGGCTAGATTCTACCTCGGGTCATTACTATGATTGTTCTGCTCATTTCCTATGGGTTGGGGAACGTACCAGACAATTGGATGGTGCTCATGTTGAGTTTCTGAGAGGAATCGCTAATCCTCTTGGAATTAAGGTAATTATGCCACTGTCTACTCTGTAAGGAATAATTTATAGACTTGTCAAAAGATGTTAACAAAATCTTCACTGAAAGCCCAAGGTGCATGGAATTTCCAAACTAAATGTTCTGAATGTTGGACCAGGTGTTATATTGTCAAATTACATTTCTTTATGTTATCTTGTTAAATTATTATTATTATTTTTTAAATATTTAGTTACATGACTCTTGTGTAAGAATGAAACAGGTATTGTATGGATCTTATACAACTAAATTTGGTAATTAGCTGAATTATTTGTAAGGGGAGCCCTATTTCGATAATCGTCCAGTTTTTTGGACTAATTATGAGTTCTGATCTTAAATTGGTGAGAGTGAGATGACTAACGAAGAGGCTCTTCTGCTGCAGGTGAGTGATAAGATGGATCCAGATGAGCTAGTTAAGCTGATCGAAATTCTGAACCCTCTGAACAAACCAGGAAGGATAACAGTGATCACAAGGATGGGTCCTGAGAATATGAGAGTGAAGCTTCCCCATTTAATTAGGGCAGTCCGCCGTGCTGGGCAAATTGTTACTTGGGTTAGTGATCCTATGCATGGAAACACCATAAAGGCTCCTTGCGGTCTCAAAACTCGTCCCTTTGATTCCATAAGGGTATGTTACTCACTACTTAACCTCTTATTGTAAAGGATTAGTTGCTGATAATTCCTTGATGGGCATAAATTGTCATTTGGTGCGAGTCTCTTATCATTTAGCGTTAGGGCTAGAAATTGAAGAGTTAAAGTAAATAGTTCCTCATAATATGAAATGACTGATGTCTTTGTGGTAAAAATGTTTCTTTGTTCACGTAAGGAAAGGGTCTTAGTAATTGAGGACTGTAATTAGTGTAAATGATGTTTCCCATTATGAACATTACAAGATAGACTTTGTGATGCCAGAACAAAATGGAGTGCGTTTTGTTTTCATCTTGAATCTATGCATAACTGAAGTTTTAGCTTAAGAACAAATTTTCTTTTCATCTTATTATAGCATACTTTATTAAATGAGGTATGGCTATTAATAAGTGCTTTATGCTTAATGCAATGACAAAAACTATGGCGATAAACATGATTTTAATATTGACGGTTCACACTTTGTAGTTTCAAAAGAAAATTATTATTGCATTTTCTAGGAAGAGAGTTTTGAAGTCAAATCTATTATGGTGGGTAATGCAATTGTCAGAGCTATGGCAATTACCATGATTATAACATTATCTGTTCACTCTTTACAGCATTCATAATGTAAAGAAACCAAACCAAATCAATTCTTTTGGGTGGTTGCACTTTGTATTTTTAAAGAAAAATTATTCATTTTCTAGGAGGAGAGTTTTGAAATCAAATATATTATGGTGGGGTAGGTGGGAAGGGGCCCATTTCTTAAAGTTATTTGGACCAAACTGTCAAATGAGGTTACTTAAGAATGATCATAATAATTTAGGTAAGAATTTTTCTTCAGTAGGTAGGTGGTCTTATTTCCCTATGATTGATTCAAACACATGTTGCAATATAAAATCTCTTTAAAGATTACTTTAGCCAACTCTTGATGAGCTTCAATTGACTCTGGATAGTACTTGGAAAAGATTCTGTTGTTTTGTTCCTTCTTTTATAAAGCTGCCAAATATTTCAATGGAAATTTAATAGTTTTGCATAAAATGTGGAAGTTGTCGTAGTTATATGTTAATTTCATTGTATTACGTATTTTTTTAATTTTCAATATTATAATCAATTTACATTCCTTTTGGCAGGCTGAACTGAGAGCTTTCTTTGATGTGCACGATCAAGAGGGAAGTCATCCTGGAGGAGTTCATCTGGAGATGACCGGCCAGAATGTGACAGAGTGCATTGGTGGATCCCGGACGGTTACATTTGACGACTTGAGTTCACGCTACCATACCCACTGTGACCCTCGGCTCAATGCTTCTCAATCTCTTGAGCTTGCCTTCAACATCGCAGAGCGCCTTAGAAAGAGGAGGATCAGCTCACAGCAACCTCTGATCACAGGGCTGTAGAGTGTTCCTCAAGGAATCCAACCACCAACCCAGAAGTATGTTTGTTCGTTTTCTGTCTCTTAAGTTGTTACTGGCACCTTATTAATATTTTTTTACTTTTGGGATTCTTGAGTTATGTCCCATATTCTGTGTATACTGGAGGTAAAAGGAGAGGGCTTTGAGAGGAATAAATAAAACTAAGCTAAGAATGAATTCTAAAATAGCTCCGAAGATTCCTTGCTGTGATCATACTGATACAAAGACAAGAATTGAAGCTTTTACCTTTCAATTAAAAGAAGAAAGGGCAAAACGTTGGCTGTATCGATTTACTGTTAGTTGACTCAAATATGCTTGAATCGCATAGCTTGATTTCAGTCATCTTTCTATAGGTCGGTGCTCTCTCTTAGTTTGACTTCATTTCATGTCGCTATGATTGAAGCTATCGTCTCTTTCCTCTTTTGCTTTAGAGATGTTGAATTTCTTTATGTCAAAAGAAACTAAAGTGCAACTAAATATGAAAATAAGTAAAATTACTTGTGAATTATTTAAATTTAACTCATTTACTTTCGAGTCTTGCTCTTTCAATCTCTGAGCAAAGAGTTTATGATACTCAGCAGCATCAGCCTTAGCCTTTGCCTTCCCAATTCTCTTCTTTTTCTCAGCAATCCTGGCTCTCTTCCTCTGCATAGTTAATGGAGTGACCAATCTCTGAATCTTGGGAGCTTTACTGGCTTTCTTTCCTGCATTGCAGAAAAAAGGGTATTATAGAGCATTTAGCATCAATTCGAAAACAAAATTACAATTTATTCCGAAATAAGTATCACTGCCACGGGCAATGTCCACCCGGAGGCAAGGCTGTTTTAGTTCTAAAAAAATAGTCAAGGTTCCCTTCAGACAAACATTACACAAATACATACCAAGCCAAAAGCACACATGTTATTTATGACACTAAAACTCTTGACTGTTCTCATCTCACAATAATTAAAGGTACAGCAGATATATGCTAGAAACCTACCAGATTTTATCGTGAATGATAGGCGGAAAGTGTTGACATACTTTCGGACATCATCCTCTGAGAGATTGAAGAGTTTACGGATCTTTGATGCCCTCTTGGGACCTCTCAGTCCAGGAAGATCATTTTCACCCTTTTCCACGATTACCAAGCTGAGAACAGAGAGATCAGGGCTGACGATGCATCCTCAGACAGACTTCCTCCTTCGCTCTCCATTGCGCCTACCATATCCTCGGAAGCCAGTAAAGTTGCTATCATCACACGCATTTGGATGACATTAAACAGCAAGGAACAACCTCTGTGGAGCAAGAGACAGACACGACCAGGAGTTAAGACTCCCTGTTTCATTGGGAATCCCTGCTCGTCACATCCTCCCATGATTTTGAAAACATAGCCTTTGATTCCTGCCAAAAGAAAAAGAAGTCCCTTATTAAACAAGGAACCCTTCTTAATAAGATTCCATTGAACCGAGTTTTAAACATAATCATACCTCTCCGCGAGCATCTCCACTGACCTCCTGTTAGATCCTCCTGTCAAAAAATGCTCGGCTATACGGTACAAGAACAAGGAGTCAACAGTAAGAAACAAAGACCAGATGCTCCCCCATGACTTGCAATGGTCCTTATCTCACCGTCTCCTCAACGAGTGTACTGCATTAAATGCGAATTACAAGTTCATAAGAAATTCACTCAAACTGTGACTGCCCGAGTCAAACATTGTACAATTCATTTATTAGTTTGGATTATTACTCACACCAGCATGTTTCCATCTACTGAAATGTCTAATGCTCACAAACCAAATCTGCAAGTAATATGAGTTCCTACACTTTCAATTGAGATATCTCAATCCCAACCAATCCAACAAGCTCCAAGATTCAAACATTGCTCTCTTCACTTCATTCTTTTTTTCCCAGGCCATATTTCTCCACGTTAACCCCATTTTTATATCCATACAAAGTTCAAGTAAAAAACCCAAACCCCATTTTTTAGAACAAATAGAATAAGAAAATCGAAATAAAGATACAGAGAGAACATTACAACTTACAGTTTCTGATCATCGTCGATTTCGAGCTTCTTTTGGCATCCCGTAGTGGGGTTGGCCGCGCTCAAATCAGTTCAGTTCCTTTTTTCGTTCTGCCTATGGTTTTTGTACATGAGCTCCCTGAACTTTATACGGTTTATACCTGGTGCAATTTTATTACGTTACAAAAAATAGCAACAAAATTTAGAATAATCGGATCTGGGATGAGTTTTAAATGATTTTTTTTATATAATTGAAATAAAAATAGATTATTTGTATTCGAATTATTTAATAAATTTAATATTTTTGTTAAAATTTTTCAAAAATAATCCAACTTTTAGATTTAAACGGCCGTTTAACCGATTAAACAGGTCTAATAACCGGAATGCTCTTTTCTTATGATCTATCGGCCGTGTTTTGAGTCGAGGGGTTCTGTTTTTTTGTTTTCCCGAGGTTGCCTGTACTCTGACCAAGTGTGTTAATTGAACCCAATCTAGCTATCAGAATCGGACTGGACTCATGAATTCATGGACCAAATTCATATCAGAAATGGCCTCTAACTTCCTCTCTTCCTTATGCCATACCAAATTGGTTTGCTGGATCTCGGAAAACCAATGCCCAAACCATCAAAAATTCATTTTTCTTATTTGAAGAATAAAAATATGTAATTAAAATCAAATTCTCGAACAATTATCAAATTTAATTAATGAAAGTATGCTTTAACTACCCATCATCATCATCCTAGTAATAATAATACTCTTAAATTTGATGTCTCCGGCCGATAATCATCTTTCCTTTTCTAAGTAGGTAAGCATGCACAAGATCAATATCTTTTCACTAATTAGATTCTCTTGATAAGTCTGTAATCGAACAGTTTCAGTCAAAACTAGAAAGCAAGACAGCGGCTCACCTGTCCTTGACTTAATTTTGCGGTATCCTTACGTTCACCTGTCTTTGTTATGATTTTGCCATATCCTTAATCAAATTCTAAATTACTAAGCAAATTGATTAAAGTGGTATGCCTGGTTGGATAAAAGTAATAACAAAAGGCTTCAATCTCTTTAGATGGAAAGATAGCCACCTCATCAAATGATTATTGTTTTTTTATCAATAACAGAACAATCAAAGAGCAATAGGATGAGGAAATAAAAAAAAAAAAAAACTATACGAGAATTGAAAAAATATATTATTTTGAATAAAAATAATTAAAAAAAATTAATACCGACGACTTAACGTGAAATTTTATATTGATTCATACAACTTATTTCAGTATTAAAATAAAAATCTGAATATGATGATAAGAGATATCATTTTTTTGTTAAAAACTGATGCAAATTATTATTGAATAAATATTTCATTATGTGAATAACATGGAAGAGTAGTTTCTAGATTTTAAGAATTAGTATCCACTATCTCACTTTATGTTTGTGTAGTTAGTGAGTAAATATCACCATAAAATTAAAACATGAAGTATGTCTTTCATTTTAATTGAGCTACTTATATTGTTGCAAATTGAGATGTTTAAATATAGAAAATCTTTTCAATTTTTAATCAACTTTTTTCTTCTATCCTAATATTTTTCTATTCACTCATACTTTACTCGATTTTCTTTTGTTTTTGTCAAATTCACTTTTAATTTTAAAAGCAACGTCTTGATGCTGCACCTAAAGATCAAGACAGTTTGAAAGAAAAACGTATTTATTTCTAGAGGTATTTAGAGTAACCAAATCATGCTCTACGTGTCAACTACACAATTATTGTGCTGATTCCAACCTCTATAGCTAAAGAAAACAATTGTAATACAAGTGTAATAAGTTAATAATAAAGTAACTGAAGAGGGTCTTCCATGAGCCAAATGGCATGACGAAGATTGAATAACAAATTCTGAGATTGGTGATTGTATAAACAATAGCTAATGAAAATGAGGTCTATTTGCACAATATTTGTTCACAGTGGGCACACAAAATCACCACTTGTCTCTACATCTTCAAGATCTGCATCAGCATCTATATCATCAAGATCCATGCTTCCTCCCATGATAAGTCCCCCATCCTTGGGGACCTCAGTACTTTTCATGGCCTCCTGTATTATACATTGTACTTCTTCCATGGTTTGAGAAGGGTTATTTACATCATGACTCTGCCAGCTTCCTCCTTCCATCAGTTCGATAGGCAAGTTCTTTAAGAACCAAGGGTGGCTTCTAATTTCTGGTATAGTTATTCTCTGCACCAACAAGAGTCAAAGATGAATATAAACGTGATATAAACGAAACAAACAAAACCAAAGAAGCAAATTATACCTTTTCAGGATTTGCCACAAATATCCGAGATAAAAGATGTTTGCACTCCACGGAAGCTCGGACATAATCAGGAATTGAATAGTGGACGCTGAGTATTCTCTGTCACAACCAATAATAGCTTAGTAGAACATCCACAGTGTTTAGGGAAACCTCAAATAATTGCACTAATTTCAAATCATGTCTACTTTTGTAGAGAAAGTGGAGCTTAAAGAATGCAAAGCACTCACCCCAATTGCCTTTCTGAAGTTTTTTGGATCACCTGGATCTTCAAAGGGATATGCCCCAACAAGCATGACATATAAGGTGACCCCACATGACCAAACATCTGCAATCTGCACTTATGGAGGATCAGACATAGATAACTCTGGGATTTTATTTGGAGAAGCATAAATGAATGTAAAAGAAGAGGATACCTTCCCATCATATTCTTTCTTGGATAGAACCTCAGGGGCAATGTAAGCGGGAGTTCCTACAGTAGATTTTGGTTGAGAATGCAGCACAGATGACTACAAGATTAGAGGGGAAATAGTTAGTAAATGAACTGCAGTCAAAATCAATTTTGTCTTCGAACTTGCAGATTACTTAATCATGATGTAATTTATTGCCTTTGAGTATCCAAAATCGCATATCTTAACTCGTGGTGCTGTGCTGCCATCCAGGAGAGTGTTTTCAAGCTTAAGATCTCTGTGACATATTTGCTGAAAAACAGAATTTTCAATGAACAAAAGCAGCAGTACAAGTTTATTCGAGAAAGAAAAAAAATTTGTTTCTTAGAGAAGAAACTGGAAGCCAAAGTTTCATACCATGGAATGACAGTAGCTGACTCCTGATATCAGCTGCTGAAAGAAAAATCTAGCCTGTTGCAGATCAACATCCAAAAGGAATGTAGATATTCCAATGGAAGATTGAGAAATGAGAAACTGTGTATTCAAGAGACTAGAGTAAAGCATACTGTTTCACATCAAATTGTTCTCCTTTTTACCTCATCCTCACCAAATCTACCAGCATTGCATATGCGCTCAAAGAGTTCTCCCCCTGCAGCATACTCCATGACTATGGCTAGATGAGTAGGTGTAAGAAGAACCTGCAAGGGCAATGCCTCAAAGTGAAAATTTTGCCCTTCCTTTATTTTATACTATGGAAATTAAAACTCAACAGTTTACAATTTTTTAAGTTGTTCATTGAAAAGGAACATGATAATAAAATCATTTGCAAAGTTGCATCATACTTTCCCTTGTCATCCTGCTTCAGGAGACAAATGATTTGCTTTACTAACACTGAAAGTGAAGTTTCATTTTACATTTTGGCAGTTGAATTGAACTTTAGGATTCAGGCTGGAGAATTAATGACATAATTCTAAACTCTAACCTGGTTATCAAGAAAATAAGGACAAGAAAAAAATGTTAAAACGTAATTACATAGACATTATTGTCTCTTGACATTTTTCATTGGTTCTCCATTAATGGGAAACAAGGCAGGAAAAGCATCAGAGTCCAAACCTATCTTTCTCTATCATAATGGAGCATTGACCATTGACCAGAGCTCAGCTAGACAGGATCAAGAGTCAAGACAATCACATGACAATAAAGGAAGATGGAATATAGGAATACCCACCTCTTTGAATCTAACAATATTGGGATGCTTCAATGATCTATGGTTCATGATTTCTCGCTGCACATGTTCATCAATCTGCAACAAAACAAAAGAAAGAAAAAAAAAACCCTTTAATCAACAAAGCCATGTACTCATCATAACAGGGACATGACAGCGAATCCAAATAGAAACCTGAAAAAGGAAGAAAAAAGGAAGATAGAAAGATTTAAGAGGTAAGATTTAAGAGGTACCTTCTGCCCTCTCTCAATGAGCTTAATAGCAAAGAGCTCATTTGTCCATTTATCTCTGACCAGCTTGGCCACACCGAAGTTCCCTGCTCCGATATCTTTCACAATCTCATAAGGTTCCATAGTTTCAAACCCTATAACATGGAATCCCACTTCAATCTTTTATCTCTTCTCTCGTTCTTTCTCTGAAAACAAAAGTGGAAATACAAGCAGTCCAAAACTTGAAGGCTTGTTTCAAAAGGTTTACTAGGCCAAAGTTAGTTGTGGCTTAAAAGTGACAACCATCGTCGTCATCATCATCATAAAATATGGTTGAAGGATAAATCCTGGAAGCCCACTGGGTTTGACTGCAGTTATTGTAACAGATAGGTAGACAAACAGAGGAACACGTGTAAGGAAGGGTGAATATTCGATCTATATAGTTGGAAAAGAAAAATTAAAATGGAAGCTCCCCACTGTCGTCTCTGGCGGTGTGGAAGGTACAGAAATTCTTTCCCCAAGAAAGAAAATGACAGCTCACCAGGGGGGCTACACGCCAAAGTTAGGGTGTTAAAGTTCGCTACACGTAAAGGCAGTTTGGCACTGCTCTGAAAGTGTCGGATTCTGTCTTAAACAGGAAACCTCTAATCCTGATAACATCGGGATAATTAAGGTGAAACCCTGGAAGCTGGTGTGCTGTGGGGCTGCGGGCCGAAAAATTCTTAGTAGATTTCGAGTGGAGCAACTGACGTGCAAGGCAATGCAGTGGTTTCCGCACAATTTTTGGGTTAAGGCACGTCAAATAAAGGGAGACCAGCACATGATATTTAGGTTTTTTCTTTTCTTTGAAAAAAATTTCATATAGGATTGTAGGATAGAGTTGAAACTTCGATCAAATGACATCACGGACGACCAAAGACTTGGAAATTTGGAATATGCAATTGGCATGGCCAAGTACAGCCAATGGAGCTAAAATTGCCATTTCCCTTTGGGACCGGCACCGTCCAAATCCTTTTCGATGCTTGCTTGTAGTATTACACATTTTTCCCAAGAATTCTATTTCATAATCATTTTATTCTTTTGTAGTATTTTATATACGGGTACAAGAAAGTCATTTGCAATCCCAGCCATTCCCCTGTTAACTTACCACGTGTTAGGCCCACAATATACTAGGCCCAAAATACAATAGGCATAACTTCAAAGCCATAATTAACAAGCATAAGCTGGAAGTCAAAACATACGCAAACCGGACTCTCTTTCATATTTTTAGTCCGTGGTTGTCTTTCTCCTCTAATCTCAAACTCCTTTTATTATTTTCTATTTTTTTCGTGAACATACATTGATTTGAGAGCGTCTGCGCCTACGTCCCTTTAATTTCGTTTTCTTCTTTGTAAGTCTGATTCGCGTCGAAAAACATCCCAACTCTCAGCATTTTGTCTCAACATCACATATTATCCGAATTCAAGGCAGATATTAGTTTTCCTGCCAACATTGGTCCTATCAATTTCCCCTCCATTTTAAAAAGGATAAAAGCTCAAAGCTACACAAGAGTTCATTATGTCTCACCACAAATATCTTTGGCTCATAAACTCTAAAATTACTTACTTACTTCTTAAGTTTGGGTATGATACAAATGTAAGGGCTTCATCAGCTTCTCAATCTGATACCCTAATTTTTGCTATTGTTTTTCCTTCTTCCTTTTCTTTTTTTTGCTTTGATGGACAGTTGGAATGTTTTTAATAATAAAATAAATAACTTATAAAGCAATTTCGTTTTAAAAGTCATTATGAAAGATTGCCGTTAGCATTTTATTAAGATTTTTATGTTTTATTTTTAGGTTTCAAACAGTAAAATGAATTAAAATACTTGTAATTAAAAAAATGATCTTTTTTAAAAATTATTAGTAAGATATTATTATTTAAATATTTTTCTGACAAATTTATTATTATTATTATTTAGAATAAATTATATAGTTGTGAAGCTTATAATCAGAGGTACTAAGCCTCAAACAAAACACACCAACACATTACCTTGATATTCCACAAATTTTTTTTTTTTTTTGTGCAGAGGAAGTTATTTTGTATTAAACTTAGTATTGTACAGTGTATAATAAAAATATAATTAAATTATCGAAAACAACACACTTTAAACTCTTGTTTCATTAATTGATATCATTTTAAAAAATATAAATTATTTTAACAAACAAAATATTCATATTTCAATCTAATGATAAATTTAAAATTAATATTTTTTCGTATATTATTTTATTAAAATTTTCTATTATTTAAGTTTCTAATTCCAATATGTACAGAGGATTTCATTGGCACTTAATAGTTGGAAAGGAAGACACTTCCGTCGATGGGATGGTGCTGGGGTATGGCATGTACATTTTCTAATCATTATGGCATAGCCAACTGCCCAGTGTACCTTTTTGACGATAACATAAAAGAAAAGAAAAAAGGAAGGAAAGAAGAAAAGCATCCATTCTTTTGGCGGGGAATTCTTCAAGCTCAGGTTAGCAAATATCTTCTCCAACATCAAGTGGAGGACCAAGGTAGGGTGCCCCATTAACAACCAAGTCATATGGTAGTTTTAGTTCTCTTTCCTCAAGCCAAGCATAACCTGGGCCAAGAAAAAAAGTTACATGAACAACTGAAATGTGAAGCATAAATTTGGATTAACCCGAAAGAAAAATACAGTAATTGAACTGATCATGAATTACCAGGAAGAGAAGGGATGAGGAAATCGAAGAAGTAAGTGGAAGGCCTCCCAAAGTCATCAGAGTATGGCGGAGATAACACATCCAAGATTGCACAAGGAGTCAAGGCAGTGAACGAGTGGATGTTTCCACCACTCCTTGGGAAGAGCACGGATGGTTCACAAGGTGCAGTGATGATACCATCTATTACAGTGCCTGCTAGTCCATCTGCATTTTTCGCAGTTTCGAGATTGTTTAGTGATCCAAAGGATCATATCTTGTGAACTGATTTAAATCATCTGTCTCAAAATTGTTCATAGCATTTAATCCGAACATTGAGAGATGTTAATATTTCTTCACAATTAAAGCTAAAACCCTTACTTGTTCGGTGGCTAGAGTTCTCCTCCAGCACCCAATCGTAGGCTTTGACATAAACTGAACCATAAAGAAGTTTGCTTAGAACAGTCATCCCAGGGTGATCATGAAGAGGAAATGTACTGCCAGCCGGGAGGCAAAAGATTCCTATCTGCACACATTACAAACTAACTCATATTCATGAAGAACACAACTGCATAAATAGGTGCTAGAATGAACAAATTAAGAGTAGGACTCACCGAGAAATTGTCACATTCATGAATGTGAATGTAAGTAATTTCAGAAACCCCTTGCCCAGCAATCAACCCATTGGTGATCTTGGGGCTAGAACTTGGAGATCCATCCAAACTAGATTCATCTATACCAACATCACCAGCTTCAAATACATCTGCATTTTGGAATGTTCCCTTTATTCTTCTAATAAAGAATTGATGTTAAAGTAATACAACAACTAAACAAGAACAAGAACATGAAATCTGACAGATTAAGGAAGTGCAGTACTTAAGATGTTTTTCAGCCGCTGAATTTGTTGGAAAGTTGGAAGCTCCTTCTGGGAAAATACATGATTACAAGCATCATATAGCATCTGTATTTTGCTTTTCTCCATTGTAGAGTCCATGAGGAAACTTGACACCCTTCACAGGTATCATGACTATAAACTGACACGACCAAGACGAATTTATAACGCTTAATTAAACCTGGGGGCTTATTTTGACTTTTTAACTCATACAATGGGCTTCCGTCTTTCTCATTGGAACTTGTCAAGAAGGAAACAGTTTGTAAACATATTGCCGTATGGACGTAAAACAAAAATATGGGCTGATCCTGATCGAGACTACATGGCGAAATGAAAGGTGGCTATTAAATTATTAATATTACTTCCCCGTTTTAAACGTCATTACTTGTGTGGCAGTCAGCAAATCACTCAAAAATTTTCTAGAATGGGGAAAAAAAAGGATGGTAAAGCCTTAATATTAGGCCCCATAAGATTCCATTTTCATCCGCTTTTGCATGGCAAAGTTCCTGATTGATTGGCTAGTATTAATCAAAACCATCAACCTGTCTCCCAACCCAAGGAGTTAAAATTTGGCTAGGAATTGGAAGGTTTGGCTTGTAGGCCCATTCCAATTTGTTGCACCAGACCTGACACCAGTTGGTTTGTTTACACTCCTTGGACAAATTTTACAGCCTCAAATGTTGTACTTGTACCTCAGGTTTAAGTTTGAAACCATGGCCTTCGTTTCCTGTTTACTGAAATTGGAAGCTTCATTTATAAATTTAATTTGGAGGAACTTTTGCATTTCGACTATCACTTTCCACAATCCAAGGTTAAAAAGAAAAAAAAAAAAAAAAAAGTTCTGTGCCAAACGATTTCACCAGCTCTTGTGCCCAAAGCTGCAGACCAGACCAGAGATTCATGCTTGTCTTAATCCAACAAGATATACATCTTAATTCCACCACTGAAAGGCCTGTTTTCTTTTCTTTCTTTTTATCGCTTTCTCCTTACCTCACCGACCACTGTCAACCTAGCGAACTCTATCAGAGTCTGAAAGGCCTGTTTTCTTTTCTCTCTTTTTATCTCTTTCTCCTTACCTCACCGACCACTGTCGACCTAGCGAACTCTATCAGAGTATAAGCACACAGTTACTTTATTCGACAGCTCAATGATTAGAATTTCAGTCTAGGGTCAGGTTATTCAGCAAAATTGGAAAACTTTAGGGAGTTAATTTCGGATAAAGAAGCCAATCGTTGGGTCAAATTCAGGCAAAATTATTTTGGTGGAACAAGTCCAATTGCTTGTGGAGAATGATGTACAAAAACAACTATTTCTGGTTGATATCCAAGTGGAATATTAACATGTTGGGACAAATTTTACTTGCCAAGAAAAGAAAATCTTGTTCTCAATTTGCCAAGTTGAACTCTGACATCTGAATATGTTTGCTCATTTCTTTATTGCTATTAATAATTTTTCTGTTTCACTTGTGTTTTCTTTTTTCTCATGGCAAGAGGGTTAAATGATTAATCTTCCTTTTTTTTATAATGGTTAATCTATGATTTTTTTAAGATATAAAGACATAGTTAATGCAAGTAAATTATTGTCCATCGCCATCAATCGCCAATGGTATAACCGTAATTGCAATTTGAATACCAAATTTAATCTAAAAATTCTTTTATCCAACAATTCCTGTATCTAATTCAGGTAAAATACAAAAGATATCTATACAATTTAAATTAAAATTTTAGTATCATTTTAATTTAACAAAAGGTTCAAAAAAATTATCGAAAAAAATTTAATAATTGTGTTTTTAGATTTTTTTTGTAATCAATTAAGTTTTTATATTTAATTCCTACTCAATTGAATATTTTTTAACACAAAAACAGTTATTTTCTTATCATATGCAACGAAAATCATGTACAAACATGATGATTTTTATTTATAAAATAATTTAATTAAATAAAAATAAAATATAAAGATTTAATTGATTAAAAAAGAAAATAAAATTTCAATTGTTAAATTTTTTAAGTATTTTTTTGACTCTATTTTTTTTTCGTATTTTGTCATTTATGACATTTGAAACAGTCAAATCCGTAAAAAAATAAATCTTTCAAAAGCAAGATGAAAAATATATATGGGCTTGGCAGATGGGTCTAGAAGTCTACGACTCAAGGTGTTAGCCCAACAAACCCTCGAATACCCAAAAACCCACCCATTTTTTCAAAATTCAAAATCATCTCCGCCAACCCAAAAAATAAAATAAAAAGCTTTTCATTTACCCAAAAGCCTCAGAAGCCCGTGTTTGCCAGCTTGCCTGTTTCTAATCCCGTTTCCTTTTGCCTCCTAAATCTAACGGTCCATATTTCATCTCCCAATATTTCTCCCCCTCCCCTTTCCCCTTCCCTTCTTCAACGCAATCATCGCCCCCCGCTTCTCCCACCCCCTCAAAACTTCCACCCAACTCTCAGATCTAAAAATTCCAAAACCTACCTTCTTCTCTTCCCCTTTTGCTTCTCTTTAACTAATTCCAATCAACAATGGCCGCAACTCCTTCGTCTCGCGAAGAACATGTCTACATGGCAAAACTCGCCGAGCAAGCCGAACGCTACGAGGAAATGGTTGAGTTCATGGAGAAAGTATCGGCTTCCGCAGACGACGAGGAACTCAGCGTCGAAGAGCGGAACCTCCTCTCTGTCGCTTACAAGAACGTCATCGGCGCACGCCGTGCTTCCTGGCGCATTATCTCCTCCATTGAGCAGAAAGAGGAGAGCCGCGGTAACGAGGATCACGTCGCTACGATCCGTGATTATCGGGCCAAGATCGAGTCCGAACTTTCTTCGATCTGTGACGGGATCTTGAAGCTCCTCGACTCCAGGCTTATCCCTTCAGCTTCCGCTGGTGATTCCAAGGTCTTTTATCTTAAGATGAAGGGAGATTATCATAGGTATTTGGCTGAGTTCAAGACTGGAGCCGAACGCAAGGAAGCTGCTGAGAGTACTCTCACTGCCTACAAATCTGCTCAGGTTTTCAACTTTCCCTCATTTCTCAGAGATCTGTATTTTTCGCTTTTACTTTTTCATTATTCTTTGTTTCTAGTATATTTGTGTTAACCTTTTCTTCTGTTTCTTAGGACATTGCCAACGCCGAGTTGGCTCCTACTCACCCTATCCGACTCGGGCTGGCTCTCAATTTCTCTGTTTTCTACTACGAGATTCTCAATTCTCCTGATCGTGCTTGCAATCTCGCTAAACAGGTAGGTTACGAATTTCATTCTTTAACAAAGATAAATTTTTCACAAATCTAGAGTTGCTGACTTGGCTTCTTTTGATCGGAAAGGCATTTGATGAAGCAATAGCTGAGTTGGATACTCTAGGCGAGGAATCATACAAAGACAGCACCCTCATCATGCAGCTCCTCCGTGACAATCTCACTCTCTGGACCTCCGACATGCAGGTATATAAAATCCTTTTGTTTCTTCATTTCTTTTTTTTCCCCCTTAATATGCGATAATAATTTAATTGTAACTGTTTTTTTTTCTTAAATTAATTAGGATGACGGAGCTGATGAGATTAAAGAAGCACCGAAACGCGAGGAGGAGGAGCAGAAAGAACAGCAGCCAAAGCAGTAGTGAGACTCTGCTGGCTCTATCTATTATGTGCCAATTTAGGGTTCCAATTCAAATGAAACTTCTATCTATTATGTGTTTTTGATAGGAGAAGATTTGCTGCTATCAAATATTTTAGCCAATTCTGTCTTTATTTTACTCATTCGTCCATGTACTGAGTTTAATTATTTTTTTTTACATGCTTCTGAATGCTTTCTATTAGTATAGGAATTTGATCTTTCCTATTTTTATTTCTGGAATGGAACGGATCTGGAAATCAGTTTTTGCCTATCCAAAAATACGGGAATTTAATGTTTGAATTTTCAAACTTTGGCTCCTTTGCTAACTTTAACCATTTTTTAGCTTGTGGTGTTAAGTATGCCAGCTTATAAATGGTTAAGTCACCGTTGTTTTACTAATTTTAATCTTGTATTTAATTTCGTCAGAATTAATCGTATCATTTATGCATCAGCGGATAATTCGTGCGAGTGCGGCTTTTTGTCTTTGTTGCTGGACATGGGATTTATGGGCCTTCTCAGGACTCATATTTTGAAAAATTGTTGCTTAAACCTGCATCTATATTTTAGCGGAAAAATAACAGTGATATATTTTTATGATATATTAAAAAATAAAACATATAACAGTCTTTTAATTTTGTTTGTTAAATTAAAAAATTACAATGCCTTCATATAAAAAAGGAATTCATATTTTAAATAAGATTTTAAATTAGTAATCCGCATCATCCTTTACGGCATGAACGTATTACAATGAATTTTTTTATAGTTTCTTTAATAATTTTTTTGGATAAACATTTTGGTTAATCTATAATTTATGGAAAACAAAATGTGATGGCTTATAAAACCTCTAAAAACCGTGGGGTAAGTATTTTATATTATGAAATTTTGGAATTAAAAAATATTAAGTGGTACCAAATTTTTTGGCAGTTGACGATTTAAACTAAAACATAAATTACTGTATAAATGATAAAATATAAGTGAAATCTTTTCATTCAACATTCCTTACAAATCTCTCAACAATATCATTCTTGTAAAAAAATGGCATGTTGAAATGGATTTCATCTGTTTAATTTGTTCACTAGTTATATTAAAAAAATATATTTCCAACATATTAAAATAAAAAGATTTACTATTCAAATAAAAATTAAAGAAACTATTTTTTATTCACCAAACAGATAAAAATATTTAGTATTCTTCTAATTTGAGACTAAATTTAGTCTTTTAATTTCTTCTAATAAATATATAATTTTTTTTTTTTAAATAGAACCCCTAGTTAATTGGAAACTAGTATCATGGTCTACTAATTACACCGTAACTCTTCTCACAAGCGGCCTTCGCATGTTTCCTACTTCATCTTTTATTAGTAACGCTACTACGATTAGGAGTAAGTTTTCTCTGTATCTATAAATATCACTTGCATGAGGCTGTTCTAGGTCATAGACTCATAACCATTAGCCAAACTCTCCTAGTCTCCTTCTATCTTGTTGGTTTCTCTCTTAAAAATGGCAATGGCTACCATGCTTCGTTCTCTAGTTCCCGTCCTTATTAGCTTCCTCTTTCTTGTTATTCTTTCACCTTCATGCTTTGCTGGTTTTCTTAGGACGTGCCAATTTGATGCAATATATCAGCTCGGAGATTCTATATCGGATACTGGAAATTTGATCCGCGAAGATCCTTTATCTCCGTTTGCTAGACTTCCTTACGGTGAAACTTTCTTTAAGAATGCGACTGGAAGATGCTCCAATGGCTTACTAATGATCGATTATTTAGGTAACTTCTTTTATCTTTTTTTTTTTTTGGTTCTGATTTGATACAAAAGATTGTATAGTAATTGGCTTCTATATCTGACAGAAGTTATTCCAAACTGAGCAAGAAAACAACTTACATACAGTTTATCAATCAAACTAAGTGATCAGAAATTGATATGGTAGTTTAGTATTATTTTGTGTGTCCGAGTAGAGCTAACAATTAGTTTTACATACTCTTTGAAATAACATAAAGAATCAACAACGTGACCAACTGACAACTTTATTTAGAAAAAGTTATTTTCCAGCTTAATGTGATTGAACTTTTTTTTTAAACTTTATTTGATTCTACACTATGTTGCTTTATGGTTACTTTCAAGAAATTCAATTGCTTTTCAGGCAGTTATATTATGCCAGTCTCTTATTACTGGAGTCATTGGATTGTGAGAAGAGAATTCTTCTATTTCTTGGTCGATTCAGTTACTTGAGTAACATAATTAAAAGAGTTTAACTTTGTAAAAGTGACAGAAAATGTTATGATATTAGCCTTAATTATGGTTTCTTTATATCTCTACCTTTTTCCCAGAGTTTCCAGATTATATTCGTTAGAAAACCAAAACCAGGATTTGTTGTTTATCTAATAAGCATAATTGCCTTGTATTTTGACAGCTTTATCTGCTGGAATCCCATTCCTTGAGCCCTACTTAAACACTGATGCACTATTTACTCGTGGTCGTGGGGTGAACTTTGCGGTTGCTGGCTCTACTGCTTTACCCGTAGAAATTCTAGCTGAGAATAGAGTTTTAGCTCCGGTCACCAACAGTTCTCTTAATAGGCAGCTTGACTGGATGTTCACCTATTTTAATGGTATATGCCACGATAACGAAGGTTAGCACTCCTTTCACAATAATATGCAAATTAATAATTGCTCTAATGACTAGTTGATTATCAATACTAACAATGATGCATTATGTTTTTGTTTCATAGATTGTTTCAAGAAACTTAAAACAGCTCTTTTTATGGTTGGAGAGATTGGAGGGAATGATTATAACTATGCCTTGTTTCAAGGCAAATCTTTCGAGGAAGTTAAATCAATGACACCTATGGTTATTCAAGCCATAAAAGATGCTGTGACAGTAAGTAAATTTTTGAAAAACCTATTATCATTTATCTTTTCTCATTAACTTATCAAATTATTTCAATATTAATACCACACTTTCTTTTGTTTTGTCATAGAGAGTTATTGGTTATGGTGCTTTTCGAGTGATTGTTCCTGGAAACTTTCCTATAGGTTGTTTACCAATCTACCTCACAGGATTCCAATCTAATGATACCACTGCCTATGACAAATTTCATTGTCTCAAAAGCTTGAACAACTTGTCAATCCATCATAATAACCTTTTGCAACAAGCTATTGAAGAGTTGAGGAAGGAACACCCTAATGTGATTATAGTATATGGCGACTACTACAATGCATACTTGACTCTTTTGCGCAAAGTTAAATTATTGGGTAAAGTTAATTTCTTTTCAAGTAATAATTAGATGCATGATCAGATTTGGTTATATATAGATTTAATAACATATACTTCTGTTCTAAACAAAAACAGGTTTTGACGCGAAATCAACAGAAAAAGCTTGTTGTGGGATTGGAGGAGATTACAACTTCAGCCTTAACAAAATGTGTGGAGCCCCTGGAGTGCAAGTGTGTTCTGATCCAGATAAATATATAAGTTGGGATGGAGTTCATTCAACACAAAGAGCTTACAAGTTTATGGCAGGGTGGCTCATTCATCACATCTTTCCCAAGCTTCAATGTTCTGCTTAAGCTGCTGCTTTATGTCTTAGATATATGGATTTATTAACTAGATTTCCTTATCTCTTATTTAGGTTTTTGTAGTTTAAAACATTTATAGAATTCTCAAAGTTGTAAATTGTTGGACTGATTGCTCTGGGAATTTATTTAAAGGATTATCGACTTACCAAAAAAAAATTTTGTAATTGATTACTAAAGTTTTATTTATTCATTTATTAGAATACTTACTTTATTAAGGCATCTTGTTTGTTTATTTATTTATTGGACAAACTTATTTATTTGAATATTTATATACTTTTTCAAATATTATTATATTCATATTTGCATTTTTTTTTATTTTTAATATCTTTACTTTTTTAGTCATCAAATTTCATTAGCTAAAATCGCTTTTTTGCTTTTCGAAAAAGTTTTACCATCAGCTTTGGCACAAAATTAAAGTACTTGGTAACTCTTTTTTCTTCACATGAATAAATATTTGAGAATTCTTTTGAATAATAGTTTAATAATAAATATAAACAAATTCTGACATCACATCAACACAAGAAAACTTGTTATGCAATTGAAGGTGATGTTTTCGAAATGTATAGAGCTCTTGCTGTTCAAATTCTAAGGTAGGATCAAATCATGGCAGAATCAATTACGCAAAAAAATTTCATGGCAAAACGATTCATTGGACATATCTATGCGAACTTGGATTGACAGATCTTACATGAGCCTCGACATTGTGTTAGATAGATGCTTTTAGTAGATGCTATGGAAGTTATGTTTTCTAGACATTAAAAATTTGTGTAATGTTATATATTTCTGTTTTACTTATGTTGTTGCCTGAAATAACAATGATGAATTGCTGACATCCTTTGTGCCACGTGCTGCCGAAATCTCTGCAAGAAAAAGAAAGATCAAAGGGACGCAGGGCTTTTCCCTGCGTTTGCACTCCGATGCTTAAGTCAGACCCAAAATTTGGTAGAGTTTCTGTAGAGGAAATAGAGACTTAGCTTAATGAGTCGTACATGACCCCTATTTATAGGGAGTTTCTTTGTTCCTTAATTACGCTTTTGTCCTTTTACTTTAATATTCTGTTCTTGGATGAAAATGTCTCAATACATTTAATGTGGCTCTTATTTGTTTAATTATCTCGTGCATAAGCTCATGCGCAGATATGCCACGTGACACATTATGATTGACCGAAATAGCATCAGAATTATTATCTACAACAATTGCTCCCCACTCTTTCGCTAGGTATAACCTTGTGGAAGAGTAAATATGTTCTTACTGTAGCCTCAGGTCAAGTCCTTACATTAGATTCTAAAATCAAATTCTCTGGCCATCTAATTCTTAAGCTCTTGTTGGAGTGCGTGGCTTACCTCGCGCATTTTTCGCTTCAAGCCCTTTGTTTTGGGTGTTTGGCTTACCTCGCGCATTTTTCGTTTCAAGCCCTTACACATTTTCTTCATGGCTTACATCGCGCACTTTTCGCTTCAAGCCTTTTATTTGGGTGCGTGGCTTACCTCGTGCATTTTTCGCTTCAAACCCTTTATTTCGGTACGTGGCTTACCTCGCGCATTTTTCGCTTCAAGCCCTTGCACATTTTCTTCATGGCTTACATCGCGCACTTTTTGCTTCAAGCCTTTTATTTGTTGAGTGCGTGGCTTACCTCGCGCATTTTTCGCTTCAAGCCCTTTATTTAGGTGCGTGGCTTACCTCGCGCATTTTTCGCTTCAAGCCCTTGCACATTTTCTACATGGTTTACATCGCGCACTTTTCGCTTCAAGCCTTTTATTTGTTGAGTGCGTGGTTTACCTTGCGCATTTTTCGCTTCAAGCCCTTGCACATTTTCTTCATGGCTTACATCGCGCACTTTTCGCTTCAAGCCCTTTATTTGTTGAGTGCGTGGCTTGCCTCGCGCATTTTTCGCTTCAAGCCCTTGCACATTTTCTTCATGGCTTACATCGCGCACTTTTCGCTTCAAGCCTTTTATTTGTTGAGTGCGTGGCTTACCTCGTGTATTTTTCGCTTCAAGCCCTTTATTTGTTGAGTGCGTGGCTTACCTCGCGCATTTTTCACTTCAAGCCTTTGTACTTTGTCTTCCTGCGAGTAACAAATCATAAAGAAAATTAATAACGTAACAAATAAAAGATTGTTACTGTAAATAAGGCTTCAAGTGGTTAGTGTTTCATGTCTTTGACATCTCCTTGGCCTGTGAACTCTCCAGAATGCACTTGCTGGGTCCAATCATCCTTTTAACCTTGTATGGCCCTTCCCAATTTGCTCTGAACTTTTCGTTCTCTCTGTGGGCATTGGTGATGGCTGATTTTCATAACACTAAATTTCTTTCCTGAAAAAGTATGTCATTTACACATGAGTTGTAATAACTAGCAACCATTTATTGGTAAGCGGCAAGCCATATGGCTGCTAAATCCCGTTGTTCATCTAGTAGGTCCAAATTTACCCTGGACCTTGAGAGTTCTCTTCATGTTCATAAGGAACCATCCTTGGAGAAGCAACCCAATCTCTACTAGAATTAGGGCTTCCATCCCATATACCAAGTTGAATGACGTCTCCCCCGTCGGTACTCGACTAGTAGTCCTGTACGCCCACAAGATGCTGGGAAGTTCATCCACCCAAGCTCCCTTTGCCTTGTCAAGGCGAGTCTTAAGGCCATAAAGTATGGTTCTATTGCTAACCTCAGCTTGACCATTGGCTTTTGAATAGGACACTGATGATATCTTAAGCTAAATATCAAGTCCTTCACAAAAATTTCGAAAAGCATCACAGTCGAACTGCTTTCCATGATCAGCATTCAAAATCCTTGAAACTCCAAAGCTGCACTAACAAGTACTTCCTCTGCCTTGTGGCCATCGAGAAAGGTCCCAATATATTCAGTCCCCATCGAGCGAATGGTGTTGGTTGAAAGATACTTTGGAGTGCTGTTACTGGTGCAGCTGTCAAGGGAGCGAACCTATGACATTTGTCGCACTTTTGTACTTTGTCAGCCATATCTTACTTTAGCGTTGGCCAAAAAACCTTGCTCCGAGTATTTTTTCTACCAGGACTCTAGCCCCCAAGTGTTCTTTGTACATCCCTTCATGAACCTTAGCTAAGGCATAATTCGCTTGCTCTGGACTTAGGCATTTCAATAGTGGCATGGTGAACCCCTTCTTATAAAGCTCGACATTCACTAAAGTAAACCTTGCACTCTGGATTCTGATCTTTCGAGCAACTTCTTTGTCATCTGGAAGAGTCTCTTCCACCAGATATCATCTGATCGAGGTCCTCTAATCTTCGTCAACTTCAATCTCCAACACATCATCCTCCTCCATACTAGGCCTCTTTAGCCTCTCTATTTTTACTAATCTTTCAGTTGCTTCTTTGGAAGACGCCAACTTAGACAGAGCATCAGCTTGATTATTTTCTGACCGATTAATTTGGGTAAGTTAAAATTTATCAAATGATTGGGCTAAAGTCTAAACCCTCTGCGGATATGGAACAAGAGAGGATTCCCGGGTTTCAAATTGTCCTTTAAACTGATTGACCACTAACTGAGGATCACTATGAGTTAACAAGTTTTTAACCTGAAGCTCATTCGCCAACTTCATACCCCCGATCAGAGTTTCATATTCGGCCGCATTATTAGAACAAGGGAAATTGAAGCGTAGGGAATACACAATACCAGCTCCACTTCCTTCATGGTTGGATGCTTCATCTACAAATAGCTTCCACCATTCTATTTCATGTTCTTTCAGATCTTCCTGACAAGTACACTCGATTATGAAATCTATCAATGCTTGTGTTTTGATAGCTTGACGAGACTGAAAGTTGATGTCATACTCGCTGAGCTCGACAACCCATTTCACCAATCGCCCTAAATGTTCAGGCTTTTGTAGTGTTTGTTTCAGAGGTTGATCTGTCAATACCACTATTGAATGTGCTTGGACACAGCTTTCTTGCAGTCATGACTAGTGCTAAAGTTACTTTCTCAACTTGCGAGTACCGTGTTTTCGCATTTAAGAGTACTTTGCTCACGTAATAGATTGGTCTATGTCTGTCGGTAGTCTTCCTCAACAGCGCTGCACTCACTGCCTTGTCTCTTACAAACAAGTGCTCTCCGGTTAAATGTCTCGATAGCAACAGGAGTTCCCTTAAATACTCTTTCAATTCCTCCATGGGCTTAGGCTTGGGCGATTCAATAATGGTAAGGGTTTCCTTTCTTTGCATACCCTTACATGTGGTGGATGCAACATTGCATGTTCTCGCCCTCCTTTGATCTCCCCTTATTTGTCATATTCCTTCAGGAGTGGGAAACTTCATCAGCCATCTCTTGTCGAGATTGTCCTCATCACTTCTTCCTGAGCCATGTATTTATTTGTAACAAAATTGTTTTCCCATAATTGGTTCACTGAATGGGATCCTCCTTCTCTGATTTTCTTCAACTAAAACCAATCTTTTTTCTTCTAGAATGCGTCCCACCATTCTTTTCACGTTTGTGGTAACTTGTGCCTTGAACGCAGGTCTGTTTTGTACTTTCTTAGCATCATATGAATCTGCTTGGTCGCAGTCCATAGCTTCTCTCCTGTTACCCTGAGTTCGGTTTTGACGAGTTTGAGATTGAAAGTTTTCCATTCCAGTTTCAAGGTTTCGTGTTGGATCTATTTTCGAGTCTCTCCCAACATGAGACCTTGTCATTTCCACACCTTTAATTTCATTGTTTGGCAGGCCATTTGTGTTCTGGGGCCAAGGATCTTTCGTACCCAAATATCCAGAATCTACCGGAGCCGGACCCTCAAGGTTTCTAGTACTTTGGCGTCTCCGACCACCAACAATCTCCCGTGTTGAATTCCTTGTACCATAACGTCGCAGTTTTTTGACACCCTGATGTCTCCAGTTCATTGGAGTCTCGCGCATGGGGTCTTTCGTAACTTGGCACCACAGGCCTTTCGAGGCCTCACACACAGGGTCTCCCATACCTTGATGCCTCATGTCTTCCTCGGTCTCACACATAGGGTCTCGTACGGCCATGCCGCGAGGAACTCGGGCACCCCTGCCTTGTGGGTCTCGCATGAGCTGGCATCTCCTCGCTATGAGTGCGCCACGTGGCGCACGAAGCAAACTGGGGGTCTTACATGGCCATGCCGTGAGAGTTTCGTGCACCCCTACCATGAGAGTCTCGTGCTCCCCTGCTGTGAGGGTCTCGCTGCTACCTTTGCGGCTCGTGGCATCATTCACTCTAGCGATACTTCCACTCTCGCAGCATTCGCGGTATCACTTCACCTTCGCGGCGCTCGTAGCAAGACTGCATTCTCGCGGCATCTTCCACTTTCCACTCTCGCGACATCCTTCACGGCAAGCAGCCTTCATGGCAAGCAGTACACTTTTGCGGCAAGTCGCTCCACTCTCGCGGCATTCGTGGCATCCTTCGCGGCAAGCAGCCTTCATGGCAAGCAGTACACATTCGCGGCAAGTCGCGCCATTCTCGCGGAATTCGCGACATTCTTCGCGGCAAGGCATTATCCTTCGCGGCAAGGCATTATCTTTCGCGACAAAGTGTTCTCTCTCGCGGCGAGACATTCACCTTGGAGGCAAGCTATGCTTATGGCAAGGCATTCTCTTCGCGGCAAGACTTGAACATTCGCGGGAAAGTGTTCTCTTTCGCTACAAGACATTCACGTTGGAGACAAGCTATACTCGTGGCAAAGCATTCTCCTTCGCGGCAAGCTGTATACTTTCGCGGCAAGACATTCATCTTCGCGGCAAGCCTCGAATCTTCGAACCTTCGCGGCAAGGCATTCACCTTAGCGGCAAGCTAATACTCGCGACAAGGTATTCACATTCGCGGCAAGCCTCAAACCTTCGAACCTTCGCGGTAAGGCATTCACCTTGGCGGCAAGCTAATACTCGCGGTAAGACATTCACCTTGGCATCAAGCTATATTCTCGGCAAGGCATTCTCCTTCGCTACAAGGCAATCTCTTTCGCGACAATCTATATTCGCGGTAAAGCTTTCTCCTTTGCGACAAGGCATTCACCTTCATGGCAAGCCTCGAACCTTCGAGGCAAGGCATTCACCTTCACGGCAAGCCTCGAACCTCCAAACCTTCGCGGCACTGCTGATTCTGTCCACCCAATTCTTGTAAAGCAGAAAGTTTTTCTTTCGATTCCCACAGACGGCGCCAATTGTTGTTGCCTGAAACAACAATGATGAATTGCTGACGTCCTTCGTGCCACGTGCTGCCGAAATCTCTGCAAGAAAAAGAAAGATCAGAGGGACGCAGGGCTTTTCCCTGCGTTTGCACTCCGATGCTTAAGTCAGAACCAAAATTTGGCAGAGTTTCTGTAGGGGAAATAGAGACTTAGCTTAATGAATCGTACCTGACCCCTATTTATAGGGAGTTTCTTTGTTCCTTAATTACGCTTTTGTCCTTTTACTTTAATATTCTGTTCTTGGATGAAAATGTCTCAATACATTTAATGTGACTCTTATCTGTTTAATTATCTCGTGCATAAGCTCATACGCAGATATGCCACGTGACACATTATGATTGGCCGAAATAGCATCAGAATTATTATCTACAACAACTTTGAAAAAGATATATTAGCAAAATAAGAAATTAAATTAAAAATTTAAAAACATGTAATATTATCTTAATTTTATTCATAAAAATAAAAATTACAGTGTCATTATATAAAAATGAATATTTTAAATAAGATTTCGAAATAATAATTTGCATCATTTTTACTATATCAATGTATCACAGTGTATAAAGATTTACTTTGAATAATCTCTGTAGTTTTCTGAAATATGTACAAAACAATATATGTACATGAAACAAAGGCAGTGAAGTTAAAAACGAACAAGTCTTTTGTAAACATTGTAAATTTTTCCCGCAATAAATAATAATTTAAACAATTAAGATTTAAAAGATGTGGTTGCGGAGGATAATTAGATTTGTAATTTTGGACATAAAGATTTGGAGAAAATAATTGAATAAACCATGTTATGCTAAGAATAAACAACTATAGGGAAATAAAAATAAAATTTATATAAGCTAGGAAAATATCTAAATGAAGTATAAGTACAAATACTAGACTAAATTCAGTTTTATACATACTATCAAGAAAATTTACCGAGTACATAGAGATATAAATATATATACATGGGTGTGTATAATATTGTATTCATTCTTCAAATTAAGTATATGAGATATATATATATATATATATATATATATATATATATATATATATATATATATATATATATATGTGTATACAAAAAATACATACATATCAACATGGGCCAAGAGCTTCCATTTGCGGAATACACATATAAGGATGTATATATACATACAACATATATTATACATACAACAAATGAACTACAGCAAGGAGCTGCATGCAAACCCGATGATGTGTTCTGCTACAATAAAACTGCAGTAGAAAAACACGGTGAAGGAATGATGTTGATAATGGCCACAGTAGGTAAGAACAGAAAAGAAAGAGATATGAGGCAGAAAGGGAAGGCGTGTGAAGGTGGCTAATCTGAAACATTAGGTAAATAAAATATATATACATACTGCTGAAGCAGTAGCAAGAAAATTAGACTGGAGATGGGGGTACAGTCGCCTAGTGATCTGCTGTAGGAAAAACAAGAGAGGTTTGATGGAGACAGTAAACGTGACAAGGGGAGTTAGTCCGTTGCTACAAGATAGGGATTAAACTAAGGGAGTGACTAGGAATGAGAGGAAACGAAAAACAAAAGCTTGAAGGGAGACTGGGTTGCTGAAGAAAGAAGCAGAGAAGAGAGGAGAGAACTACCGAGCTTCACTGCCACTGCTTCCAGCAACTGTCCCTGTTTCCTGCCGCATGCCGAACCCTGTTCTGCTGTAACCCTGCTTCACCAACGCGCTGCCTGCTGCCCCATTCGGCCTCCCTTGTGCTGCTAACCTGATGTCTTGCTTTGTTGTTCCTGCCAGGCTGCATGATTTCCTTCCCGTTGCTGCACTAACCCCCGTTCCTGTCCAGCCCCATGCCTTATTGTTTGTGGCAGCCACGTGAAAAAACAGAAACAAGGAGAAAGGAGAGGTCTAATGTGGGTGTTTGTGACCATAAACTGAGACAAAACAGAAGCTAGAAACGAGACCGAGAAGAGAGCAGGAGCAGAGGACGTTCCCCGGAGGCAAAGCTGTGCTGCAAGAGGGCTGAAGTGGAGGCGATAGCCGGACACCTAGAAACAGAAGCAGCAGCTGGGCACTCGGAGCTGAAGGCGACCATGAAAGGCAGAAACAAAAATGTGAACAGAGGGGGGCACAGGTTGGAAGGTGGCGGCAAGAGATGGGAATGAAAGGGAGAAGACTATGGAAGTGACGGGTACGCTAAATGATGAAGGAAGAAGGCGAGGAAGAGAGCTGCGTGAAGACAATGGCTGAAGTGCGGTTCGGTGCGGAATGATGCCGAGAGATGGTTGTGGAACACTGAAGAAGAAAAGAAATTGGTTTTGGCAGTAAAGATTCAAACGCCCTAGAAGAAAAAAAAGAAGAAAAGGAAAAAAGAAAAGAAAAGAAACAAAGAAAGTATATATATATATATATGGAAAATATTTATTTGAAAATTCCGGTGGAAATAACCCGAGCATACCAGACCCACAAATTTCAGTCACCAAAGGCATCGCAGACTGTAGGCAGACATTGATATAAGGAAAATTCTCGTTGCTATTAGAGATGAATATGCGTAATTTTTGTATATTTATAGATATAAAATTTTAGACTGAATTTCGTAGTACCGAAATTATCGAAAAATCTAAATCGAATTTTATGACTTTGAAAATTAGAGATTTTAGCCTAGTTGAACAACCTAATTTTTATAGATTGAATTTAAATGGTTTGCATAGATTTTGATGTGGTTTGAATTCTGTTTTAAATATCGAAAATCTCAAATTTTGAATTTTCATAGATTGTTTTATGAGATTTTATCTGAAAAGGGGTTAGTCAACTTGTTTTGAACGGTTTCATGAGATAATTGAATTTATACGTGGTTTAAAGAAAATGATTTAATTATAAAGTTATTCTGATGATATGTGTTTGAGCGCGCACTGACTGTGTATCGTACGGTCCGACTCACATCGATTTTGAGATAAAGGCGTTGGTGAGATCATGCCGCATTCTGTTTGTTCTATATCTGTTTCTGTATCTGTGGTCCACGAGTACTATGTACCGTGTTTCTAATTTTGTTTCTGGTCTTTGGACATTTTGATCTGTGAGCCATTTGGGTAGCTGACCACTCCCACAATGATTGACATCCTGACACACTTGACCCATGAATTGCCCAGAGTCACCGACATCGACCAATAGTCATTTCTGATATCTGATATAGCATGTCTGTCTTGTCTCTTCTATTTGAAATGTTTTTTTAAATTGTCTGCATGTACTAGGTTATCTGAAAATCTTTTTATTTTGCTACTAAAAACTCTGAAATTTCAGTATTTACCATAGTAGCTAACTTCACTACCGATATATATTCTGTTCTGAAATCTTTTTTTAGTAATTGTGAAAAATTCTCGAACTATTTATGTACTCTGTGAAAATATTCCGGATTTGATAAATATAAAAATATATACATTTTAAAGTAGTTTATTTATCTACCTGCTATGAGGTTTTTCTTACTGAGCATGTTGAGCTCACCCCCTTACTTTTCTTCACAGAGCACATCGGTAGTTTGGATCGCTTCCATTAGTAAGACATTCCGCACAGTTATGATTTCGCGGAGTATATTTCTGCATCGAAGTTATACCAAGGTTTAAACAATTATTTTGTATCTAAATTTTTAGTACGTATGGTAATGCATACAAGATGTATTTGGGGAATGTGAATATATTTTGTTTAAAAAAAATTGCTACTAAGAAATAAAATTAATCAAATTGATTTATGGATTCTGACCTAATATCGATTTGTAGTCCAACCAAAATGTCCGTAAATTCGGGTCATTACAGAGTTGGTATCAGAGCAAAGTTGACTTGATACGAGTCGATATTAAAAGTGAAAAAGATTTAGAAAGTTCACATCTCCAACGTTATTGTACATTAATTAGATACAAATGGGTATACCTGGCTGTGCTTTATTGAGAAATTGTGTCTTTGAATAAAGAAAAACTGATACATATGGTTGATTGGTATTACAACCATATTGACAGATGAAAATGAATCGTTTCTCGAGGCCGTAGAGATAGGCTCGATAGGTGTAGTGAACCCTCGTCTGAGTGAACACCTTATAGTTTCACTGAATTTTTTTTTTGGAGTTCGATTTGTAAAGAATGAGTGGGACATGGAAATAATGACGACATTGTATGGTCAAGTGATAGTGGCCCCGTGATAATGATAATGATTGAGGCGTGGCTGAGAGAAAGACCGAGCTAATTTTGAAAGATAATACATTATTATATACTGGATTAAGAATCCAATTGTAATGAAAAACTAGATAACTGAATAACTGAATGGGAAAATGTTATATGGATTCTTATGGTACAACTGCAAACTTAATAGACTGAGGCAATTTCAGAGGTTTAAGCCTTTGTTTTTCAGTGGAGTTAAGAAATCCAATGATTGTGGAAGATTGGATAAATGAGACAGAGAAACCCTATAAAATTTTTGTAGTAACTCTACCGAGAAAGTTGTTTTGCAATTTTGTGTTAAAGAATTGAAAAAGTTATACAGACTTTTGAAGTGCACAACTATAAAAAAAAAATAGCTTTAGTGGCATCACCATCGAAATGAGAAGTCGAGCTCAGAGGGAAGTCCCCCGATTTAATCCGAGAGCCGACATCAAAGAATTACATGGATATGTTTCTGGAAGCCCTTAGACGGCAACACATCCCAGATAAAGCATATTGGCAATTATAGATGAAATGATTGAAATCGGACATAAGGTAATAAGTCCGAGAATGAATACGAAACTAAATTTATGGTTTTGGAAAAAAAAGTATAATCCAAATAAGTGGAGATGTGAAAACGGAAGAAATTCAAGAAACTCATAGGAGGTACTAGAATCCTCAATTGAGTTAAGTTAGCTCTACTGGACGTTATTTTGAAGGACAGTGCGCAAGACGCAATTGTAATGATATGAAATGTATATTTCGAAGTTACTAAGAAAATGAAAAGGTAAAGAGAGTGACAGAAAAGAGATGTACTAAGGAAGCAGTGAGAGTGATAGAGTAAAGTCACTGTACCTGAAAATATAAATTACAGAACTAAAAGTATAAGTGAATGTCACACTGCTTACATGATTGATAAAGTTATGACGTGTTTTGAGTAAAAAGACACTCCAGTAGACAGAGGGATTTTCGACACGTATTCGGATGATCTATCAGAGTTACCACTAAATTGAAAGGTGAAGTTCTGAAATTGATTTAGCACCTGGTATCGAATTAATTATTTAGATCATTGTACTCAGTGGCTTTGATTGAATTAGAAATGCTGAAAAAACAATTACAATGACTACATGAAAGGAGATTATCGGACCAAGTGATCCACTTTGGAGTATACCGACGTTAATTTTTAAGGAGACCCGGAGTCTTCTGGGTCGCTTTGTATAAAAAACGCGAGTTAATAGAATTCTCCCAAAATAGAGGTTATAGATCAGTGGTAAAGACCTAAAACTGTTAAGATGATTCAGAAATTGAGATATAAAGAGACTTTTGAATATGAATTACTTATCAAATCTAAGAATTGTAAATTGTATATGCTTACATTTCAAATGCAAGACTCAATTTAAGTAAGAAAATGATTTTGTTATACATGATAAACGAAATGAGACAAGCATTGAAGTGTGATAAATTCTGAATGTAAATTATATTGGAATAAGAGGTGTATACAAAGTAAGAATATATTTGGCATGTGAAATGAATTGAGAATGGATTGTGTCTAAAGGATAAATGTGAAATTGCGATAAGTTTTGGTATCCTACTTCTTAATTGAGACTAAACCTTGAACTCTTATATCCATAACCAGTTTACGTGGTCAAGTCTGATGGCTAATAAAGGTATTTCAAAATATCTCCCCGCTTGAGAGACTTGACAGTGTCTAGAAGTACTCATAACCTATAAATTGAAAATGACAGTTGTCATATACGCGTTCGAAGTCGGGATACCATTACTTATGCAGTTAAGAGTTATAGAATCCTATTGATCAAGACGGTTTAAATATTAAATTTCACAAAAGCCATCTAATACAAAAAAAGAAAGAAAGAAATGACTGGGGTTAGTGCCTTGAGCAGAAGTGACTTCGGAATGGTGTTTTATATATATATATATATATATATATATATATATATATATAATGGTCAGGAAATGCAAACTATTAGAACGTTCTGTGAACCTCAAATTGGATGCGGTTCTTCTGATACTGATGTTTACTGTATGGTAGCTGACCTGAGATTTGAACATTAGACTTAATTTATCAAATCTTACAGGCTCAGCGTAATGATAAGCGTTATATCGATATGACTAGTTAGATACCAATGGGTACTATAACAGATTTGGTATCAACAATGATGAATTATTGAGATGTAGAAACAGAATTGTGTACCCAAATGATCTATAGTAAATGAATCGATGTCGTCAGAGGCTCCTTTATTGAGATATACTCCACATCCGAAGAATAGTAAAGATATACCAAATCTTCAAAAAGTATATGGGTAATCAGGCACGATAAGAGACATGACTGAATTTGTGACTAAATGTCTCATATGTTAGCAAGTTAGGGTAGAGTACCAGAAGCCTATGAGATTGTTACAACCCTTACCGGTGCCAATATGGAATTGAAATCATGTTCTAGGATTTGAAAGGCTCCTAGAAAGATCGATTGCCAAATTAGCAAAATCGCATATAATAATAGTTACCCCTTGAGCATTGGAATGACACCGTATGAAGTGTAGTATGATCGAAAATTGTCATTCACCGATTGGATGAAAGAAGTGGGTGAAATGAAGATAATTATTTCTGATTTTATTAAACAAGCTTTTATGGAAGTACAATTAGGTTGTGAGAAATCGAGAACATCTTAAAGCAAGCAAAAGAGTTATACTGACCAAGGACAAAGACCTTTGAAATTTTCGGTTGAAGACTCGATGTTTCTGAAAGTTTCTCTTTTCAAAGGTATAATGAGATTTTGAAAGAAAGGAAGACTGAGTCCACGTTGTATTGGGCCTTTCGAGATCTTAAACCAAGTAGAAGACCAAGCTTATAGGTTGGCATTGCCACCAAAATTATCATGTATCCATAATGTCTTCCACGTTTCGATGCTACGTAAGTATCACCCAGATCCGATCCATGTGATTAGGTATGAACCACTGGAGTTGAAGGAGGATATGAACTATGTGAAAAAGCCGATTCAGATACTGGACAGGAAGGAAAAGGTATTACGGTTTAAGACAATTTCTCTGGTTAAAGTTCTGTGGCAATACCATGCTTCGAAAGAGATCACGTGGGAATTTGAAGATTTAATGCAAGAGAAATACTCGTAATTGTTGATGAATGATGTACTTTTAAATTTGGGGACCAAATTTTCCAAGGTGAGGAGAATATAAACACCGTAAATTTCTCACGTATTGGGTTATTGCAATAAATAATAATTTAAACAATTAAGATTTAAAGGATGTTGTTGCAGAGGATAATTAGATTTGTAATTTTGGACATGAAGACTTGGAGAAAATAATCAAATAAACCATGTTATGCTAAGAATAAATAATTATAGGGAAATAAAAATAAAATTTATATAAGCTAGGAAAATATCTAAATGAAGTATAATTACAAATACTAGACTAAATTCAGTTTTATACATACTATCAAGAAAATTTATCAAGTACATAGAGATATAAATATATATACATGGGTGTGTGTAATATTGTATTCATTCTTCAAATTATGTATATGAGTATATGTATATTTGTATATATATATATATATATATGTGTGTGTGTGTGTGTGTGTGTGTGTGTGTGTATGTGTGTGAGTGTTTATGTGTGTACATATCTACATAGGCAGAGAGCTTCCATTTGCAGAATACACATATAAGGATGTATATATATACATATAACATATATTATACATACAACAAACGAACTACAACAAGGAGCTGCACACAAACCCGAAGATGTGTTCTGCTGCAGTAAAACTGCAGTAGAAAAACATAGTGAAGGAATGATGTTGATAACGGCCACGGTAGGTAAGAACAAAAAGAAAGAGATATGAGGCAGAAAGGGAAGGCGTGTGAAGGTGGCTAATCTGAAACATTAGGTAAATGAAATATAGATACATACTGCTGAAGAAATAGAAGCAACAATTGGGCCCTAAGAGCTGAAGGCGACCAAAAAAGGCAAAAACAAAAATGTGAACAGAGGGGGGTACACGCTGGAAGGTGGCAACAGGAGATGGGAACGAAAGGGAGAAGACGATGGAGGTGGCGGGTACGCTAAACGATGGAGGAAGAAGGCAAGGAAGAGAGTTGCGTGAAGACAATGGCTGGAGTGCGGTTCGGTGCGAAATGATGATGAGTGATGGTAGTGGAAAGCAAAAACAGAGCATATGATCGGGTAGGATCAGTGAAGAAGAAAAGAGATTAGTTTTGGTCGGAAAGATTCAATCGCCCGAGAAGAAGAAAAAAAAGGAAAAAGAAAAAGAAAAAGAAAAAGAAAAGAAAAGAAAAGAAAAGAAAAGAAAGAGAGAGTTTCTATATATATATATATATATATATATATATATATATATATATATATATATATATATATATATTATATATATATATATTTGAGAATAAAAAAGAGCTACAGAAGTTTGAAAATTAGGAAAAATCTGGGGAAGATAGTTCGAAAATATTTATTCGAAAAATTTGATGGAAATAACCCGAGCAAACTGAACCCACAGATTCCAGTCACCAAAGGCATTGCAAACTGCGAGCAGAGATCGAGGTAAGAAAAATTTTCGTTGCTACTAGAGATGAATATGCGTAATTTTTGTATATTTGTAGATATAAAATTTTAGGCTGAATTTCGTAATACCGAAATTACCGAAAAATCTCTGCCGAATTTTATGACTCCAGAAATTAGAGATTTTAGCCTAGTTGAACAATCTAATTTTTACGAATTGAATTTAAATGGTTTGCATAGATTCTTATGTGGCTTGAATTCTGTTTTAAATATCGAAAATCCCGAATTTTGAATTTTCATAAACTGTTTTCTGGGATTTTATCCGAAAAGGGTTAGTCAACCTGTTTTGAACGGTTTCATGAGATAATTGAATTTATACGTGGTTTAAAGAAAAATGATTTGATTATAAAGTTATTTTGATGATATTTGCTTGAACGTGTACTGACTGTGTGTTATACAGTCCGTCTCACACCGATTTTGAGACAAAGGCGTTGGTGAAATCATGCTGCATTCTGTTTGTTTGTATCTGTTTCTGTATCTGTGGTCCACGAGTACGATGTACCGTGTTTTTTATTTTGTTTCTGGTCTTTGGATATTTGATCTGTAAGCCATTTGGGTAGCTGATCACTTCCACAGTGATTAACATCCTGCCACACTTGGTCCGTGAATTGCCCGGAGTCACCGACATTTGTCAATAGTCATTCCTGATATCTGATATAACATGTCTGCCTTGTCTCGTCTATTTGAAATGTTTTTTCTGAATTGTCTGCATGAATTGAGATATCTGGAAATCTGTTTATTTTGCTATTAGAACCTCTGAAATTTCTGTATTTACCACAGTAGCTAACATCACTACCGATATATGTTATGTTCTAAAATCTGTTTTTGGTAATTGTAAAAAATTGTTGAACTATTTATGTACTCTGTGAAAATGTTCCGGATTTGACAAATATAAAAATATATATATTTTAGGTAGTGTATTTATCTACCTGCTATGAGGTTTTTCTTATTGAGCATGTTGAGCTCGCCACTTACTTTCTTTCACAGAGCCCATCGGTAGTTTGGATCGCTTCCGTTAGTAAGACATTCCGCACAGTTATGATTCTGTGGAGTATATTTTTGCATCGAAAGTATACCCAGATTTAAACAATTCTTTTGTATTTAAAATTTTTATAAATACGGTAATGCATACAAAATGTGTCTGAGGAATATGAATATATTTTGTTTAATAAAATTGCTACTAAGAAATAAAATAAATTAGATTGATTTATGAATTCTGACTTAATATTGACTTGTAACCTAATCAAAATATTCATAAATTCGGATCGTATGTCAACTTTGGTAGGAATTTTTGGAAACGTTAATATTATGGAAACGTTGTGCGTTGCTTGATTCATGGAAATCTCCAAATTATGGAAATGTTCTAGTACAATGGATTTTCTAAAGTTTCATTAATCTTTTTTTTTTTATAAATAATTTGGTCGATATATAATTTATGTGAAAATAAAAAGTGATGGAATATAAAACCTCAAAAAAACCCTGAGGGCAATTTTTTATATTATGAATTTTTGGAATTGAAAAATATTAAGTGGCACCAAAATTATTGGCAGTTGAAGATTTAAACGAAAATATAAGTTACTGTATGAAAGATAAGTGAAATCTTTTCCTTCAAGATCTCCTTACAAATCTCTCCACAACATCATTCTTGTAAAAAAAACAAATGGCATGTTGAAATGGATTTCATTTAATTTTTCTATTTAATTTGTTCACTAGTTATATTAAAAAATATATTTTCAACATATTCAAATAAAAAGATCTACTTTTCAAATAAAAATTTAAAAAACTATATTTTTAATTCTTCAAACACGTAAAAATATTATTATTCTTCTATTTTGAGACTAATTAGCCTTTTAATTTCTCCCAATAAAATATATATTTTTTAAAAATAGAACTCCTAATTAATTGAAGATTAGTATCATGGTCTACTAATTGCACCATAATTCTTCTCCGAAGCGGCCTTCACCTGTTTCCTTGTTCGTCTTTTATTAGTAATGCAACGTCGATTAGGACAAAGCTTTCTCTGTATATATAAATACCACTGCATGAGGCTGTTGTAAGTCATAGCTATTAGTCAAACTCTCTGTTCTATGTCATAGCCATTAGCCAAACTCTCTCTTTTAAGTTATAGCCATCAGCCGAACTCTCTGTTCTAACTCATAGCCATTAGCCACACTTTCCTAATCTCCTTCCAGCTTATTCGTTTCTCTCTTGAAAATTGCAATGGCTACCTGGCTTCCTTCTCAAGTTCCCGTCCTTATTAGCTCCCTCTTTCTTGTTCTTCTTTCAACTTCTTGCCTTGCTGGTATTCTTAGGACTTGCCACTTTGATGCAATATATCAGCTCGGGGATTCTATATCGGACACTGGAAATTTGATCCGAGAAGATCCTTTATCTCCGTTTGCTAGGCTTCCTTACGGTGAAACTTTCTTTGATAATGCAACAGGGAGATGCTCCAATGGATTACTAATGATAGATTATTTAGGTAGCTTCTTATATCATTTTTTTTTGTTCTGATTTGATACAAAAGATTGTACAGTAATTGGCCTCTTTGTATGACATTAAAGTTATTCCAAACTGAGCAAGAAACAACTTACATACAGTCGAATCAATCAAACTAAGAGATCACTAATTAAATGGTGGTTTAGTGTTTTCTTTTGTGTGCGCGTGCAGAGCTAACAAATTTCTTTTATAAACTTTTTGAAATAACGTAAAGAATCAACTGACAACATTATTTAGAATAATTAGAAAACTAAAACTAGTATTTGTTGTTTATCTAATAAACGTAATTGCCTTGTATTTTGACAGCTTTATCTGCTGGAATCCCATTCCTTAAGCCCTACTTAGGCACTGATGCACTATTTGCTCGTGGTCGTGGGGTGAACTTTGCGGTTGCTGGCTCTACTGCTTTACCCGTAGAAATTCTAGCTGAGAATAGAGTTCTAGCTCCTGTTACCAACAGTTCTCTTAATAGGCAGCTTGATTGGATGTTCACCTATTTTAATGGTATATGCCAGAATAAGGAAGGTTAGCACCCCTTTCACAATAATGTTCAAATAGTTCTTCTAATAAAAATATACACATGTTTGGAACTAGTTGATTATCAATACTAAAAATGTTACATTATGTTTTTATTTGATAGATTGTTTCAAGAAACTTAAATCAGCTCTTTTCATGGTTGGAGAGATTGGAGGGAATGATTATAACTATGCCTTGTTTCAAGGCAAATCTTTTGAAGAAGTTAAATCCATGACGCCTCTGGTTATTCAAGCCATAAAAGATGCTGTGACAGTAAGTATTTTTTAAAAAACCTATGATCATTTATCTTTTCTCATTAACCTCTCCAATTATTTCAATATTAATTGCACACTTTCTTTTGTTTTGTCATAGAGAGTTATTGATTATGGTGCTACTCGAGTGGTTGTTCCTGGAAACTTTCCTATAGGTTGTTTACCAATCTACCTCACAGGATTCCAATCTAATGATACCACTGCATATGACAAATTTCATTGTCTCAAAAGCTTGAACAACTTGTCAATACATCATAATAACCTTTTGCAACAAGCTATTGAAGAGTTGAGGAAGGAACACCCTAATGTGATTATAGTATATGGCGACTATTATAATGCATACTTGATGCTTTTGCGCAAAGTTAAATTATTGGGTAAGTTAATTTCTTTTCAAGTAATAATTAGATGTGTGATCAGATTTGGTTATATATAGATTTAATAACATATACTTCTGTTCTAAACAAAAACAGGTTTTGACGCGAAATCAACACAAAAAGCTTGTTGTGGGATTGGAGGAGATTACAACTTCAGCCTTAACAAAATGTGTGGAGCCCCTGGAGTGCAAGTGTGTTCTGATCCTGATAAATATATAAGTTGGGATGGAGTTCATTCGACACAAAGAGCTTACAAGTTTATGGCAGGGTGGCTCATTCATCACATCTTTCCCAAGCTTCAATGTTCTGCTTAAGCTGCTGCTTCATGTCTTAGATACATGGATTTATTAACTAGATTTCCTTGTCTTTTATTTAGGTTTTTGTAGTTTAAAACATTTATAGAATTCTCAAAGTTGTAAATTGTTGGACTGATTGCTCTGGGAATTTATTTAAAGGATTAGTGACTTACCAAAAAAAAGTTTGTAATTGATTACTAAAGTTTTATTTATTTATTTATTAGAATACTTACGTTATTAAGTCATCTTGTTTGTTTATTTATTTATTGGACAAACTTATTTATTTGAATATTTATATACTTTTTCAAATATAATTATATTCATATTTGCATTTTTTTTTATTTCTAATATCATTACTTTTTTTGTCATCAAATTTCATTAGCTAAAATTGCTTTTTGCTTTTCGAAAAAGTTTTACCATCAGCTTTGGCACAAAATTAAATTACTTGGTAACTCTTTTTTCTTCACATGAATAAATATTTGAGAATTCTTTTGAATAATAGTTTAATAATAAATATAAACAAATTTTGACATCACATCAACACAAGAAAACTTGTTATGCAATTGAAGGTGATCTTTTCGAAATGTATAGAGCTCTTGCTGTTCAAATTCTAAGGTAGTATCAAATCATGGCAGAATCAATTACGCAAAAAAATTTCATGGCAAAACGATTCATTGGACATATCTATGCGAACTTGGATGGACAGATCTTACATGAGCGTCGACATTGTGTCAGATAGATGCTTTTAGCAGATGCTATGGAAGTTATGTTTTCTAGACATTATAAATTTGTGTAATGTTATATATTTCTGTTTTACTTTGAAAAAGATATATTAGCAAAATAAGAAATTAAATTAAAAATTTAAAAACATGTAACATTATCTTAATTTTATTCGTAAAAATAAAAATTACAGTATCATTATATAAAAATAAATTCATATTTTAAATAAGATTTTGAAATAGTAATTTGCATCATTTTAACTATATCAATGTATTTAAGTGTATAAAGATTTACTTTGAATAATCTCGGTATTTTTTTGAAATAAACTTAAACAACAATAAAAATACTTACAGTTATCTCTATGAGCTTACGAAATCTCTTACCTTGAAATGTGTCGACTGCAAATTTTAATTCTTGATTTCTCCAGATCACGCAGTCTAATTGGCTCTGGATGTATTCTCGGAAGCCAAATCTTTCATTGGTGACATGTAAGTCGAGATCCGCTCGAACTCGTACACATTGCCTATCGTTTTTCCGCTATACAACAAAATATATTTAAACCGGTTAATTTCGGTCTAATATAAATTCAAATTAATTATCCGAAAAATAAATCGATCGATTTTTGACCACTTACCAGTCTACTGCTGTGCCAGGGTAACATTGAATTTTTTTCCCAAAATTATTTTTTCTTTCCTTTGACTAAACCGGTTCGGACCGGTTTAGACCCTTTCACACTGAACCGGTTCAAACCGGTTCAAGTGGATTTTTGTCGTTGCCGACGCTGTCGACCGGTTCTTGGGATGATTCAGCTACCGTTCGGTGCTCCTCGGCCTGGGGAAGTTTCACCTGGCTTGGCTCGGCCCAAATCGGTGCAAGTGCCGACGAATCTCGCCCTTTCTCCCCGCGGGTTCCTCTTCGCCGATATGGCTTTTTCGACGGTTTCACGGTCCGTCCAGCTGATCGATATCTCCCAGGGTGTTGCTCGTCCTTCGTCAGTCGTCCCTCGCGCGTCTCACCGGTCGTGGCTCGCCGGAGGCAGGAGGGTAGAGTGGTTTCAGTTTTGGAGGGGGTCGCACACGATGGTTTCCAGTTTCTTTTTTTTTCTTCAGATTTCTATTATATATATATATATTATAATATATATAAATTTCTCAAAAACTACATAAAGTACCCCAAAATATCTTAAAACTTAAAATATTATTATAATAATAATAACAATACTAAAATTAAGTATTTAATATTATTATAATAATATTTTATCCTCATAATGTATTTTATACATTAATATTTACACACCATTGTAAATATATTTTATTGATTTATTTCTACAAAAATATATGTACATTCTATTTTAATTTCTTACATTTATTTATTTCTCCATAAATGTATTTTTCTATATTTTCGGACTAACTTCCTTTCTTGGACTCCCTATATTTTCGCATTCTGAATCCATATTTTCAGTCCGTTTGACCAAATTTTATTCTGTTTGTCCCGAACTCACCGAAGCTCTTATTTCAAAATTTTAAATCACTTAGCTTTATTTCTTGATTAAATTGAACTTGTAATTGCGTCATTCCTTCTTTATTGATTTATATATCATATTTACACGATTTCAATGATATATTCATAAGGAAAAATGCCAAGTTCAGGTCTTATATTTTCTCCCCCACTTAAAAAAATTTGGTCCTCCAAATTGACCAATACTCAGCTCTCAAATAGGTGCAGATACTTCTCACGCATCAAGATCTCTAATTCCCACGTAGATTCCTCAGATGTGTGGCACTGCCATAAGACCTTGACTAGAGGAATCATCTTAGACCTTAGTACTTTCTCCTTCCTATCTAATATCTGAATCGACTTTTTCACATACATCATACCCTCCTTGAGCTTCAATGGCTCTTACTGAATTACATATGCCAGATCTGAATGATATTTTCGATGCATAGAGATGTGGAAGACATTATGGATGCCTGTTAGCTCAGGAGGTCACGCTAGCCTGTAGGCCTTATCTCCTACTCAGTCTAAGATCTCAAATGGTCCGATATAATGAGGACTCAATTTACCTCTCTTTCCAAACCTCATAATACCCTTCGAAGGATATACCTTCAAAAATACGGATTCACCCACAATGAATTCTAGAGGTTTACGCCTCGTGTCAGCATAACTTTTCTGCCTGCTCTGAGTTGTCCTCACTCTATCACATATCAATTGGACATTCTTAAAGGCTTGTTTCACCATAACAGAGCAAATATCTTTCGATCACCCACCTCTTCCCATCCAATGGAAGAACGTCACTTGCTACTATACAACGCTTCGTAAGGTGTCATTCTAATACTCGAGTGATAACTGTTGTTGTAGGATAATTTTGCTAATGGCAAATGATCATCCAAGAGCTTTTAAAGTCTATCACACAAACTTTCAACATATCCTCCAGAGTCTGAATGGTCCTCTCTGACTAACCATCTGTCTGAGGATGAAAAGCTGTATTGAAACTCAATCGGGTTCCCATAGCTTTCTGAAAATATCCCTAAAAGTGGGATGTGAAGCGGGAATCCCTATCAGAGACTACGCTTACTGGAACGCCATGTAATCTCACAACCTCTCGTACATACAATTTCGCCAATGCACTTAGAGTATCCGTAACCTTCATAGCTAAGAAGTGGGTTGACTTCGTCAATCGATCAACATCACCCAAATAGCATCATGGTTCCTTCTAGTCCTTAGTAAACCCATGATGAAATCCATGGTGAGATGCTCTCATTTTCATGTCGGTATAGGTAGAGGCTGTAATAACACTGCAGGCTTCTGATGCTCTACCTTAACCTGCTGGCATACCAAACATCTAGTAACATACTCAGCGATGTCTCTCTTCATACCTAACCACCAATACAACTTTTCGAAGATTCTAATACTTTTTTACTGTTCCCCGATGCAAGGTATACCTCGAAGAGTGAGCTTCTGCCAAAATCAGTTTCCTTAACTGCGGATCATCGGGAATACACACTCTGCCTCTGAACCTCAGTAACCCATCGGTGCTCAACTCCCAGTCAGCACTAACACCCATCTGTATCTGACTAGCCATATCGATACATAAGCGATCCACTCGCTGAGCATGTCTGATCTAGTCAACAAACTCTGGTTCTAACCTCAGACTACCTATTATACAATAGGCCTTAGTATCAGATGGGGTCACATATAAACTGAGGCTTGTAAACTGTTCTAGCAGCTCGTGTTCCCTGATCATCATATAATATACCATCCCAAGGCTCTTTCTGCTCAACGCATCAACAACAACATTAGCCTTACCCGGATGGCATAAGATCTCACAGTCGTAATCCCTCAGAAGCTCTAACCATCTTCGTTGCCTCATATTTAATTTCTTCTCTGAAAATAGGTACTTGAGGCTCTTATGATCGGTATACACTTGTAATTTCTCACCATACAAATAGTGGCGTCATATCTTCAGTGTAAATATTATGACAACCAACTCTAGACCATGGGTAGGGTAGTTCCTCTCGTGGTCCTTCAACTGACAGGATCCATAGGCAACTACCTTTCCATCCTGTTTCAATACACAGCCCAGTCCCTGGTATGAAGCATCAATGTACACAGAGAAACCTCTTGAGTTAGTCGAAATGGTGAGAATAGGTGCGGTGGTCAGTTGAAGTTTCAACTCTTAAAAGCTTGTCTCACAAGCATATTCCCACTCAGATGCCATATTCTTCCGAGTGAGAAGAGTTCAGAGGAGCAGCCAATTTCGAAAAGAATACCCTCTACAAACTTCTTGTAATACTCAGCTAAACCCAGAAAACTCCAGATCTCAGTAACTGTCTTGGGCCTATCCTACTGAACTACAATTTCTATCTTAGATAGATTCACTGATACCTCGTCTTCTATACCACATGGCCCAAAACTGATATTTGTTCTAATCAGAAGTCATACTTACTGAGTTTAGCATATAATTCCTTCTCCCAGAGGGTTTGTAACACAATCCTTAAGTGCTACTCATTATCTTTCCTAGACTTCAAAAACACCAAAATGTCATCGATCAAAACAATAACAAATCTGTCCAGGTATGGCTTAAACACATCGTTTATCAAAGCCATAAACGCTGCAAGCGCATTAGTCAACCCGAAAGGCATCACCAAAAATTCATAATGACCAAAACGGGTATGAAAAGCCGTCTTGGGTACATCCTTTCTCTAGATTCTCAACTGATGGTACCCAAACCCCATATCAATCTTAAAAAAATCTTATAACATGTTTCTCAGTTTTCTCTACCTGAGAAAACATTATTTCCTTAGAATAACAATATAAGATAGCCTGATTTGCAGCCAACTAAATCCATTCCCAATATTACATCAAAATTAAACATATTTAATAGGATGAGATCGATTGTCATCCTTTTATCTCCTACTCTTAATTTACAATCCTTACACAATGTTTCAGTCACTTGACCATCTCGTAAGGGTGTGCTGATTGACAGCCTCCTACCTAATGGCACAAGCTTCACAAAATTTGACAATTTAATTGCAAATGAGGGGGATATAACTAGATGCGTGGCACCATGATCAATTAACGTAAATGCTTCAAGATTAAATACCAAGATAGTACATTTAACTAGAGGTGGCAAACGGGCGGGTTCGGGCGGGTTCGGTTCGGGTTCTTTTCGGGTTCGGATTTTTTCGGGTTCGGGCTTTTTCGGGTTCGGGTTTTTTCGGGTTCGGGCTTTTTCGGGTTCGGGCTTTTTCGGGTTCGAGCTTCTTCGGGTTCGGGCTTCTTCGGGTTCGGGCTTCTTCGGGTTCGGTCTCGGTTCTAGTCGGGCGGGTTTAGCGGGCCGACTTGAAATATTTTAAAATTTTATTAGTTATAATTTTTTAAAAGAAAAATTTGAATGCGATAATTAATTTAATTTTTATATGATTTTATATTTTAATAAATATTTATATAAAAACAATTTTCTATATTTTAATATTTATTATTTGACAAAAATAATTTACTCTTTTTTAATTTCTTACAATATTTATTATAAAATAGTAGATATAATTATATTCATTAAATGCAAAAGAAAATATATAATATAGATATTATAGGAAGAAAAGTACCAATTAATATTATCATTTATCAAAAAAATGCTTAATATGAATAAATGATCAATTAATTAGCTCTATTTTATTTCTAATTTATTTTTTATTTGTACATAAATCATAATTAATATTATTGCATTAAATATAATCGTTTACATTAATTAATCAAATGTCTCATTAAAAATTTAGAATATTAAATAAAAAATATATATATTTTCAATATTTGATATAATTATATCATATACAATTATACACTACCATATGATTGATATTTTATAGTTGATATAATACACTAAAAAATATATTTATACAAAAAAACTTTGTGAGCTTAAAAAAAAGCATAATATAAATAATTATGAAATTAAAGTAGATAATTATGATTAAAATAATAAATTTTTAAATTTTAAACAAAAGTCACTAAAATTAAATTAATAAAAGTTTCATAATATTTTTTTTATTTCCTCTGTTAGTTTGTTTTTAGTTTTATAGATTTCCTCAAACTTCTAGATGTTATCTTCTTCACTTCTTTTCTAAATGAATGTTTTGCTTATTTCTTTGGCATTGGCCAAGAAAAATTGAAGAGCATAAAAAATCTGACTGGACTACAAATATAATCTATCTATAGAATAATTAAAATTGTTGATAGGATTTCAAAGAATAAGAAAAGAAAGGATATGATTTCATGATAAATTATTAAATTATTGTATAAAATGGAATAAAATAAATATTACACGTTAATATATATATATAAAATTAATTTAATAATTTTCAAACAGAATTATCATATTATATAATAACATGGTTAAAAAGTTAATTATTTATTATCAAAATAATTATTAAAATAAATATTTACTAATTAGTTATCATATATAAGTATAACAAATTATTAATTTTTAATAAATTAGTTACATAATTTAAATAAAAAAATTAACTTAAAATAATAATTTGCACAATCAAGTAATGAATAATGATGCATGTTTGTCTTGATCGCCACGTTGCATAATGCACAAGAAAAAATATCTACTGATATTATTCTAGTGGACTGATATAGATATGAACCGATAAGGTATGCTTAACAAAATTATATCTAATTAATTGTTATCAATTTGTTTTAAATTCTAAGAAATTAGTCTAGTTAAAGTCTATATAATAATTTTTTCATTAACGAATCAAAAAAAATAAAAGGGAAAAAATCACACATGACTATATTCTTGTTTGTAAATTGTAATTGTCTGTGACAACTGTAACATCGAAGGGTTAACTTAAAACTCAAGAGAGAGGGGAAAAAAATTGGAGCGAAACAGGCTGAAATCGGCTCTTTTTTCAATTATTTTATTTTATTTATTTTTCTTATCAAATACTCTACTCTCTCTTATCAGATCCTTCCACGATTACCCATCCATATTTGTCCTGCTTAATTTCTCCATTTTTGATTTTACATTTCTTCGCGTTCACTCAATTGACCTGTCCAAGTCCTACTTATAACTTTACATGTTTATATTGTTTTGCTTTGATATTCAAAATTGGAAATGTAAGACCACTAACTTGTACATCCAGAATTTGTAGCTAAATTCTCAATTGATAGATGCAATTAGTTTAAGTTTGAGAAAATTATTAAATATAATATAGGAGTTTAAATAAAATAGGTAAACCAAAAAGCTGATATAATTTAATCATAGTGATTATAAGATAAAATATAATTAAAATGATGAAATATGAATTAAAGAGGGAATTTGAATTAAATTTCCTAACTAGAAATAAAATTTGAAACATATAAATATTTATTGTTAATTTGATAACATATTTATATAAATAAATGAATTAATTAATAAGTAAAAAAAAAGTTATAAGAAAATATGTGTGTGTGTATATATATATATATATATATATATATATGTTAAATTGAAAAATGAATGTATGATAGAAATAATTAAAATAAATATATATACATGTATTTGCTCAAAATTGAAAATGAAAAATAAATAAATATATAAATACATAAATATAAAATATATATAGATACATAAAAAAAAATAAAAAAAGAAATAAAAAAGAGAGAAAAAGAAAGAAACGAAAAAGAAAAAAAAAAGAAAGAAAGAAAAGAAACGGACACAAAATAAAAAAATAAAAAAAAGTAACGGACACAAAAAAAAAAAAAACGAAAAAAAAAAGACCATCGAGATTGAACCAGCCCCCCCCCCCCTCTTTCCTTCTTCTTCTTCCCTTCCACTCACTGCCCGACCAAACCCCTTCCAGTTTCCCCCCTGCCGTTTGACCTCAACGCCGGTGACCCAGCCTCACGAGAAACGGAGACGACCGGCAGACCCCCCAAGCCGACCGACAGCCCTTCCTTTCCCTTTCTCTTCCTCGCCCTCGCTGAACCGGAGCCAAACCGAGGGGTTTCCCCCCCTGTTCGGGACACCACCGGCCACCGGCGAAGGGACTGTGAGCCCGGCGAATCTTTCCGGTCTTCCTTGTTCCCCTCTGGCGCTACAGTATCCTGTAGAAAAAAAGAAGAAGCTGTTTCTTCATCTTTGTACCGGTGGATCCCTAGGTAAAAATTCAAGCTTTTTTAGTTTAATGTATGTATAAATTGTATTATAAAAGCATGAATGTTGTATGAATTAATTGAAATTTGATTGTGAAAAAATTAGGGTTTAGGCATTAATTTGACAGATTTGGGGATTTTAAAAATTAGGTAAAGAATTAGATATTAAAAATTAAGATTACTGATATATATCTAAGAATAAAAAGAGGGATGGTGGTAGTTATTGAATTTTTGTAAAGTGAATTTCGTGATTTTTTTACTAAAATAGGTTGTATAAAAATTTATAAATTGATGAAATTAAATTAAAATACAAACAATATTTATAGTAAGATGCTGGAAACAGTTTGATGGGAAATAATAAGATGAGCTTACCTGTGGTTGGGCAAGGCTGGTGGCAAAAAGTAATTAAAGAACTGTATGATGCTTGAAATTGATTTCAAATATTTATAGTAAATTATTCTTGTTTCGTAGCCTGTTCGCCTTAAAAATAGAGGAATGCATGCATTTGACTTTCGTATTTAGCTAGTCGAAATTAGTTGTTCACAGCACAATGCACATGGATGACAAACAATAATAACATCAGTTGTAGTTCATTAGTTTGTGTATGTATAAATTTATATATCCTTGAGTTATAAGTCCTATTTCTTTTCTTATTATCATTGATAATAAACAGTTGAAAATAACACTAATCCAGGACAATGAGACATGATTCACACTAATGTACATTGAGGACATTAAGCATATAAATCTCCCCATAATTTTAACGAAAACAACATGATACTCAAATAATTGCTTTTAGTTATGTGACAGTAAGGACCCAAATAAAATTATATTAAATTAAAATTTTACACATCAATTACTTAGAATTTTTTTTCTTTTAAGATAAAAGTTAAAATTTTGTCTATTAAAAGAATTCTAATGAAGCAATAATATAAAGTGTTATAATTATGAAAAATCATTATCCAAAAAAAAGGGAAAATAATTAAAAAGAAAAAGATAAACAGGAAACAAGTGAACCATGGAAGAAGGCAAGAAAAAGAAACACATCCCTCTCACTGTAATTAAAGCTTTGTTTAAACAACACTCTTCAAAGTTTCTCAGTCTCAGGCCCTCAGCAACTGCACAACACTGCTTTAACATTAACTCATCATCACTGACTTGTCATGAAGATTCTTTCTACTCTGTCAACAAATGAGGTTTCTTTTCCTTTTTTTTTTTATATATAGATTATAAGTGAATTACTTGAATTTAGCTTAATTAGTTTTAATTTAATTATTTTTTATTCAAATTTTGAGAAGATAAAAATATTTAAATAACAAAATTACAACATATTATATCATTTAAATTCAATAGTTTTTCATATGCATGAATCATATTCATATCATTTGATCTTGCTATCAACCTTTGGCAGTCTCAAGTATTTATAAAGAAAGTATTTTAATTTCAATAAAATAGTTACTAATGGTAATATTCTGTAATTTATTGAGATTTTGCTGCTGTAATTTATCTCAATTAAATACTTGAGTTTGTTTTAAATATTTAAAATTTCATTTTTTTTTGTAGATACGTTATGGAATCCAATTCTAATCATGGTGGTGGTGAGGGCTCTAATACTGTAGAATGTTCCTCGATACCTATGCTTTCTTCAAAAAGACAAAAAAAATCCAATGTTTGGACCGTTTTTGATATGCTTGATCCTGAGGAACAACTCATATATCAAGCGAAATACAATGATACCAAAGAAAGAGCAAAATGCAAGTTTTGTGGGACTGTAATCATTGGTTCCTCACATTCAGGTACGTCTACTATGCGTCGTCATATTGAAACTTGCAAGAAAATAGATCGTTCTATTGAAACTACTCAGAGTGAGGGTGTGTGTGGAACTAAGAAAATAGATCCATCAGTTGCACGTGAAATGTTGGCTGAAAGTGTTATTGCTCATGGATATCCATTTAAAATTGTTGAAGATGCTAAACTTAGAGCCTTTCATTCCTATTTGAATGATCAATTCAAGCCTATTTGTAGGAATACTTGTAAGGCTGATTGCTTGAAATTACATAAGAAAATGAAAGAGAAGATTAAATCTGATTTGGAAAAACTTTCGAGTAGAATTTGTTTGACTGCTGATATGTGGACATCATGCACAACTGATGGATATCTTTGTTTAACTGCGCATTTTGTTGATGATAATTGGAAGTTGCGTAGTTTGATTTTGAATTTTCAACATGTGCCACCACCCCATACTGCATTTTCTTTGTACAATAAGATTTATGATCTATTAAAAGAATGGGGAATCGATCGAAAGATTTTTAGCATTACTTTAGATAATGCTAGTAATATGGACAGCATGCAACGACATTTATGTAGTCTTCTTGATCAACAAGGTGCATTATTATGTCATGGAAAATACTTTCATATACGTTGTGCTGCTCATATATTGAATCTTGTTGTTCAAAAGGGTTTATCAGTGATTGACGATGCTTTGAAAAAAGTAAGAGAGAGTGTGAAATATGTTGAGGGTTCTGAAGCAAGGAAGATAAAATTTCATGAATGTGTGCTTCAATCAAATTTGAATTATTCAAGGGGTTTGTGGTTGGATGTGGCAACTCGATGGAACTCTACATATTTGATGTTAGAGAAGTTTCTTTATTTTCGTGAAGCTTTTGAGAAGTTAAAAGTTTTGGATGGAAATTACGATGCACTTTTAAGTCCTCAAGAGTTCCTTTGGATTGAGAATGTTTCCAAGTTTTTGAAGCCTTTTTATGAGATTACCACTTTGTTTTCAGGAAGAGATTACCCCACTAGTAACTTGTATTTTGAAAATGTATGGCAAATTCAAAAGAATATTCAGAATATGCTTGTGTCTGAAGACGAAATTATGGAATTAATGGCAATGGAGATGAATGAAAAATTTTGTAAGTATTGGGATGATTACACTCGGGTGCTGTCTTTTGGAGCTATACTTGATCCTAGGTTCAAGTTGCAACTTTTGCAATTTCTTTTTGCAAAATTAGGTGTTGAATATGAAAATAAGTGGATGGATATTTTGGAAGAAATGAAACTACTTTTCAAGGAGTATGAGAATCAAAATAATCTTCTTTCTCAATCATTCATGACGACCGGGGATAGAGATCAAAGCAATAGAAGAAATGTTTCTGATGATTTGACTGTAAGTTTAATTTTTTTTAATTTTTTGTTCAAAAGTTTAATATAAATTACTTTAGTAACTTATTAAATTAATTTTTTTTATATTAAGTAATTCTTTTTTTAGTTTTAATTTACATTTGTTATTATTAATTTCATATATGAACTTATTTTGTTATTGTAGGGATTTAAAAACTTCAATTCTGGATCTCTTTTATATAGATCAGAATTAGATGTATATTTGAATGAACCAAGAGAAGACTATGAGATTCAAATTGATATTCTTGATTATTGGAAGAAAAATCAATTTCGATACCCTGTACTTTCACTTATGGCTAAGGATATATTGAGTATTCCAATTACCACAGTTGCATCTGAATCAGCATTTAGTATGGGTGGTAGAGTTATCAACAAATGGAGAAATTGTCTCACAACACATAATGCAGAAATTTTGATTACCACTCGTAATTGGCTGTATGGATATGATCAAGATGGTAAGATTTTAATGTCATTATTATTTTATTAATTTTTTATTATTTAAATTCTTATATGATTATTTTTATATATTTTATTAGATGAAGAAGATGAAACAATGGGATTTGGAAGAAAAGTGGGATTAAATTGAACTAATCGATTTATGGAGGAGGATGAAGAGTTCTAATTGCAATGTATGTTGATATTTTATTTTTTACTATTTATATTGTTAAAAAATTAAATTTTTTTATGAAGAGTATTTATGATTGATCATTGCCTCATTAATATAGTGTCGCTCTTTGAAAATCATATCCTGGAGATTGAAGACAGTGTTGCAATGATTGTATGTCTTCTTTGAAACATTCAAGAATCTCACGTTTGAAGGATTGCCATACTGGATGAGACTTGTTCTTCATGTTGGTAGCCTTGTCAGTATCTAAGTAGTAAAATAGAAAAGAAACTTTGTTTTTCTGTAAACTTTTTTTTTTCTGATAATCTCTGTACTGCCTTTGTAAATGGCTATTCAACTTAAAAATTTTTTTGCAATCTTTATTTTCTTGGTGATTACATTGATGTTTTCGAATCATCCATCTTATTCTAAAGCTTGTGCATTACTCTTGAAACTTTTTTTCTGGTTTCCAATGTTTGCAAGCTAGAGAGTATAATGAATTGGAATTGTCCAAATAACACATCGAATAGCAGTTCGCTTGCAAAGAAGAAAATGACCCAAGTTTCACGTAACAGTTCTAAACAAGTTTGTCCTGTAGTTTTGCTATAACTATGGGTTAATGGGATTGGACAAAACAGTGGGCAATCTTTTGGAATATTAAAGTTTGAACAATGAACAGTCTTTGAGAATATTAAAGTTTGAGTTGGGCAGAAGTAATTTTCAAGTTTTGTAGGAGAATGGATGCAATAGGACCCATAAGATGTATTCAATATTTACGAGTTATTGGAATCAAAATTTAAATTCTATTTTTGTTAATAATGTATTCAATATTTTATACAAAATATCAAATTTAAATCAATGTTACAATTATATAATGATTTATATATTTATTTGATTTATTATTGTATTAAAATTAAAATTTTAATATAAAATAAATATAATAATTATTTTTATAATAAAATCAAATGTTATATTTAATAATATATTTATTATTTATTATTTATTATTACAAATATAATAAGCATAATATTGAAAATTATTTGATATTGAATATTATATTGTGTTTTAAAATAATTTTATTTAATAATTGAATGTAAATATTTAATATTTATTTTATTTTCAATAAATTATTGATATAATTATGTAATAAATAAATAATGATTGTTTTAAAATTTTATAAATTTTGATTAGAAAAAATGAATTATTATTTATTTATTTTTTAATATAATAATTATATAATTATAATTCGGGCTTTCTCGGGTTATAAATTCGGGCTTTCTCGGGTTTCGGATCGGGCCGGTTTCGGGTTCGGGTCGTATCGGGCTCGGGCTTTTTCGGGTTCGGGCTTTTTCGGGTTCGGGTTTTTTCGGGCTCGGGCTTTTTCGGGCTCGGGCTTTATCGGGTTCGGGCTTTTTCGGTTCGGGCTTTTCTCGGGCTCGGGCCTTTGACTTTTTGGTCAATTCGGTCCGGTCTCGGGTTCGATCTCGGGCGGGCTCGGGCGGATTCTCGGGCTCGGGCCAACTTTTGCCAGCTCTACATTTAACCACACCAGACGAAGCATCTATTGTGTCCTAATCCAATGTATACACATATCCATGGCCAGCAGTCTGCTTCTCTTTCTCTTCAGTTGTGGCCTTCCTTCTCTGAGGTGGGGGTACAATAGGAGCTTTCTATGGCTCCTCTCGCCTTTGCAGAATAGGGATTGTAGATTTCGAGCAGTCTCACATTAAGTGACCCATCTTTTTCGCATCTAATACATGCTCCGGATGTTTGGTAACATCGCCTACCACCACGAGATTTCCTACATACTCTACATGGCTTAATAGTAGGTTGGGGTTCACCAATCACTATACCTCTGGACGGAGCTGAAATTGGAGGAATAGAGGGCTTCACTGTCTTACCCCGAAATTCCCCAAACTTTGGTCATTTCTTAAATGACCTCTTCCCTTCTCTTAAACTTCTATACTCCACAGTTCTCTTTCTATCCTTACTGAACTTACCAAATTTAGAGGCATGTTGCTCATAATCTTATTCACACAACTGAGCTCTGCACACTGCCTCCTCGTAAGTTAGAATATCCAAAGGAGCTAATCTAGCTCTAGTGGACGATATCAACCCATCCATAAACTTCTTGACTTTTCTACTCTCACTACTCATGATGTCAAAATCGTACCTTCTCAGAGATGTAAATCGAGATTCATACTCGTCCACTGATTAGCTACCCTGAGTCAAATTGGAAAACTCCAAACATAGCCGTCTCCGTGCAGTCTTTGGAATATATTGCCTCCAAAAGGCATGAAGGAAAATCTCCCAAGTCACTACTTGGTTTCGAGTCCTCCATATAGGCTGGGCGAATTTTCACCAATGTTCCACTTCGCCTTCCAACACAAATGTAGCAAAACCACCTTCTCGGTCTGGGAACACTCAAAGTACCCATACACCTTCTCAAATTTGTTTACCCAGTTCTCTACTACTACCGGATCCTTGACCCCACTAAACGATGGTGGTTCAAGTTTCTGAAACTGTCTCATCCTGTCTAACTCACAACCATGCCCTACCTCGTTAGCTCTCCCCTGTGGAGCTCTCTGAGGCTCTAATGAGGCTGGTGGTGGTACCAGAGATTTAACAGGTGGAGGAGGTGCTACCTCAGGCTGTACAGGCGGCGGTGATGTCGGAATAAGTCGGGCAGAACTAAAGGGATCAACGGTGTGGGATGCAAGCATGGCAGGGGTTGCTGCGGGTTCACTCATAACTTGCAGACTCTCCAATCTAGCCATCACTTGTCTTAATAACAGTGCTATATCCTCCACAGTCCGCTCTAATCTCGTCACTCGGGCAGCAGTAGTCTCTGCCAGATCCTAGGAGACATGGTCAAAAAATGACTCAGTACGTCTCTCGGGCCTGTCTCTCTGCCCTCGAGATAGAGAACTTTTCCCTCGACTGCGGTGTCTATCAATCATACTGATGATTTTTCATTAACAGCCTGATATACACATTTGTATCTAAACAAGGCACAGTACCAAAGGGATGTAAAATTTCCTAACGACTTATACCGACTCGTATTCAGGCCAACCCTGCTTTGATACCAACTTCTGTCACACCCCATTTCCACATTTAAATCATTATTATTTATCCATACCACACACATAACGGAGCAGACAACACTCTGATGGTTGGGCATATGAGCCGATATTGATCTTACATACTTAAATATAAACTGTACATGATAATTGAATTTCTTTATTCATATATATATATTGACATACGTACATTTACATCCCAATAATTATTTATTGACTTAACTATGCCTTACAAGCTTAGATACAAAATTAAAAGAGGTGTATACCTTCGCGCACAATGGAGTGTGGGCTGTCAATTACTCAGAACTATCTGCAGCACTCACCGTTGGAGTAACTCTGTGGAGTGGAGGGAAAAAAGGGGTGAGCTACAACGCGCTCAGTAAGGAATCACGCAAGCAGGTAGATAACTATACTACCTACATGCTCGTGAATCATGTTATGCAGAAAATCCTTACTTTCTCAACTCCAACTGAATTCACAAAATCACACACGTATGCTTTCTCAAAGCCATGTCATATCACAAACGAATTTTTCAAAACACATGTTCTCATAAAGTTGATTTAAATCAAATAGGAGACAAATCAAAAATCTCGAAATTTAAATCAGAAATCATATAAGTATGGAGACAAAGCAAAGCATATGGAAACAAGTAGACATATGACCATAGTCACTGGACTCCATGCAATCACTGATCAGGTGTGCATGAATGTCCCCGAATGGCTGAGGGCAGGGGGTCAGTCTACCCTTCAGACAGTAAACAAACAACATGGTACGTCATACTCCATATGCGTCCACACGGTACATTGTACTCCGTGAACCCCAATATCTGAAATCAGCGAGATTAGGAGTGCCCGTCCAATGGGTCTTATCATCCCATCTCCAACTATATCAATACTAAGTCTCCAAAATGCACGTGCGAGCATATCAATCAGTGTGACACACAGTCTACACGAAGCTCCAACACGGTCTTATCAAATCACGTGCGAGGATCAGTGCAAGCTCACACAGCCTACGCGACGTCTCCAAACACGATTTTATGCATATCAAAAAAATCGAAATCCAGTGCGAGCAAAGAACCAACACGGTGTCATGTACAAATCATGCAAAGTCTAGTGCGAGCAATGCTCTAGTACGACTTTAATCTCAAAATTGATAGATGGCTCGATGCACATATAGAGTGTACAAACCAACCTCATCCATGAAATGTAGTACTCACTTGAGTGAGAGGAAACATTTTTCATCAAATCACTCATCAAACACTTTTTTATTATGAAAATATGCAATTTAATACAAATAATCAAATTCAAAGCCATTCTATCACCACTTATTCACAAAACATGCTTATTCATGCAAAACACATCAAAATAAGTCATTCCGGCCAATTTCATATTTTTCGTACATAGGGGCATTTTCTCATATTTGGGTACTATCCAGATATTTCATATCTATACTCTATACGAAAATTTAAGTGTACGTAAACGATGATAAAAATACGTACAACTATCTCTAAGAGCTTACGAAATCCCTTACCTCGAAATGTGTCTACTGTGAATTTTAATTCTTGATCTCTTCAGATCACGCAGTCTAATTGGTTCCAGATGTATTCTCAAAAGCCAAATCTTTTCTTGATGGCACGTAATTCGAGATCCGCTTGAACTCGTAGACATCGCCTACCGTTTTTCGCTACACAGCAATATGTATTTAAACCGATTAATTTCAGTCTAATATAAATTCAAATTAATTATCCGAAAAATAAATCGATCGATTTTCGACCACTTACCAGTCTACTGCTATGTCGGGGTAACACTAAATTTTTTTTCCCAAAATTTTTCTCTCTCTCCTTTGACTGAACTGATTCAGGTGGGTTTTTGTCATTGTTGGCGCTGCCGGCTAGTTCTCGGGGTGATTCAGCCACCGTTCGGCACGCCTCGGCCTGGGGAAGTTTCGCCTGGCTTGGCTCAGCCCAAATCGGCGCAGGTGCCGACGAATTTCGCCTTTTCTCCCCGCGGGTTCCTCTCCGTCGATCTGGCTATTCCGACGATTTCACAGTCCGTCCGGCTGATCGGTGACTCCCAGGGTGTTGCTCGTCCTTCACCAGTCGTCCCTCGCGCGTCTCGTTGGTTGTAGCTCGTCGGAGCAAGGAGGGTTGAGTGGTTTCAATTTTGGGAAGGGGGGGTCGCGCGTGATGGTTTCCAATTTCTTTTTTTTTTTTTTTCAGATTTCTATCTTTTATATATATATATATATATATATATATATATATATGTCTCAAAAATTACAAAAAATACCCCAAAATATCTTAAAACTTAAAATATTATTATGATAATAATAACAAAACTAAAATTAAGTATTTAATATTATTATAATAATATTTTATCCTCATAGATTATTTTATACACTAATACTTACACACCTTTGTACATATATTTTATTGATTTATTTCTACAAAAATATATGTACGTTCTATTTTAATTTCTTGCATTTATTTATTTCTCCATAAATGTATTTTTTTATATTTTCGGGATAAAGTGCCAAAATGGAAAAATTTTCGAGTTATATTTTACGAACTAACTTCTTTTCTTGGACTCCCTATATTTTCGCGTTCTGAGTCCATATTTTCAGTCCATTTGACCAAATTTTATTCGGTTTGTCCCGAACTCACCCAAGCTCATATTTCAAAAATTTAAATCACTCAGCTTTATTTATTGATTAAATTGAACTTTTAATTGCATCATTCCTTCTTTATTAATTTATATATCATATTTACACGATTTCAATGATATATTCGTAAGGAAAAATGTCAAGTTTGGGTCTTACAAAGGGACACCGACGAAGGAAGACCAACATTGTGGGAGTGCTTGAACGCCGTCACGCACCGTGGGAACGCCGAAAAAGGGAGATGGGCGAGAGAGGAAATTGCGAGTGAGAGAGAGAGAGAGAGATTTGTCGGCATCGACGCAGATTTGGCTCAAGCCAAGGCAACCGAAGCCTCCCCAGGCCAAGGCGCGTCGAACGATGGTAGAATCATCTTGAGGACCGGCCAAAAATGTCTGCAATAGCGAAATCAGCCCTGAACCAATTCGGATCGGTTCAATGTAAAAGGGGTTGAACCGGTTAGAACCGGTTCAACCATGAGAGAGAAAAAAAGAGAGAAAAATTCGATGATGCATCGGGCTAACGCATCAAGCTAAGGATAAGCCGGTAAGCGGTTGAAATTGACCGATTTAATTTTAGGAATATTTATTTGAATTTATATTTGACTGAAATTGATCTGGTTCAAATATATAAATGTGTAGCGCGACAATATGTAACGAACGTGAGTTCGATCGAGTCTCGATTTGCGTGCCATCACGGAATCTTGAGTAAGTGAATCCCTCTTACTATAACTTGTATAGTGATACTTTATTTTTCTTCTTAATAATTTTAAAATTTTTATTGCCTTTCTAATAAATTTTTTATGATAATTAAGAATAATAATTTTAGATCTAGAATCTAATTTTTTATTTTTTATTTTATTAAATCCTATTTTTCAAATATTTACAAATTTTGATAAAAATACATAACTAAATCTTATTAAAAATCAACATGTTTTTCATAAAAAAATTGAATATACTTAAATAATTTCGATTTCAAGTAATTAATATTTATTTCTTCAAAAATAAAAATAAAAAACTTATTTATAATAAAGAACTTAATTAATAATATTTATATCTAACTTAGGCTTTTTTAAGAGTTAGGCTATGCATCCAAATCCAAAAGTTTATCCAATTATTCAATACATCATCGACAGAGTTTTTGAACTCTACAAGTGGGATTAAAATGAAAACATATATCTTCTTTTATTTATTTTTATTTTTTAATTTTTTAAAAATATATATGTTAGCATCTTAACCCTACTTGTAGAGTTAAAAAATTTGTTAGCATCCTAGCTCTACTTGTGGAGTTAAAAAACTTAACAATTATGTACTAGATATTAATCAATGAATTAGAGTGTGAGTTTGATTTAACTTTTAAATAGTTATATCTAATATATAATTTTTTGTATTAAAATAAAAAATATTAAGTATAAAAATGTTGTCTTTTTTTTTAAAAAATAATTTATATTATAAAGTTTTAAAAAATAATATCAATAAATTTATTATTTGATTAATGTAATTTCATATATTGTATCACTTTAAAATTAGTTATAATAATAATAATAATAATAATAATAATAATAATAATATGAGGCAATTTTCAATTGTATTTATTTTAAGAGGATCACAGGATTCATTTAATTAGATTTTTCATCTATCAGGATTTAACGCGATTATGAGTTTTTTTTTTTTTAATTTTTTAAGTCCAAGACCCGCTATTTCACCCCAATTCCAGTTTTAAAGCTCAATTTTTTTTGGTATAATTATTTAATTAAAAATAAATTAAGAAAGAAAACGAAAAATCGTGTTAAAAAATGGTCGTGAATGGTCTGCCATGGCAGACTCCACCTTCTGCTCCCATCTAGTTTCAGCTTCAATCTCCCCTTTTGACATTTTACCTTTACTCCGCCATTAATTAACATTCTAGCTTTCATTTTGAAACCATGTCCTTACTTGATCAGTTATCATCAATTCAGTAGTTTCTCATTATTCGACTTTTTTTTTTTCAATCAATCTAAATCTCTATATGAAACTTCAAACAAATGAGACGAAGGGAAAGAAGAAGAAAAAGGAGAGCTCTCTACCCTACTCTGAAGAAAGCTCTCAGCGAAAAACCGAACCCCATCAACCCATCCCATCCGAGAATGCTACTGCAATCACACAAATAATGAGTACCCAAAAAGGCGATATGCAAATAAACGATAAGATCAAAGCAATGGGAAATCACAGCCTAAAAGGGGTTTGGGGTTTATGGGTTCTTTGAGGGCTTAAAGCCTTCAAGTCTAAAGCAAAGGAAGGAGGGAAGAGCCGGACAGCTCATGGCGGAAGAGAAAGCAGGGGCGTCGACGGGAAGAAGAGACTGGACTGGCGGCGCTGGAGGCTTAAGAAAGAACCTTGGTGAGGCGCGGGCTTAGAAAAGAAAGGAAGATTGGGTTCAAAACAGCGGGTACCTCATTTGGTCTTCCGTTAGTTTATGGCTACATCTGATATACCTTTGTTGACTAATTTACCATGCAATGATATACATAACCTAAACTCATGAAGGGCTAGTTTTAAAAATAGAACTCCTAATTAATTGAAGATTAGTATCATGGTCTCCTAATTACACCATAATTCTTCTCCTAAGCGGCCTTCGCCTGTTTCCTTGTTCGTCTTTTATTAGCAATGCAACTTCGATTAGGACAAAGCTTTCTCTGTATATATAAATATCACTGCATGAGGCTATTGTAAGTCATAGCCATTAGCCAAACTCTCTCTTTTAAGTTATAGCCATCAGCCGAACTCTCTGTTCTAACTCATAGCCATTAGCCACACTTTCCTAATCTCCTTCCAGCTTATTCGTTTCTCTCTTGAAAATTGCAATGGCTACCTCGCTTCCTTCTCAAGTTCCCGTCCTTATTAGCTCCCTCTTTCTTGTTCTTCTTTCAACTTCTTGCTTTGCTGGTATTCTTAGGACTTGCCACTTTGATGCAATATATCAGCTCGGGGATTCTATATCGGACACTGGAAATTTGATCCGAGAAGATCCTTTATCTCCGTTTGCTAGGCTTCCTTACGGTGAAACTTTCTTTGATAATGCAACAGGGAGATGCTCCAATGGATTACTAATGATAGATTATTTAGGTAGCTTCTTATATCATTTTTTTTTGTTCTGATTTGATACAAAAGATTGTACAGTAATTGGCCTCTTTGTATGACATTAAAGTTATTCCAAAATGAGCAAGAAACAACTTACATACAGTCAAATCAATCAAACTAAGAGATCACTAATTAATATGGTGGTTTAGTGTTTTCTTTTGTGTGTGCGTGCAGAGCTAACAAATTTCTTTTATAAACTTTTTGAAATAACGTAAAGAATCAACTGACAACATTATTTAGAATAATTAGAAAACTAAAACTAGTATTTGTTGTTTATCTAATAAACGTAATTGCCTTGTATTTTGACAGCTTTATCTGCTGGAATCCCATTCCTTAAGCCCTACTTAGGCACTGATGCACTATTTGCTCGTGGTCGTGGGGTGAACTTTGCGGTTGCTGGCTCTACTGCTTTACCCGTAGAAATTCTAGCTGAGAATAGAGTTCTAGCTCCTGTTACCAACAGTTCTCTTAATAGGCAGCTTGATTGGATGTTCACCTATTTTAATGGTATATGCCACAATAAGGAAGGTTAGCACCCCTTTCACAATAATGTTCAAATAGTTCTTCTAATTAAAATATACACATGTTTGGAACTAGTTGATTATCAGTACTAAAAATGTTACATTATGTTTTTATTTGATAGATTGTTTCAAGAAACTTAAATCAGCTCTTTTCATGGTTGGAGAGATTGGAGGGAATGATTATAACTATGCCTTGTTTCAAGGCAAATCTTTTGAAGAAGTTAAATCCATGACGCCTATGGTTATTCAAGCCATAAAAGATGCTGTGGCAGTAAGTATTTTTTAAAAAACCTATGATCATTTATCTTTTCTCATTAACCTCTCCAATTATTTCAATATTAATTGCACGCTTTCTTTTGTTTTGTCATAGAGAGTTATTGATTATGGTGCTACTCGAGTGGTTGTTCCTGGAAACTTTCCTATAGGTTGTTTACCAATCTACCTCACAGGATTCCAATCTAATGATACCACTGCATATGACAAATTTCATTGTCTCAAAAGCTTGAACAACTTGTCAATACATCATAATAACCTTTTGCAACAAGCTATTGAAGAGTTGAGGAAGGAACACCCTAATGTGATTATAGTATATGGCGACTATTATAATGCATACTTGATGCTTTTGCGCAAAGTTAAATTATTGGGTAAGTTAATTTCTTTTCAAGTAATAATTAGATGTGTGATCAGATTTGGTTATATATAGATTTAATAACATATACTTCTGTTCTAAACAAAAACAGGTTTTGACGCGAAATCAACACAAAAAGCTTGTTGTGGGATTGGAGGAGATTACAACTTCAGCCTTAACAAAATGTGTGGAGCCCCTGGAGTGCAAGTGTGTTCTGATCCTGATAAATATATAAGTTGGGATGGAGTTCATTCGACACAAAGAGCTTACAAGTTTATGGCAGGGTGGCTCATTCATCACATCTTTCCCAAGCTTCAATGTTCTGCTTAAGCTGCTGCTTCATGTCTTAGATACATGGATTTATTAACTAGATTTCCTTGTCTTTTATTTAGGTTTTTGTAGTTTAAAACATTTATAGAATTCTCAAAGTTGTAAATTGTTGGACTGATTGCTCTGGGAATTTATTTAAAGGATTAGTGACTTACCAAAAAAAAGTTTGTAATTGATTACTAAAGTTTTATTTATTTATTTATTAGAATACTTACGTTATTAAGTCATCTTGTTTGTTTATTTATTTATTGGACAAACTTATTTATTTGAATATTTATATACTTTTTCAAATATAATTATATTCATATTTGCATTTTTTTTTATTTCTAATATCTTTACTTTTTTAGTCATCAAATTTCATTAGCTAAAATCGCTTTTTTGCTTTTCGAAAAAGTTTTACCATCAGCTTTGGCACAAAATTAAATTACTTGGTAACTCTTTTTTCTTCACATGAATAAATATTTGAGAATTCTTTTGAATAATAGTTTAATAATAAATATAAACAAATTCTGAGATCACATCAACACAAGAAAACTTGTTATGCAATTGAAGGTGATGTTTTCGAAATGTATAAAGCTCTTGCTGTTCAAATTCTAAGGTAGGATCAAATCATGGCAGAATCAATTACGCGAAAAAATTTCATGGCAAAACGATTCATTGGACATATCTATGCGAACTTGGATTGACAGATCTTACATGAGCCTCGACATTGTGTTAGATAGATGCTTTTAGCAGATGCTATGGAAGTTATGTTTTCTAGACATTAAAAATTTGTGTAATGTTATATATTTCTGTTTTACTTTGAAAAAGATATATTAGCAAAATAAAAAATTAAATTAAAAATTTAAAAACATGTAATATTATCTTAATTTTGTTCGTAAAAATAAAAATTACAGTATCATTAGATAAAAATGAATATTTTAAATAAGATTTCTAAATAGTAATTTGCATCATTTTTACTATATCAATGTATCACAGTGTATAAAGATTTACTTTGAATAATCTCTGTAGTTTTCTGAAATATGTACAAAACAATATATGTACATGAAACAAAGGCAGTGAAGTTAAAAACGAACAAGTCTTTTGTAAACATTGTAAATTTTTCATGTATTGGGTTACTGCAATAAATAATAATTTAAACAATTAAAATTTAAAAGATGTGGTTGCCGAGGATAATTAGATTTGTAATTTTGGACATAAAGATTTGAAGAAAATAATCGAATAAACCATGTTATGCTAAGAATAAACAACTATAGGGAAATAAAAATAAAATTTATATAAGATAGGAAAATATCTAAATGAAGTATAAGTACAAATACTAGACTAAATTCAGTTTTATACCTACTATCAAGAAAATTTACCGAGTACATAGAGATATAAATATATATACATGGGTGTGTATAATATTGTATTCATTCTTCAAATTAAGTATATGAGTATATGTATATTTGTATATATATATATATATATGTGTGTGTGTATACAAAAAATCCATAAATGTCAACATGGGCCAAGAGCTTCCATTTGCGGAATACACATATAAGGATGTATATATACATACAACATATATTATACATACAACAAATGAACTACAGCAAGGAGCTGCATGCAAACCCGATGATGTGTTCTGCTACAGTAAAACTGCAGTAGAAAAACACGGTGAAGGAATGATGTTGATAATGGCCACAGTAGGTAAGAACAGAAAAGAAAGAGATATGAGGCAGAAAGGGAAGGCGTGTGAAGGTGGCTAATCTGAAACATTAGGTAAATAAAATATAAATACATACTGCTGAAACAGTAGCAAGAAAATTAGACTGGAGATGGGGGTACAGTCGCCTAGTGATCTGCTGTAGGAAAAACAAAAGAGGTTTGATGGAGACAGTAAACGTGACAAGGGGAGTTAGTCCGTTGCTACAAGATAGGGATTAAACTAAGGGAGTGACTAGGAATGAGAGGAAACGAAAAACAAAAGCTTGAAGGGAGACTGGGTTGCTGAAGAAAGAAGCAGAGAAGAGAGGAGAGAACTACCAAGCTTCACTGCCACTGCTTCCAGCAACTGTCCCTGTTTCCTGCCGCATGCCGAACCCTGTTCTGGTGTAACCCTGCTTCACCAACGCGCTGCCTGCTGCCCCATTCGGCCTCCCTTGTGCTGCTACCCAGATGTCTTGCTTTGTTGTTCCTGCCAGGCTGCATGATTTCCTTCCCGTTGCTGCACTAACCCCCGTTCCTGTCCAGCCCCATGCCTTATTGTTTGTGGCAGCCACGTGAAGAAAACAGAAACAAGGAGAAAGGAGAGGTCTAATGTGGGTGTTTGTGACCATAAACTGAGACAAAACAGAAGCTAGAAACGAGACCGAGAAGAGAGCAGGAGCAGAGGACGTTCCCCGGAGGCAAAGCTGTGTTGCAAGAGGGCTGAAGTGGAGGCGATAGCCGGACACCTAGAAACAGAAGCAGCAGCTGGGCACTCGGAGCTGAAGGCGACCATGAAAGGCAGAAACAAAAATGTGAACAGAGGGGGGCACAGGTTGGAAGGTGGCGGCAAGAGATGGGAATGAAAGGGAGAAGACGATGGAGGTGACGGGTACGCTAAACGATGAAGGAAGAAGGCGAGGAAGAGATCTGCGTGAAGACAATGGCTGAAGTGCGGTTCGGTGCGGAATGATGCCGAGAGATGGTTGTGGAACAATGAAGAAGAAAAGAAATTGGTTTTGGCGGGAAAGATTCAAACGCCCGAGAAGAAGAAAAAAAAAGAAAAGGAAAAGAAAAGAAAAGAAAGAATGAAAGTATATATATATATATATATATATATATATATATATATATATATATATATATATATATATATATATATATATATATATGGAATAAAAAATGAGCTACAGAGGTTTGAAAATTGGAAAAAATTCAGGGAAGATAGTTCGAAAATATTTATTTGAAAAATCCGGTGGAAATAACACGAGCATACCAGACCCACAAACTCTAGTCACCAAAGGCATCGCAAACTGCAGGCAGACATTAATATAAGGAAAATTCTCGTTGCTACTAGAGATGAATATGCATAATTTTTGTATATTTATAAATATAAAATTTTAGACTGAATTTCGTAGTACCGAAATTATCGAAAAATCTAAGTCGAATTTTATGACTTTGAAAATTAGAGATTTTAGCATAGTTGAACAACCTAATTTTTATACATTGAATTTAAATGGTTTGCATAGATTTTGATGTGGTTTGAATTCTGTTTTAAATATCGAAAATCTCAAATTTTGAATTTTCATAGATTGTTTTATGAGATTTTATCTGAAAAGGGGTTAGTCAACTTGTTTTGAACGGTTTCATGAGATAATTGAATTTATACGTGGTTTAAAAAAAATGATTTAATTATAAAGTTATTCTGATGATATGTGTTTGAGCGCGTACTGACTGTGTATCGTACGGTCCGACTCACATCGATTTTGAGATAAAGGCTTGGTGAGATCATGCTGCATTCTGTCTGTTCTGTATCTGTGGTCCACGAGTACTATGTACCGTGTTTCTAATTTTGTTTCTGGTCTTTGGACATTTTGATCTGTGAGCCATTTGGGTAGCTGACCACTCCCACAGTGATTGACATCCTGACACACTTGGCCCATGAATTGCCCAGAGTCATCGACATCGGTCAATAGTCATTTCTGATATCTGATATAACATGTCTGCCTTGTCTTTTCTATTTAAAATGTTTTTTTTAAATTGTCTGCATGTATTAAGTTATCTGGAAATCTTTTTATTTTGCTACTGAAAACTCTGAAATTTCAGTATTTACCATAGTAGCTAACTTCACTACCGATATATATTCTGTTCTGAAATCTTTTTTTAGTAATTGTGAAAAATTGTCGAACTATTTATGTACTCTGTGAAAATATTTCGGATTTGATAAATATAAAAATATATACATTTTAAAGTAGTGTATTTATCTACCTGCTATGAGGTTTTTCTTACTGAGCATGTTGAGCTAACCCCCTTTCTTTTCTTCACAGAGCACATCGGTAGTTTGGATCGCTTCCATTAGTAAGACATTCCGCACAGTTATGATTTCGCGGAGTATATTTCTGCATCGAAGTTATACCAAGGTTTAAACAATTATTTTGTATCTAAATTTTTTGTACGTATGGTAATACATACAAGATGTATTTGGGGAATGTGAATATATTTTGTTTAAAAAAAATTGCTACTAAGAAATAAAATTAATCAAATTGATTTATGGATTTGACCTAATATCGATTTGTAGTCCAACCAAAATGTCCGTAAATTCGGGTCATTACAGAGTTGGTATCAGAGCAAAGTTCGCTTGATACGAGTCGATATTAAAAGTGAAAAAGACTTAGAAAGTTCACATCTCCAACGTTATTGTACATTAATTAGATACAAATGGGTATACCTGGCTGTGCTTTATTGAGAAATTGTGTCTTTGAATAAAGAAAAACTGATACATATGGTTGATTGGTATTACAACCATATTGACAGATGAAAATGAATCGTTTCTCGAGGCCGTAGATATAGGCTCGAGAGGTGTAGTGAACCCTCGTCTGAGTGAACACCTTATAGTTTCACTGAATTTTTTTTTTGGAGTTCGATTTGTAAAGAATGAGTGGGACATGGAAATAATGACGACATTGTATGGTCAAGTGATAGTGGCCCCGTGATAATGATAATGATTGAGGGGTGGCTGAGAGAAAGGCCGAGCTAATTTTGAAAGATAATACATTATTATATACTGGAGTTAAGAATCCAATTGTAATGAAAAACTAGATAACTGAATAACTGAATGGGAAAATCTTATATGGATTCTTAGGGTACAACTGCAAACTTAATAGATTGAGGCAATTTCAGAGGTTTAAGCCTTTGTTTTTCAGTGGAGTTAAGAAATCCAATGATTGTGGAAGATTGGATAAATGAGACAGAGAAACCCTATAAAATTTTTGTAGTAACTCTACCGAAAAAGTTGTTTTACAATTTTATGTTAAAGAATTGAGAAAGTTATACAGACTTTTGAAGTGCACAACTATAAAAAAAAAAATAGCTTTAGTGGCATCACCATCGAAATGAGAAGTCGAGCTCAGAGGGAAGTCCCCTGATTTAATTCGAGAGCCGACATCAAAGAATTACATGGATATGTTTCTGGAAGCCCTTAGACGGCAACACATCCCAGATAAAGCATATTGGCAATTATAGATGAAATGATTGAAATCGGACATAAGGTAATAAGTCCGAGAATGAATACGAAACTAAATTTATGGTTTTGGAAAAAAAAGTATAATCCAAATAAGTGGAGATGTGAAAACGGAAGAAATTCAAGAAACTCATAGGAGGTACTAGAATCCTCAGTTGAGTTAAGTTAGCTCTACTGGACGTTATTTTGAAGGACGGTGCGCAAGACGCAATTGTAAAGATATGAAATGTATATTTCGAAGTTACTTAGAAAATGAAAAGGTAAAGAGAGTGACAGAAAAGAAATGTACTAAGGAAGCAGTGAGAGTGATAGAGTAAAGTCACTGTACCTGAAAATATAAATTACAGAACTAAAAGTATAAGTGAATGTCACACTGCTTACATGATTGATAAAGTTATGACGTGTTTTGAGTAAACAGACACTCCAGTAGACAGAGGGATTTTCGACACGTATTCGGATGATCTATCAGAGTTACCACTAAATTGAAAGGTGAAGTTCTGAAATTGATTTAGCACCTGGTATCGAATTAATTATTTAGACCATTGTACTCAGTGGCTTTGATTGAATTAGAAATGCTGAAAAAACAATTACAATGACTACATGAAAGGAGATTATCGGACCAAGTGATCCACTTTGGAGTATACCGACATTAATTTTTAAGGAGACCCGGAGTCTTCTGGGTCGCTTTGTATAAAAAATGTGAGTTAATAGAATTCTCCCAAAATAGAGGTTATAGATCAGTGGTAAAGACCTAAAACTGTTAAGATGATTCAGAAATTGAGATATAAAGAGACTTTTGAATATGAATTACTTATCAAATCTAAGGATTGTAAATTGTATATGCTTACATTTCAAATGCGAGACTCAATTTAAGTAAGAAAATGATTTTGTTATACATGATAAACAAAATGAGACAAGCGTTGAAGTGTGATAAATTCTGAATGTAAATTATATTGGAATAGGAGGTGTATACAAAGTAAGAATATATCTGGCATGTGAAATGAATTGAGAATGGATTGTGTCTGAAGGATAAATGTGAAATTGCGATAAGTTTTGGTATCCTACTTCTTAATTGAGACTAAACCTTGAACTTTTATATCCATAACCAGTTTACGTGGTCAAGTCTGATGGCTAATAAAGGTATTTCAAAATATCTCCCCGCTTGAGAGAGTTGATAGTGTCTAGAAGTACTCATAACCTATAAATTGAAAATGACAGTTGCCATATACGCGTTCGAAGTCGAGATACCATTACTTATGCGGTTAAGAGTTATAGAATCCTATTGATCAAGACGGTTTAAATATTAAATTTCACAAAGGCCATCTAATACAAAAAAAGAAAGAAAGAAATGACTGGGGTTAGTGCCTTGAGCATAAGTGACTTCGGAATGGCGTTATATATATATATATATATATATATATATATATATATATATATATATATATATATATATATATATATAATGGTCAGGAAATGCAAACTATTAGAAAGTTCTGTGAACCTCAAATTGGATGCGGTTCTTCTGATACTGATGTTTACTGTGTGGTAGCTGACCTGAGATTTGAACATTAGACTTAATTTATCAAATCTTACAGGCTCAGCGTAATGATAAGCGTTATATCGATATGGCTAGTTAGATACCAAGGGGGTACTATAACAGATTTGGTATCAACAGTGATGAATTATTGAGATGTAGAAACAGAATTGTGTACCCAAATGATCATAGTAAATGAATCGATGTCGTCAGAGGCTCCTTTATTGAGATATACTCCACATCCAGAGAATAGTAAAGATATACCAAATCTTCAAAAAGTATATGGGTAATCAGGCACGATAAGAGACATGACTGAATTTGTGACTAAATATCTCATATGTCAGCAAGTTAGGGTAGAGTACCAGAAGCCTATGAGATTGTTACAACCCTTACCAGTGCCAATATGGAATTGAAATCATGTTCTAGGATTTGAAAGGCTCCTAGAAAGATCGATTGCCAAATTAGCAAAATCGCATATAATAATAGTTACCCCTTGAGCATTGAAATGACACCGTATGAAGTGTAGTATGATCGAAAATTGTCATTCACTGATTGGATGAAAGAAGTGGGTGAAATGAAGATAATTATTTATGATTTTATTAAACAAGCTTTTATGGAAGTACAATTAGGTTGTGAGAAATTGAGAACATCTTAAAGCAAGCAAAAGAGTTATACTGACCAAGGACAAAGACCTTTGAAATTTTCGGTTGAAGACTCGATGTTTCTGAAAGTTTCTCTTTCCAAAGGTATAATGAGATTTTGAAAGAAAGGAAGACTGAGTCCCTGTTGTATTGGGCCTTTCGAGATCTTAAACCAAGTAGAAGACCAAGCTTATAGGTTGGCATTGCCACCAAAATTATCATGTATCCATAATGTCTTCCACATTTCGATGCTACGTAAGTATCACCCGGATCCGATCCATGTGATTAGGTATGAACCACTGGAGTTGAAGGAGGATATGAACTATGTGAAAAAGCCGATTTAGATACTGGACAGGAAGGAAAAGGTATTGCGGTTTAAGACAATTTCTCTGGTCAAAGTTCTGTGGCAGTACCATGCTTCGAAAGAGATCACGTGGGAATTTGAAGATTTAATACAAGAGAAATACTCGTAGTTGTTGATGAATGATGTACTTTTAAATTTGGGGACCAAATTTTTCAAGGTGGGGAGAATGTAAACACCATAAATTTTTCACGTATTGGGTTATTGCAATAAATAATAATTTAAACAATTAAGATTTAAAGGATGTGGTTGCAGAGGATAATTAGATTTGTAATTTTGGACATGAAGACTTGGAGAAAATAATCAAATAAACCATGTTATGCTAGGAATAAATAATTATAGGGAAATAAAAATAAAATTTATATAAGCTAGGAAAATATCTAAATGAAGTATAATTACAAATACTAGACTAAATTCAGTTTTATACATACTATCAAGAAAATTTATCAAGTACATAGAGATATAAATATATATACATGGGTGTGTGTAATATTCTATTCATTCTTCAAATTATGTATATGAGTATATGTATATTTGTATATATATATGTGTGTATGTGTGTGTGTGTGTGTGTGTGTGCATGTGTGTGTGTGTGTGTGTTTATGTGTGTGTGTATATATATACAAAAATACATACATATCTACATAGGCAGAGAGCTTCCATTTGCAGAATACACATATAAGGATGTATATATATACATATAACATATATTATACATACAACAAACGAACTACAACAAGGAGCTGCACACAAACCCGAAGTTGTGTTCTGCTGCAGTAAAACTGCAGCAGAAAAACACGGTGAAGGAATGATGTTGATAACGGCCACGGTAGGTAAGAACAAAAAAGAAAGAGATATGAGGCAGAAAGGGAAGGAGTGTGAAGGTGGCAATTCTGAAACATCAGGTAAATAAAATATAGATACATGCTGCTGAAGAAATAGAAGCAACAACTGGGCCCTAAGAGCTGAAGGCGACCAAAAAAGGCAAAAACAAAAATGTGAACAGAGGGGGGCACACGCTGGAAGGTGGCAACAGGAGATGGGAACGAAAGGGAGAAGACGATGGAGGTGGCGGGTACGCTAAACGATGGAGGAAGAAGGCAAGGAAGAGAGTTGCGTGAAGACAATGGTTGGAGTGCGGTTCGGTGCGAAATGATGATGAGTGATGGTAGTGGAAAGGAAAAATAGAGCATATGATCGGGTAGGATCAGTGAAGAAGAAAAGAGATTAGTTTTGGTCGGAAAGATTCAATCGCCCGAGAAGAAGAAAAAAAAGGAAAAAGAAAAAGAAAAAGAAAAGAAAAGAAAAGAAAGAGAGAGTATATATATATATATATATATATATATATATATATATATATATATATATATATATATATATATATATATTTGATAATAGAAAACGAGCTACAGAAGTTTGAAAATTAGGAAAAATCTGGGGAAGATAGTTCAAAAATATTTATTCAAAAAATTTGATGGAAATAACCCGAGCAGACTGAACCCACAGATTCCAGTCACCAAAGGTATTGCAAACTGCGAGCAGACATCGAGGTAAGAAAAATTTTCGTTGTTATTAGAGATGAATATGCGTAATTTTCGTATATTTGTAGATATAAAATTTTAGGCTGAATTTCGTAGTACCGAAATTACTGAAAAATCTATGCCGAATTTTATGACTCCAGAAATTAGAGATTTTAGCCTAATTGAACAACCTAATTTTTACGAATTGAATTTAAATGGTTTGCATAGATTCTTATGTGGCTTGAATTCTGTTTTAAATATCAAAAATCCCGAATTTTGAATTTTCATAAACTGTTTTCTGGGATTTTATCCGAAAAGAACTAGTCAACCTGTTTTGAACGGTTTCATGAGATAATTGAATTTATACGTGGTTTAAAGAAAAATGATTTGATTATAAAGTTATTTTGATGATATGTGCTTGAACGCGTACTGACTGTGTGTTATACAATCCGTCTCACACCGATTTTGAGATGAAGGCGTTGGTGAGATCATGCTGCATTCTGTTTGTTTTGTATCTGTTTCTGTATCTGTGATCCACGAGTACGATGTACCGTGTTTTTGATTTTGTTTCTGGTCTTTGGATATTCTGATCTGTAAGCCATTTAGGTAGCTGATCACTCCAACAGTGATTAACATCCTGGCAAACTTGGTCCGTGAATTGCCCGGAGTCACCGACATTGCCAATAATCATTCCTGATATCTGATATAACATGTCTGCCTTGTCTCGTCTATTTGAAATGTTTTTTCTGAATTGTCTGCATGAATTGAGATATCTGGAAATCTGTTTATTTTGCTACTAGAACCTTTGAAATTTCTGTATTTACCACAGTAGCTAACATCACTACCGATATATGTTATGTTCTAAAATCTGTTTTTGGTAATTGTAAAAAATTGTCGAACTATTTATGTACTCTGTGAAAATGTTCCGGATTTGACAAATATAAAAATATATATTTTAGGTAGTGTATTTATCTACCTGCTATGAGGTTTTTCTTATTGAGCATGTTGAGCTCGCCACTTACTTTCTTTCACAGAGCCCATCGGTAGTTTGGATCGCTTCCGTTAGTAAGACATTCCGCACAGTTATGATTCCGTGGAGTATATTTTTGCATCGAAAGTATACCCAGATTTAAACAATTCTTTTGTATTTAAAATTTTTATAAGTACGGTAATGCATACAAAATGTGTCTGAGAAATATGAATATATTTTGTTTAAAAAAATTGTTACTAAGAAATAAAATAAATTAGATTGATTTATGAATTCTGACTTAATATCGACTTATAACCTAACCAAAATATTCATAAATTCGGGTCGTATGTCAACTTTGGTAGGAATTTTTGGAAACGTTTATATTATGGAAACGTTGTACGTTGCTTGATTCATGGAAATCTCCAAATTATGGAAATGTTCTAATACAATGGATTTTCTAAAGTTTCATTAATCTTTTTTTTTTATAAATAATTTGGTCGATATATAATTTATGTGAAAATAAAAAGTGATGGAATATAAAACCTCAAAAAACCCAGAGGGCAATTTTTTATATTTTGAATTTTTGGAATTGAAAAATATTAAGTGGCACCAAAATTATTGGCAGTTGAAGATTTAAACGAAAATATAAGTTACTGTATGAAAGATAAGTGAAATCTTTTCCTTCAAGATCTCCTTAGAAATCTCTCCACAACATCATTCTTGTAAAAAAAAAAATGGCATGTTGAAATGGATTTCATTTAATTTTTCTATTTAATTTGTTCACTAGTTATATTAAAAAAATATATTTCCAACATATTAAAATAAAAAGATCTACTTTTCAAATAAAAATTTAAAAAACTATATTTTTAATTCTTCAAACACGTAAAAATATTATTATTCTTCTCTTTTGAGACTAATTAGCCTCTTAATTTCTCCCAATAAAATATATAATTTTTAAAAATAGAACTCCTAATTAATTGAAGATTAGTATCATGGTCTACTAATTGCACCATAATTCTTCTCCGAAGCGGCCTTCACCTGTTTCCTTTTCGTCATTTATTAGGAATGCAACTATGATTAGGACAAAGCTTTCTCTGTGTATATAAATATCACTGCATGAGGCTGTTCTAAGTTATAGCCATTAGCCAAACTCTCCTAATCTCCTTCCAGCTTATTGTTTCTCCCTTGAAAATTGCAATGGCTACCTCACTTCCTTCTCAAGTTCGCGTCCTTATTAGCTTCTTCTTTCTTGTTCTTCTTTCTCCTTCATGCTTTGCTGGTATTCTTAGGACTTGCAAATTTGATGCGATATATCAACTTGGGGATTCTATATCGGACACTGGAAATTTGATCCGAGAAGATCGTTTATCTCCATTTGCTAGACTTCCTTACGGTGAAACTTTCTTTAAGAATGCAACAGGAAGATGTTCAAATGGCTTATTAATGATTGATTATTTAGGTAATTTTTTTATTTTTATTTTTTGTTTTAATTTGATGCAAAAGATTATATACATAGTAATTGGGTTTTATTTATGACATAAAAATTATTCCCATTGGAAGAAAACAACTTACATACAATCTACCAATCAAACTACTAAGTGATCACTAATTGACATGCTAGTATTAGTATTTTTTGTCTGTGTGTAGAGCTAACATATTTCTTCTATAAACTCTTTGAAATAACATAAAGAATTAACAACGTGATCAACTGACAACATTATTTAGAAATGTTATTTTCCAGCTTAATGTGATTGAATCCTTTTTATTCTAATCTTTGCTTTACTTTCTTGAAATTCAAAAGCTCTTTCCATAGTTCTGAGTATACGTACCAATCTTTAGTTAGTGGTGTCATTTGAGTGTGAGAAGAATATTTTTTTCTAGTTTTTGGTTGATCAATTACTAGAGGTAGCATAATTAATAGAATTGAACATTGTAAAAGTGATTTCTAAAAAAAAAAAAAAATTGTAAAAGTGACAGAAAATGTTATTATAGTAGCATTAATTATGGTCGCAGATATGTCTCCACATTTTCCCAAAGTTTCCATATTATATTCATTAGAAAACCAAAACTAGGATTTGTTGTTTATCTAATAAGCGTAATTGCCTTGTATTTTGACAGCTTTATCTGCTGGAATCCCATTCCTTGAGCCATACTTAAACACTAATGCACTATTTACTCGTGGTCGTGGGGTGAACTTTGCGGTTGCTGGCTCTACTGCGTTACCTGTAGAAATTTTAGCTGAGAATAGAGTTCTAGCTCCAGTCACCAACACTTCCCTTAATAGACAACTCGACTGGATGTTCACCTATTTTAATGGTATATGCCACGATAATGAAGGTTAGCACACCATTCACATAATATGCAAATAATTGCTCTAATAATGATAATATATATGTTTGTAACTATTTGATAATCAACGCTAACAATGATACGTTATGTTTTTATTCGATAGATTGTTTCAAGAAACTTAAATCAGCTCTTTTCATGGTTGGAGAGATTGGAGGGAATGATTATAACTATGCCTTGTTTCAAGGCAAATCTGTCGAGGAAGTTAAATCTATGACGCCTATGGTTATTCAAGCCATAAAAGATGCTGTAACAGTAAGTTTTTTTTTTTAAAAAAAAAATTGTAGAAAAAACCAAAAGCATCTATCTCTTTTAGTTTACTTGTCCAATTATTTCAATATTAATCGCACACTTTTTTTTTTTTGTTTTATCATAGAGAGTTATTGGTTACGGTGCTACTCAAATGATTGTCCCCGGAAACTTTCCTATAGGTTGTTTACCAATCTACCTCACGGAATTCCAATCCAATGATTCAACTGCATATGACAAATTTCATTGCCTCAAGGGTTTGAACAACCTCTCAATCCATCATAATAACCTTCTGAAACAAGCTATTGATGAGTTGAAAAAAGAACATCCAAACGTGATCATAGTATATGGCGACTATTATAATGCATACTTAATGCTTTTGCACAAAGTTAAATTACTTGGTAAGTTAATTTCTTTTCAAGTATTCATTAAATACATTATTATAATTGCTTATATCCTGATTTAATAACATATGTTGTAAAACAAAAATAGGTTTTGACACCAAATCAACACAAAAAGCTTGTTGTGGGATTGGAGGAGATTACAACTTCAGCCTTAACAAAATGTGTGGAGCCCCTGGAGTGCAAGTGTGTTCTGATCCTGATAAATATATAAGTTGGGATGGAGTTCATTCGACACAAAGAGCTTACAAGTTTATGGCAGGGTGGCTCATTCATCACATCTTTCCCAAGCTTCAATGTTCTGCTTAAGCTGCTGCTTTATGTCTTAGATATATGGATTTATTAACTAGATTTCCTTATCTCTTTTTTAGTTTTTTTTTTTTTTAAATTTAAAACATTCTTAGAATTCAATATAATTTGTAGTAATAAGAAATAATGTTGGATTGAACAATAAAAGTGATCATCAATTTTCTTTGCAAATATTCTGGAAGCTCAATTCATGTGGTATTATTATTAACCCAATTGAATATTCTGCTCCTATGATTTACACTTTCAGAGTATTAATAACAAATTTCCAAGATAAAAGATATACAATAATATTTAACCAAAATCTATAGTTCTATACTATTACTGTCTACATAGGTGATTTGGAAGGATGTGACACTTTTTTGACGAATATATGATTTAATTTTACTTTTGATCTCAATTTAATTAATTATGTCATTTACTATTAAATGTATATATTCTTTTTTTTTTATATAATAAAACAAACTTGAACAAAAGAATTCTTAAGAGTTATAATTATGCGAAAACTTGGGTATATTAAATTTAACTTAACAAAGTAATAAATGGATAAAAATAATTAGTTACAAAAAAAATAGTTGAATGATTATTAGAGTTTTATTTATTAGCATACTTATTTTTATTAAAATAACTTGTAAATTATACGAACTAGATAAACTTATCTAGCTTCGCTGGGATCATATTTTGTTAGTAGGAACTAATAATTGATATTTAAAAATAAATCTAACATAAGAAAATCATGCATAAACTAAAAATAAAAATTTAATTTCAAAATGGTTCAAAACCAATAAAATAAACATTAACACCGTCTTGAAACATTAAAAGAATAATATTGAAATATAATAATTTGGATTTGATTTATAGGTAATTAAACTATTCAATAGATATGTTAAGCTTAAATTATTTTCTATAATTATTTTGTTTATTTCTTCAAACTTCATTAGCTAAAATTGCTTTCCAAATATATTTACCAGCAGCTTTTGCACAAAGTTAAACCACTTGGTGATTTTTTTTTTATCACATGAATAAATATTTGAGAATTATTTATATAATCGTGAACATTAATTTCTTTGTTGTTATTCATTTATAACTGATTGAGAACAGTATAGGAAAGCGAGGTTAGTAATCCATCCATATGATACATCGAAGGCTTTTTCCTTCGGCCAGTAAATCAAGGGCTTTGTTAATGTCCTGGAAACTCACTTCATGCGTTATGAATCCATCCAGATTAAGGAAACACAATCAAAGCTCCTATTAAATTAAATTAATATTATTTATCTCTGCATATAATAATATTATAAAATATAACATTTATATTTATAATTTTCATCAATTAATTTTTTTAATTTTCTAAAAGAAAAACATTTATACCAATTAAAAATTTTTAATTATCTTAATGATAACACCTATATATTAAAATTTTTAATTTTTCTATTTGCATGTAATCATTCATTTATTAGTGTATTGTTATGTATGGTATTAATTAGTTAATAATTATTTTAACATTGTTCAATATTTAATTTAATTTAATTTAATTATATGACTATGATCATGATTTAAAAAAAAAACAGACATTATAAAATTCAAAAGATATCTCATATGTAAAATTTTTGTATTCAAAATAAGAGTAAAAATTTATAAAATTGAGATAACAAGTACTAGATTTATTTTGTTTAAGGTAGGATGTAGTTCAACGTTATAAAAAAACTTATCTATTCATGGCAAAATCAATTACTGAAAAAAATTTATGGCAACATGATTCATTGGATACATCTATGAGAACTTGATACAAAGGTAATTTAAATCTTATTATTTCAGCAGATATAAGTTGTCATCCTTTAGGTTATATTATTTCAAGTACAAGAGAGTTAGGATAATGTTCGTATTTCTATAAATTTTAGCATCTCTTACGAAAAAGAAAAAAAAAAACCGCTGCAAATGTTCTGGCCAAATTAGCCTATGAAATAGAATTGGGATTGATAGAACTTACATGAGTGTCACGTGGTCGTTCTCTCCTATAAAACTTTTCTATGTGATGGCTTGGGCGCCTGGTCAAGTAGTTAGGGTCTAACAATGAGCCTCCACATTATGTTAGACAAATGCTATAGGAGTTATGTTTTCTAGACATTGTTAATTTGTGTAATGCTATATATTTATGTTTTACTAAAAGTAAAGAAATTAATTAAAAAAATTAAAAACATGTAATAGTCTTTTAATTTTGTTTCTAAAAATAAAAATTATTGTGTCATTATATAAAAATGAAATCATATTTTAAATTAGATCTGAATTAGTAACTCGCATCACCTTTTACAATATCATCGAATCACAATGAATTTTCAAAATTTTCATTAATTTTTTTTGTTGAATTAATATATTTTGAAATGACAAAACAAGTAAATTCAATAATATAAAAATAATATAAAAACATGTTTAGAAATTATCAGTACCAGAACTTAAGTTCCTGTAGATGAGAGATCGATCTGGTATATGAGAGATCGATCTCCTGGGTTTTCTAGGATGAGAGATCGATCTCATAAAGACATGAGATCGATCTGCTAAGATTTGAACCTGTACAAAGGTATTGAGGAAGCTAAGATCGATCTATAAGGGTTATGAGATCGATCTGCCTAATACAGGATGTTGAGGAGATCGATCTGATCTAGGAAGAGATCGATCTGATCTAGGAAGAGATCGATCTCTCCTAAAACAAAGGTAAAGGTAGTAGATCGATCTGTAAGATCGATCTATACTCAAACAAAGAGCTCATGAGATCGATCTCCTCAAAGTCAGAGAGCTAAGGAGATCGATCTGGGTTGATAAGAGATCGATCTCATCACTACGAGAATACTTGGCAGATCGATCTATAGATCGATCATGCCTCAAACAGAGAGATTGGAAGATCGATCTGCCTATTCGACAGATCGATCTGCTCTAACATTTTCAAATTAAGAGATCGATCTGCTTATATATGAGATCGATCTCCTTGTTTCATTTTGCCTTGATCTTGCATGAATTATAACTAAGAGATCGATCTGGTCAAGATGACAGATCGATCTGGGATTCTACTGGAGGTACCCAACGGCTATTTCTACAAAAATCTCAACGGGAAAAACAGCATTAAATGCTCCAACTACCAATCCTTCAGTATATAATCAAGTATTGAAGACACTGAGAACAGAGACACCATTGCTGCACATTCTGTATATTCTCAAGAGTTTAATTCTTACATTCCATTTGTCTTCAATCCTCATTTATTGAGCTTATTGTATAAGCTTGTGTGCAAAAGCTGTATTTATCCTACCCACATTAAAAGCTTGATATTGTATTCATCATATCTTTAAAAGTGAAGAGGATTGTTCCTCAGTGAGATAAACTTTATAAAAGGGTGAATACATCTTTGTTTAAAAAGGGTAGAGAGGTTATTCCTTAACCTGAAAAAGGGAGTGTGTAACTTTCGTTGAAAGTGAGAAAGAAATCTCTTGACAAGAAGGTCAATGAGAGAGGACGTAGGCAAGAGATTGGCCGAACCTCTATAAACTACTGTGTTTGATATTCTCTTCCTTTTTTTTGTTTTAATTTGTTTCTTTACTTTATATTGCTTATTCATTATTTGTTAATTAAGTTCAAATTAGTTTAAATTTACCATTAACTTTAGAAAATCGATTCACCCCCCTCTCGGTAGAGCCAACAATTGGTATCAGAGCAAGTACTCTTTGATCACATAGGAATAACTTCCTAAGAGTTAGAAACGATCTAATGGCTCACAACAATGTAGCAACTAGCTTAGTAGGAGAGGGGCATTCTACGGTTAGGCCTTCTATGTTCAATGGGGAACATTATACTTATTGGAAGACTAGGATGATGTTATTCATTCAAGCAAATGATTATGAAGTATGGAGGATTATCACTAAAGGACCTCAAATCCCTACAAAAAGAATAGAGGGAAGAGATATCCCTAAAGAAGAAGATGAATGGGATTCAAATGATGTTAAATGTGCTCAGCTAAATGCTAAGGCCATGCACACCCTTTTTTGTGCTTTAGGGCTAAATGAATGCAATAGAATCTCCAGTTGTGACAATACCAAACAAATTTGGGATAAATTGATAATAACTCATGAAGGTACAACCCAAGTAAAGGAGACTAAGGTAGGAATGCTCACACATGACTATGAGCTATTTAAGATGAAAGATGGAGAGTCAATCAGTCATATGTTCACTAGATTCACTGATGTAATTAATGGATTAAAATTATTAGGAAAAATATACTCTAATATAGAAATGGTCAAGAAAATATTAAATAGTCTACCTAAATCATGGGAAGCTAAAGTGACTGCAATTGAGGAATCCAAGGACCCTCACACATTGTCACTAGATGAATTAATAGGATCACTACTCACTTATGAGATGAAGTTGAGAAGAAATGAAGAGCCACACAAGAAAGTGGGAGTTGCTCTAAAATCTACTACTCAAGAGGAAAATAAAAATGAGAGTGGTAGTGAAGAAGATCTTGAGATGACAATGTTTGCCAAAAAATTTAACAAATTCATGAGAATGAGAGCAAGTGGTAGTAATAGGAGAAACCACAAGAGAGATCAAGAAGAGGTAGGAAGAAAAGATACAATTGTGTGTTATGAATGTAAAAAACCAGGACACATTAAGCTTAACTGCCCTCTTCTTAAAAGGTCCAATGATAGGTTTCACAAAAAGAAGGCAATGGTGGCTACATGGAGCGACAGTGACTGCTCCGATGATGATTCAAATGAGGACATTGCCAACTTGTGCTTCATGGCTATTGAGGATGGAAAGGTAACTTCAAACCTCAATGAATACTCTTTTGATGAATTGCAAGATACATTTGATGATCTTGTATTGGAATATGAATGCATGAGTATGAAATATAAGAAGATAATATGTAAATTGAAGAAAGAAAATGAGTTAATACTAGAGGACAAATTAGAATGTGAAAAGAAATTAGAAATTACAAATCTTGAAATTTGTGACCTAAAAGAAAAAAATAGCAACTTACATAATTCTTCTAATAGGTTCTATATGGGTCAACAAAAGTTAGATAACATGCTAGAAACTCAAAGGGCATTCTTTGATAAAAATGGGTTAGGATATAATGCAAAAAGTAGAGAGACTCATCTCAAAAGCTTCATTGCTAGAAAAAGCATGAATAAACCTGCAACTACTTGTTCATATTGTAATAGAAAGGGACATGCATCACATAATTGCAATATGAAGATGACCACTCTTAAAGGAAAAATAGTAAAAAGAATGTGGGTTCCAAAAGAAGTAATTAACTCAAAAGATCTTAATGCATTGGTAAAATGGATCCCAAAGGGATTAAGAATTGCATTCACTAACCTCAAAAGACCCAACAGAATTTGGGTACCTAAGACATGAGTTTGAATTTTAATTGTAGGTGATTGAGCATTGCCACAAAGCTAAAACAAAGGAAGCTTGGTACTTGGACAGTGGATGCTCAAGGCACATGACGGGTGAGAGGAGCCACTTCAACTCATTTAAATCAAAGGTTGGTGGAGAAGTCACGTTTATGGACAACTCCAAAGGCCAAGTTGAAGGAAGTGGCTCAATAGGTAATGACTATTTTTCATTAGAAAAAGTATTGCTTGTTAGGGGTCTAAAGCATAACTTACTAAGCATAAGTCAACTTTGTGACAAAGGTTACAAAGTAATTTTTGATTGCATGAAATGTCATGTTATAGATCCTAAGTCAAATAAAGTTCTTTTCCTAGGCCATAGGCAAGGTAATATATACATTGTCTATCTTAATGAACTTAAGAATGAAAACTTATGCCTAATGGTAGACAAAGAAAAGGAACCTTGGTTGTGGCATAGAAGACTAGGTCATGCTAGCATGCATGTGTTATCCAAGTTAGCTAGAAAAGATCTAGTTATAGGATTACCTAAGTTGTCCTTTGATTATAACAAAATATGCGAAGCGTGTGTTAAAGGAAAACATAAAAGGACAACATTTAAGCCTAAGAATAGTGTATCTACCACTAGGCCTCTTCAATTACTCCACCTAGATCTTTTTGGACCAACTAGAACAACAAGCCTAGGTGGGAAACACTATGAATTTGTAATAGTTGATGATTTCACTAGGTTCACTTAGGTGTTCTTTTTTAGAGTGAAAAATGAAGCTTTAGAAAAGTTCATAGCTTATACAAAAGTGACTTAAAATGAAAAAGGATACACAATAACTAGTATTAGAAGTGATCATGGCAAGGAGTTTGAAAATATAGGATTTGATGAGTATTGCAATGATCAAGGAATTAGCCATAATTTTTCAGCCCCTAGGACACCACAACAAAATGGAGTAGTTGAGAGAAGAAATAGAACATTGGAAGAAATGGCTAGAACCATGTTGTGTGAGAATAATTTACCAAAATATTTTTGGGCTGAAGCTATAAATACATCTTGTTATATCATTAATAGAGCCATGATTAGACCAATTTTAAAGAAAACTCCTTATGAGCTTTACAAAGGTAAGAAGCCTAACATTAGCTACTTCCATCCTTTTGGCTGCAAATGTTTCGTCTTAAATAATGAGAAAGATAATTTAGGAAAATTTGATGCCAAGAGTGATGAGGGAATTTTTCTAGGATATTCATTGAATTCAAAGGCTTATAGAGTACATAACAAGAGAACATTGATGGTTGAAGAATCAATTCATGTAATATTTGATGAATCAAATGATTTATCTAAAGATTCAACCAATGATGAGGATGTTGGAATATTTGATGAAAACTTAGAGGAAATTCCAAACTTAGAAGAAGATCTATTAGAAAAACTTGACATAAATAAAGAAGATGAAGAAGAAATAGAGATGTTAGAGAGAGAGTCTAGAGCACCAAGAGAATTAGGATATGTAAAAGATTGTGAAATAGTAGGAAATCCAATTCTTGGAGTTAAAACTAGATCATCTCTAAGGAATATGTGTCAATATATAGCCTTTGTGTCTCAAATAGAACCTAGAAATTTCAATGAAGCCTTAGATGACAATAATTAGTTCTTAGCAATGCAAGAAGAATTAAATCAATTTGAGAGAAGCAAGGTGTGGAAACTAGTTCCTAGGCCTAGTGATCACTCTATAATTGGAACTAAATGGATATTCAAGAACAAAATGGATGAAAATAGTGTGATCATAAGAAACAAGGTTAGGTTAGTTGCACAAGGTTATAGACAAGAAGAAGGAATAGACTATGATGAAACTTATGCACCGGTAGCTAGATTAGAAGCTATTAGAATGTTACTTGCCTTTGCATGCTATAAAAACTTCAAGTTATATCAAATGGATGTAAAGAGTGCATTCTTGAATGGTTTCATTAATGAAGAAGTGTATGTAGAGCAACCTCCCGGCTTTGAAAATCATGAATTTCCTGAACATGTTTTCAAACTATCTAAGGCATTCTATGGTTTGAAACAAGCTCCTAGAGCATGGTATGAAAGGTTGTCAAAATTCTTAATAGAAAAAGGATTTTCAAGAGGAAAAGTAGATACCACTTTATTTATCAAAAATAAAAATAAAGATTTACTAGTTGTTCAAGTGTATGTAGATGATATTATTTTTGGATCAACTAATGAATCTTTATGCCAAGAGTTTGCTAAGATCATGCAAGGTGAATTTGAATTGAGCATGATGGGAGAGCTCACTTTCTTCTTGGGACTTCAAGTGAAGCAAACAAAGGAGGAAACCTTCATCAATCAAGCAAAGTATACTAAGGATTTGCTCAAGCGATTTGGAATGGACAATTGCAAACCTCAAGCAACTCCAATGGGCACCAACATCAAGCTTGATAAAGATGAAAGTGGTAAGTGTGTAGACACTAAACTCTATAGGTCTATGATTAGCTCATTGCTTTATTTAACTGCAAGTAGACCAGATATTTTATTTTGTGTATGCCTTTGTGCTAGATTTCAATCATCTCCTAGGGAATCACACTTATTAGTAACCAAAAGGATCTTTAGATACCTTAAGGACACTCCCTCTCTAGGACTTTGGTACTCCAAGGACTCCACTTTTACACTTCATGCATTTTCAGATGCAGACTTTGGGGGATACAAAATAGATAGGAAAAGTACTTCAGGTAGTTGTCAATTCTTAGGGAATAAATTAATCTCCTGGTTCTCTAAGAAGCAAAATAGTGTGGCTCAATCCACAACTGAAGCTGAATGCATAGCAACAGGTAGTTGTAGTGCTCAAGTGTTGTGAATTAAACAACAAATGAAAGACTATGGTATTGACATGAAACAAGTCTCTATTAAATGTAATAATACCAGTGCCATCAATCTATCTAAAAATCCTATTCAACACTCTAGAACTAAGCACATTGAGATTAGGCACCATTTCCTTGGAGACCATGTTCAAAAGGGAGATATAATTCTAGAATATATTGACACTTTACATCAAATAGCTGATATATTCACCAAACCTCTTGATAGAGATAGGTTTTGTGTCCTTAGAGGTGAATTAGGACTCATGAATGTTCTTTAAGATGTATATGCTTCAAAACCTTGATTTCAGGTTGTTTTTAAAAGAGTTTTTCAATGATTTTTCTGGGCAAAAAGTATGAGAGATCGATCTCCTATCAATATAGATCGATCTTCATACTTCAAATGAGCCTAAAGCATAAAGGTTACGCTAGGCAGATCGATCCTCTCACCCATAAGATCGATCTCCTTACGCCTCTGTTAAACAGCAGATCGATCTATGTATTTGGCAGATCGATCTCCTTAAGCCTCGGTCAAACAGCAGATCGATCTTCTTAAGGCTTTGTCAAACAACAGATCGATCTGGGCCCTTAACAGATCGAACTCATTAAGCTTCTATATTCTGAGGATCGATCTCATGTGCCCTGGACTATAAAAACTGCTCAAAATTTCCAAAATTCAAAAATCCAAAATCTTCAAAATCCTTAAATTCTGTCGCACCTCAGCCTTCGATTCTTCCTCCCAGATCGATCTCGGTACGTTCTTCATCACATCTCCTCTTCGTTTACTGGTATAATAACCCACATTACTGATTTTTTCTTAAAATTTCTTAAGTTTTGTGCTCAATTTCTCACTAGGTCAAATCTAACTACTGTTCCATTGGTTAGTTTTTTAGTGAACTAGTTTAAGATTATCTAGAGCATTTCCAGTGTCTAGAACAATGCCAAGACTTAAGAGAGTAGGCCAAAAACCTCCTATACCAAGTGTAGATCAAGGGTCCTCCTCACAACCACCTTTTGGTTCTTCTATCACTACCTTTAACAGGTGTTTTCAAACACCTGCCAAAAGGAAACGATATGAAGCATATTTTTCGACCATGCCAATTAAACATTGGCGCACCATTGATTTTTCATTCCTCAATCGTATTGATTTTCCTTACCTATCTAAATTTGAAGAATTTGGGTGGCTTCCCTTCCTCAAAATCAATACTCCCGTACCCCCAAACATCATCAGGGCATTCTTTTCTAATGCCGAACTCATCTACGATCCTGATGATACCTGTAAAATCTTCGGTTTTAAAACATTTATCATGTCTAAAACCTTGTCAATAAACCCAACCATTCTAGCCCGAGTATTTGAGATAAGGGATGAGGGGTTGACTGAGGAAGAAATTGAAGTCCCGTTAGAATTCGATCTTCCCGGGGATAAGGGGAGTGACCTACCGATGCACGCAAGGTTACTCCACCTTATTATCTCGTGGAATCTCCGTCCATTCGGTACCTGTGAGATCTGAGAATTTCAGATATATTTTAATGATGTAATAAGAATTTGAAGTGTAATTTATTGAGCTAAGTGAATTGTGAGAATTATAATTGAAGATTTATATGTTAAGTGTGTAAAATAAGCATGAAGTATGAGGACAAATCGATCTGGGAGAAGGAGAGATCGATCTGGTGAGTTAAAAATGACGAGGAAGGAAAAATTTGAGGAGCAGATCGATCTCCAATGGAAGAGATCGATCTCCAAATGATTCTATTTGAGAAATGATCGATCTCATGAGGAAGAGATCGATCTCCAAATGATTCTGTTTGGGAGAAGATCGATCTCCTTAGGAGCAGATCGATCTCATAAAGCCATAAAGAGATCGATCTCACCCCTCGACAGATCGATCTCCTAGGCATAAAATTGCCCAGATCGTCCCCAAAATTCAAACGCAGATCGATCTCACCCCTCGACAGATCGATCTCCTACCTCCAGTCTATATAAGGAACCCGTGTTTTTCTCCTGCAATTTCACTTTCTCTCTCTTCCAACCCCCATTTCACCGAAAACCTAACTTTCTCACTCATCCAAATCACCCATTTCCGACCGAATCAGCTGTTGTGGTAAGAAAGAAAGTTGTTCCTCATCAAAGGGAGAACAACATACTTGAAAATCGAAGGACGAATCGGATCGAGGCGTGGGTTGTGCGTCTCACAAGCTTTGGCTCGAGAGTTCCAAAGTGGAATGCGAGACTAGTCCGTGATACGGGGGAAACGATTGCACTATACGAGGTGCAAAGAGGTAAGGGAAATCTAAACCATTTGTGTATGTGAATTGTAAACTATTTTAGCATGAATTGTGGTTTATAAAACAAGCATGTTGGGTTTTGTGTTGAGATTTAATTGCACACGATTTTTATAGCCGGTTGGAGCCCAATGTTTTTATGAGTTTATAACTGGGCTCTACGTTAAGGTAATATTGAGATTTGAGAAATGTGTGCGTGTGCTTTGTCGGTTGGAACTCGGTTTTATTACGTTTTGTGTTGAGTACAAAACGATTTTCAAATGAGTTTTATGAGAGAAAAACCATTATGAGTTCTATGTGAAGGCAAACCAGTCTTATGTGATAAGACTTAGGTGTGTAGTTGTGAGTACACACCCGGCATTGCTCTGGTAGCATGTAAGCCCGATTTCTTCTCCGTTCTGGTAACGTGAGAATAACCCATTCAGTGGTTGTGCCACGTATACTTAGTGGCCGTTGCCACGTGAGAACCCCAAATTGGTGGCTGTGCCACGTTATACCCCATTAGTGGCTGTGCCACGTTGAGAAACCCTATTCTGTGGCTATGCCACGCGAGAAATTAAATCAGTGGCTTTGCCACGTGTGTTTTGTGGCTATGCCACGCGAGAAATTAAATCAGTGGCTTTGCCACGTGTGTTTTGTGGCTATGCCACACGAGAATTTAAATCAGTGGCTTTGCCACGTGTGTTTTGTGGCTATGCCACGTGTGAATTTAAAACAGTGGCTATGCCACGTGTGCTTAGTGGTTGTGCCACGTGCATTACTATTTCAGTGATTTTATCACGTATTTGAGAAAGCGTTTATCGCATTGTTTTCACATGCTTTGTTATTGCTCTAGAGTGAGCCTTTTACTTCATGTTTTTACATGATTTGAGATATAAGAATATCGTTTTGAGTACTTTCATGCTATGGTTTTCAAATGAGTTTCACATACGAATAAACATTTTTGTGATGTGCATTTTGGTTTATGAAATGAGTTCCTTACCCCCTTTGCTGAGCGATTTAGAAGCTCACCCTGTTTTCTTTCTCCCAGAGTTCTTCAAGTGAAAAAGGATCTCCCTGCAACGTACGGAGTAGTGACTAGTGGAGGATTCGAGCTCCAGGCCATATATATTGTATCTTGAGGTATATTTTATCTTTTCATGTACCCAGACTATTATTGTAATTGCAGACACTTGATATATATCATTATATGGGATGTATTAGGATTAATTAACTTGAGATGGATTAATGCATTTGATATGATATATAAATTCTAGCGATGAGATCTTGAGGAATGATAATTATGATGATGTATGACACTGCACAGGAATGCACCTTTAATTGTGAATTAACGAGTAAAAAGTTTTAAATTAGCCCTATTTTCCGCACTTCCGGGGCGTGACAGAGTTTTCTTGGTATCAGAGCTTAGGGTGTCTAGTACTATCAGTGTCGGTTAAGTGAAATAGAATACATCCCAAGTGTCTGTAATAGTCTGGTCATGAACTGAAATTGAGGATTGAGATTTCAATCAACTTTGATATGTACGCGCAGGAGACGAGTTGAGATAGAGAATGAGTAAACGACGAGGTCGTTCGGGGAGGCAGGCAGAGTCCCCTCCGCCACCTGTCCCACGACCAGAGAGTCCCAACTCTCGATTTAATCGGATTGAGACCGATGTGAGGCAAGGTTTTGAGCAGATGGCAGCGTTATTCGCGCAACACTTTGGAGTTAATGCCTCGGATACTACCCCTACACCACCACAAGGACCTCCCATACCTCCAGTGCCTCCCATCACTCAGCCTGAGGACAGAAGTATGGTCCGACTAAAGGATTTTCTGAAGATGAATCCACCTGCATTTAAGGGAAAGAAGGATCCTACAGAGGCTGAGGAGTGGTTGACGGAATTGAGAGTTATATTTGATTTTTTGGGGTGCACCGATGCTGAGAGGGTCAGTATGAGTGCCTATATGCTGAAGGGGAGAGCTCGAGATTGGTGGGATACTACCCAGGGTATTCTGATGTCCCGCCAGGATGTGATTGGTTGGGAAGAGTTCCAGACAGCCTTTAGGACCCAATATGTACCACGAGCCGCCCAGAGAAAGAAACAGGCCGAGTTTTTGAGTTTGGTACAGGGTGACATGTCTGTAGATGACTATGAGAGCCAATTCACAGCGCTATTGAGATATGACCCAGAGACCTTCAAGAGTGAAGAGCTCCGCACAGAGAAGTTTGTGTATGGGTTGAAACCCGTCATCAGAGATAGATTGATAGGGCTATGTATTACTGAGTTTGGAGATGCTCTGAGACGAGCACAAGAGATTGAAAGAGGGATTGAGATGGTATAATCCCAGAATGAGCTCAGAGCGGTAAATAGAGATAAGGGCAAGAGGCCAGCACTTTTTCAAACAGAGGCTCGGAGAGGTTCCTTCAGAAGAGGAAGGATTGAGGTACAGAAGGGCAGATTAGAGAGACCTAGAGGTTACCCTAATATTAGAGAGACCCCTCGAGATGTCAGGCCTGAGACAAGGTTTTGCAGAGATTGTGGCCGAATGCATGAGGGAAGTTGTACTGGGTCGATCCATGGATGTTTTAGATGTGGTGACATGGGTCACAGAGTGAAGGACTGTCCCCAACCTCAGATACCACATGCTCCGGAGCCCACTAGACAACAGCCTCAGAGAGTGGATCCCCGGAGACGGGCCACTGCGGCAGAGAAAGGGAAGAAACCTGTGGCACAGGGACGTGTGTTTGCCCTGGATAAGGAGACTGCAGACACTTCGGCAGAAACTATAAGAGGTACACTCTCTGTCTGTAATCATAAGGCTCCTGTGTTGATTGATTCAGGATCCACCATTCCTTTATTTCTGAGCATTTTGCATGTAGATTAAACTTGAAGTTTGAACCTCTAGAATACATACTACATGTAAATACCCCTATGCGTGAATCCCAGAGAACTGAGTTAATCTGTAGAGGATGTGAAATAAAGGTGGGAGATAGAGTGATGTTAGCAGATCTAATCATGTTGAATATACATAGGTTTGATGTAATTCTGGGGATGGATTGGTTGGCAACCAATCGAGTGAGTTTAGACTGCTACACTAAGATTGTAACTTTCTCCCTACCTGAACCTTACAGTGTACAATTGAGATATTGAGGGAATGAATATGAGAATTTCTAGTAAGTAATTTGAGAATTTTAATATTATTTTGGAGAATATTAAATATGATTGTTCATGTGAAGGTTATGAGACACTCATCTGTTGAGTTAATGTATTTTGAAATGACAAAACAAGTTAATTCAATAATGTTAAGATGATATACAAACATGTTTAGAGGTGATTAGTACCAGAACTTAGAGTTCTGCTGATGAGAGATCGATCTGGGGTATGAGAGATCGATCTCCTGGGGTTTTACTTGATGAGAGATCGATCTCATGAAGTAAGAGATCGATCTGCCTAGCCTTAAAACGTTGTAAAGGGATTAAGGTAAAATGAGATCGATCTGCAAGGGTTAAGAGATCGATCTGGCTAAAGCTAGAGTTGAGAGATCGATCTGGTCTAGGAAGAGATCGATCTCCCTTAAGAGCTTAAGACTATAGATCGATCTGAGAGATCGATCCACATTCAAACAGAGAACTTATGAGATCGATCTGGTAAGGAAGAGATCGATCTCCTCAAAGTCAGAGAGCTAACGAGATCGATCTGTGTTGTTGAGAGATCGATCTCTTCTCTACGAGAGTGCATGGCAGATCGATCTGGAGATCGATCTTGCCTCAAACAGAGAGACTAGGAGATCGATCTGCCTATTCGACAGATCGATCTGCCTCATTATTTTCAAACTAACAGATCGATCTGCTAACCTATGAGATCGATCTCCTTGTGTATTTGTGCTTCAATCTTGCAGGATTTATAACTAAGAGATCGATCTGGCCAAGAAGGCAGATCGATCTGGCACTCTACTGGAGGTACCCAACGGCTAGTTTCTGCAAAACACAACGGGAAGAATAGCATTTAATGCTCCAACTACCAATCCTTCAGTATTTAACCAAGCATTGAAGACAAAGAGAAGTGAGACACTATTGCTGGATATTCCAAACATTCTCAAGCTTTAATTCTTTCATTCTTTGTGTCCCTATTGCTCATTCATTGAGAATCATTGTAAAAGCTTAAGTGCAAAAAGCTACATTTGTCCTACCACTTTAAAGCCTTATATTGTATTCAGTCTTATCTTAAAGGAGAAGAGGATTGTTCCTCAGTGAGAGTAAATTGTAAGAGGCTAAATACTTTTTCTGTATTGCTAAGGGTAGAGAGGTTATTCCTTAACCTGCAAAAAGGAACTGTGTAAGCTCTATTGATAGAGAGAAAGAAAACACTTGACAAGAAGGTCAAGGAGAGAGGACGTAGGCAAGAGTTTGGCCGAACCTCTATAAACGATTGTGTTTGTTTCTCTCTTCCCTACTCTGCATTAAATTATTATACTGCACTATATTGCTCATTATCATTTGTGATTAAATTGTGATTAATTTTTAATTTGCCATAATTGTTAGAAAACCGATTCACCCCCCCCTCTCGGTAGAGCCAACATCATCTCAGACGGTGAGCGAGAACATCCGAGGATTGAGGATATACCTGTGGTGTGTGAATTTATTGATGTTTTCCCAGATGAATTGCCAGGTTTACCACCAGAGAAAGAGCTGGAGTTTACCATTGATTTGGTACCAGATACTCAGCCGATCTCTAAACCTCCCTACAGGATGGCATTAGTGGAACTTGAGGAGTTGAAGAGACAACTACAGGAGTTATTGGATCAAGGGTTCATTAGACCCAGTGTTTTGCCGTGGGGAGCACCAGTACTATTTGTTAAGAAGAAGGATGGTAGTCTCAGATTATGTGTAGACTACCGGTTGTTGAATAAAGCCACGGTGAAGAATAAATACCCATTGCCCAGGATTGATGATCTACTTGATCAGCTAAGAGGGGCATCAGTCTTTTCTAAGATTGACTTGAGATCAGGCTATCACCAATTGAGGATCAAGGAAGAAGATATTTCAAAGACAGCCTTCAGGACGAGGTATGGCCATTACGAATTTCTGGTGATGTCCTTTGGATTGATGAACGCCCCTACAGCATTTATGAGATTGATAAACGAGGTGTTCAGAGACTATCTAGATAAATTTGTGATAGTCTTTATTGATGATATCCTGGTATACTCTCGGTCGTATGAGGAGCATGCACAGCATTTGTGGTTAGTACTTCAGATACTCCGAGATAAGCAATTATACGGAAAGCTTAGTAAGTGTGAGTTTTGGCTGAACCGGATAGCTTTCATTGGTCATATAGTCTCAGAGGAAGGAGTATCGGTGGACCCAAGCAAGGTGGAGGCTGTGCTTAATTGGGAGAGACCGAGGACAGTTACTGAGGTTCGAAGCTTCCTTGGTTTGGCAGGGTATTACAGAAGATTTGTGGAAGAATTCTCAAGGATTGCCGCTCCTTTGACTAAGCTCACGCGCAAAGAGACTCCATTTATATGGACTGATCAATGTGAGCTCAGTTTTCAGGAATTAAAAAGGAGATTAACAGCGGCACCTGTGTTAACCATTCCTTAGAGATCAGGAGGATTTTCGGTATATAGCGATGCATCTCACCAAGGATTGGGGTGTGTGCTTATGCAGCACGGGAGAGTGGTCGCATATGGATCGCGACAGCTGAAGGACCATGAGCGGAATTACCCCACACATGACTTGGAGTTAGCCGCTGTGGTATTTGCTTTGAAGATCTGGCGACACTACTTGTATGGGGAAAGATTCCAGATCTTCACTGATCACATGAGTTTGAGATATCTCTTTGATCAGACAGAGTTAAACATGAGACAAAGGAGATGGATGGAACTCCTTAAGGATTATGACTGCGAGATTCTATATCATCCGGGTAAGGCGAATGTGGTTGCTGATGCCCTGAGCAGGAAGAGTATGATATCTGCTATGATGATCAGGGAATAGGATTTGTTAGAGCAGTTCGCCGAACTTCGGATCAGAGTTAAAGAGGTAGAGACTGGATTTTTGGCTAGCCTGCGGATAGAGCCCAGGATCATGGATCAGATTAGAACTGGGCAGCGCAGTGATCAGAGATTGATAGATATGGTTAGCCAAGCTGAGCAGAGTTCGCAGTCGAATCTCACCATCAGTGAGGATGGATTATTGAGGTTCAGAGGATGGATTTGTGTACCGGACGATGATACCCTAAAGAGACAGATACTGAGAGAATCTCACTGCTCGCGATACACCATGCACCCAGGGAGTACTAAGATGTACCGAGACTTGAGAAAGGTGTATTGGTGGAGTGGTATGAAACGAGACGTGGCAGAGTATGTGGTCAGGTGTTTAGTATGCCAGTAAGTGAAAGCTGAGCATCGGAAGCCTGGAGGACTACTACAGCCTTTACCTGTACCTACATAGAAATGAGAGCATGTCACCATGGACTTTATTATGGGTTTACCGAGGACCCGAAGAGGTCGTGACGCGATATGGGTCATTGTGGATAGATTGACCAAGAGTGCCCACTTCCTTGCCATCAAGAGCACAGATACTGTGGATGCCTTAGCTGAACTGTATGTCAGCGAGATAGCTAGATTACATGGGGCTCCAGTGAGTATTACTTCTGATAGAGATTCCCGATTTACTTCTAGATTTTGGACCCAGTTTCAGGAGTCCATGGGATCTCGATTGAGTTTCAGTACCGCCTATCATCCTCAGACAGATGGTCAGTCAGAAAGGACTATTCAGACCCTGGAGGATATGTTGAGGGCGTGTACGATGGATTTTAAGGAATCATGGGATGATCACCTACCCCTAGCAGAGTTTGCGTACAATAACAGCTATCATGCGAGTATTGGTATGGCACCTTTTGAGTCTTTATATGGTAGGAGGTGTAGATCCCCTGTAGCTTGGGAAGAAGTCGGTGACAGAAAGATAAATGCCCCCGAGCTTGTTGAGCAAGCCGTACAGAGTGTGAAACTCATATGTGAGAGGTTACGGGCTGCACAAAGTAGACAGAAAAGCTACGCGGATGTGCGTAGATGGCCACTCGAGTTTGAGGTTGGTGATGCAGTATTTCTGAGAATATCACCGAGTAAGGGTATCATGCGATTTGAGAAGAAAGGGAAATTGAGTCCTCGATACATAGGACCATTCGAGATTCTTGAGAGAGTGGGAGAGGTAGCTTACAAATTAGCATTACCCCCACAGATGTCCGAAATACACAACGTTTTTCATGTGTCTATGTTGAGGAAGTATCACTCGAACCCTTCTCATGTCATAGAGTATGATGAGATGGACATACAGGAGGACATGAGCTACACTGAGGAACCCGTCCGGATTCTCGATAGAAAGGAGAAGGTAATGAGAACCAAGAGCATCCCATTAGTGAAAGTTTTGTGGAAACATCACTCAATGGAAGAGGCAATGTGGGAACTAGAGAGTCTCATGAAGGAGAAATACCCCCATCTATTTTGACTAGTTGAGTTGAATTTGGAGGACCAAATTCTTTTTAAGGTGGGGAGGATGTGAGATCTGAGAATTTCAGACATATTTTAATGATGTAATAAGAATTTGAAGTGTAATTTATTGAGCTAAGTGAATTGTGGGAATTATAATTGGAGATTTATATGTTAAGTGTGTAAAATAAGCATGAAGTATGAGGACAGATCGATCTGGGAGAAGGAGAGATCGATCTTGTGAGTTAAAAATGACGAGGAAGGAAGAATTTGAGGAGCAGATCGATCTCCAATGGAAGAGATCGATCTCCAAATGATTCTGTTTGAGAAAGGATCGATCTCATGAGGAAGAGATCGATCTCCAAATGATTCTGTTTGGGAGAAGATCGATCTCCTTAGGAGCAGATCGATCTCATAAAGCCATAAAGAGATCGATCTCACCCCTCGACAGATCGATCTCCTAGGCATAAAATTGTCCAGATCGTCCCCAAAATTCAAACGCAGATCGATCTCACCCCTCGACAGATCGATCTTCTACCTCCAGTCTATATAAGGAACCCGTGTTTTTCTCCTGCAATTTCACTTTCTCTCTCTTCCAACCCCCATTTCACCAAAAACCTAACTTTCTCACTCATCCAAATCACCCATTTCCGGCCAAATCAGCTGTTGTGGTAAGAAGGAAAGTTGTTCCTCATCAAAGGGAGAACAACATACTTGGAAATCGAAGGACGAATCAGATCGAGGCGTGGGTTGTGCGTCTCACAAGCTTTGGCTCGGGAGTTCCAGAGTGGAATGCGAGACTAGTCCGTGATACGGGGGAAACGATTGCACTATACGAGGTGCAAAGAGGTAAGGGAAATCTAAACCATTTGTGTATGTGAATTGTAAACTATTTTAGCATGAATTGTGGTTTATAAAACAAGCATGTTGGGTTTTGTGTTGAGATTTAATTGCACACGATTTTTATAGCCGGTTGGAGCCCAATATTTTTATGAGTTTATAACTGGGCTCTACGTTAAGGCAATATTGAGATTTGAGAAATGTGTGCGTGTGCTTTGCCGGTTGGAACTCGGTTTTATTACGTTTTGTGTTGAGTACAAAACGATTTTCAAATGAGTTTTATGAGAGAAAAACCATTATGAGTTCTACGTGAAGGCAAACCAGTCTTATGTGATAAGACTTAGGTGTGTAGTTGTGAGTACACACCGGGCATTGCTCTGGTAGCATGTAAGCCCGATTTCTTCTCCGTTCTGGTAACGTGAGAATAACCCATTTAGTGGCTGTGCCACGTATACTTAGTGGCCGTTGCCACGTGAGAACCCCAAATTGGTGGCTGTGCCACGTTATACCCCATTAGTAGCTGTGCCACGTTGAGAAACCCTATTCTGTGGCTATGCCACGCGAGAAATTAAATCAGTGGCTTTGCCACGTGTGTTTTGTGGCTATGCCACCCGAGAAATTAAATCAGTGGCTTTGCCACGTGTGTTTTGTGGCTATGCCACGCGAGAATTTAAATCAGTGGCTTTGCCACGTGTGTTTTGTGGCTATGCCACGTGTGAATTTAAAACAGTGGCTATGCCACGTGTGCTTAGTGGCTGTGCCACGTGCATTACTATTTCAGTGATTTTATCACATATTTGAGAAAGCGTTTATCGCATTGTTTTCACATGCTTTGTTATTGCTCTAGAGTGAGCCTTTTACTTCATGTTTTTACATGATTTGAGATATGAGAATATCGTTTTGAGTACTTTCATGCTATGGTTTTCAAATGAGTTTCACATACGAATAAACATTTTTGTGATGTGCATTTTGGTTTATGAAATGAGTTCCTTACCCCCTTTGCTGAGCGATTTAGAAGCTCACCCTGTTTTCTTTCCCCCATAGTTCTTCAAGTGAAAAAGGATCTCCCTGCGACGTACGGAGTAGTGGCTAGTGGAGGATTCGAGCTCCAGGCCATATATATTGTATCTTGAGGTATATTTTATCTTTTCATGTACCCAGACTATTATTGTAATTGCAGACACTTGATGTATATCATTGTATGGGATGTATTAGGATTAATTAACTTGAGATGGATTAATGTATTTGATATGATATATAAATTCTAGCGATGAGATCCTGAGGAATGATAATTATGATGATGTATGACACTGCACAGGAATGCACCTTTAGTTGTGAATTAACGAGTAAAAAGTTTTAAATTAGCCTTATTTTCCGCACTTTCGGGGCGTGACAGTACCCGTCATTCCACAGTTAGGAGGTTAGATCGTTTCTGGCTCCACCACATTTACTTCACAAGCCAAAAACCCAATATTGTCCATTTCATCTATGAAGATTGGTTGAAGATCGTACGCAGGTAAGCTTCCACGATTATTTTTTTGCAACCGTTGGCATATCTTCTACAACGACTTAGAGTGGATTGCAGCTATGAAACGGGTGAAGTGCCCTCCCCAAAGAGCGTCTTAAACATCGGGACACTTCACCACATGGGGTATTACAAGGACTTCCAAGGAGATTGGAAGAAGAAGCGGGAACAGCAGCCTGCAGCAACCATGGAGGAAGATCCTTCAGATGAGCCCACTGCTCCACCTGCTGCACCTACTGAGGGTCCATCGTCATCGACTGCTCAGCCCTCTGCACTTGCCCCATCACCCACTGGCATGGAATCGATTGTGACAATGATCATGGAGCTAAACCGAAAGATAGATGAAGGTTTTGCAAACCTTCATGCCACTCAGCAGGCGATGTATGATGAGCTTCAGGTCACCCGTACTCACGTTGAGGACCTTATGGATCGATTTACTCCTCCGCCATAGGATATGAATTTTAAAAAAAAACTTAGTTAGTCTTCATGTTTACTCCTTGTTGTTTATGACATTTGCTTGAATCCCTTATGGAATGCTGTGTTATTGTTGCAATATGATATAATGACTTACTATTTTGAAATGAACAGTGTGTTGAAAGTTAAATTGTTCTTTTTAAACTTTAGTGCCATTAATATGACAAAAAGGGGGAGAAGAAAATAGACATGTGGGTTGGTTAAAAGATGTTTAAAATGGCTTTAAGAAACATGTCTAAAGATTTAAAGGAATGATTAAAATGAGGGGGAGTTAAGAAAGTTACGAGGTCAAAAGCTAAAAGAAAGGGGGAGCTTTCAAAAAAGGGGAGTTTGTGCACAATGCAAATATGTAACTAAACATGTTTATTGAATAGGTTTTGTCATATCAAAAAGGGGGAGATTGTTGAATTAATATATTTTGAAATGACAAAACAAGTAAATTCAATAATATAAAGATGATATAAAAACATGTTTAGAAGTTATCAGTACCAGAACTTAAGTTCCTGTAGATGAGAGATCGATCTGGTATATGAGAGATCGATCTCCTGAGTTTTCTAAGATGAGAGATCGATCTCATAAAGACATGAGATCGATCTGCTAAGGTTTGAACATGTACAAAGGTATTGAGGAAGCTAAGATCGATCTATAAGGGTTATGAGATCGATCTGCCTAATACAGGATGTTGAGGAGATCGATCTGATCTAGGAAGAGATCGATCTCTCCTAAAACAAAGGTAAAGGCAGTAGATCGATCTGTAAGATCGATCTATACTCAAACAGAGAGCTCATGAGATCGATTTGGTATAGGAAGAGATCGATCTCCTCAATGTCAGAGCTAAGGAGATCGATCTGAGTTGATAAGAGATCGATCTCATCACTACGAGAATACTTGGCAGATCGATCTATAGATCGATCATGCATCAAACAGAGAGATTGGAATATCGATCTGCCTATTCGACAGATCGATCTGCTCTAACATTTTCAAATTAAGAGATCGATCTGCTCATATATGAGATCGATCTCCTTGTTTCATTTTACCTTGATCTCGCAGGAATTATAACTAAGACATCGATCTGGTCAAGATGGCAGATGATCTGGGATTCTACTGGAGGTACCCAATGACTATTTCTGCAAAAATCTCAACGGGAAAAACAGCATTAAATGCTCCAACTACCAATCCTTCAGTATATAATCAAGCATTGAAGACAATGAGAACAGAGACACCATTGCTGCACATTATGTATATTCTCAAGAGTTTAATTCTTACATTCCATTTGTCTTCAATCCTCATTTATTGAGTTTGTTGTATAAGCTTGTGTGCAAAAGCTGTATTTATCCTACCCACATTAAAAGCTTGATATTGTATTCATCCTATCTTTAAGAGTGAAGAGGATTGTTCCTTAGTGAGATAAACTTTGTAAAAGGGTGAATACATCTTTGTTTAAAAATGGTAGAGAGGTTATTCCTTAACCTGAAAAAGGGAGTGTGTAACTTTCGTTGAAAGTGAGAAAGAAAGCTCTTGACAAGAAGGTCAAGGAGAGAGGACGTAGGCAAGAGATTGGCCGAACCTCTATAAACTACTGTGTTTGATATTCTCTTCCTTATCTTGCTTTAATTTGTTTCTTTACTTTATATTGCTTATTCATTATTTGTTAATTAAGTTCAAATTAGTTTAAATTTGCCATTAACTTTAGAAAATCGATTCACCCACCCTCTCGGTAGAGCCAACATTTTTTATATAAATAATTTGGTCAATCTATACTTTATGGGGTGAAATACATTTATAGTCCCAAACATTTTATATAATTTTTATTTTGATCCTAATTTTTAAATTATTCTATGACAGTTACAAATCTTTTAAATGAGTGTTAATATAATTGTAAGATCTGAAATTTGTATTATTCCATTGTAAATATATCATTGTAAATGTACATTTATGATATATTGATTTATAAAGAAGGAATGATACAATGTTAAGTTCATTTGAATTAAGAAAATAAAGTTAAGTGCTTTAAATTGAGAAATAAGAGTTTCGGTGAGCTCGGGACAAACCAAATGAAATTTGACTAAACCGACTGAAAATATGGACTCAGAACGCTAAAATATAGGGAGTCCAAGAAGGGAAATTAGTTCGAATTTATAAGACCCAAAAATTTTTCCACACTGAGAATTTATCTCGAAAATATGAAAAAATATATATTTTCGAAAAAATAATAAAATAAGATGTACACATATATTTGTAGAAACAAGTTAAATAATATATATTTACATTTAGGTGTAAATATTAATGTATAAAATACATTATGGTAATATAATATTATTATAATAATATAATATAATTGTGATATTATTATTATAATATTATAGTCTGAGATTTTTATATATATTGTGTATTATATTATATTTAAGTATAATATATATATATATATAATAAACAAAAAAAAAAAAGAAATGAAACAGAAACTGGGAAAAAAAATGAAATCGAGAGGATCGAAAACCCGATCCCTCTCTTTGCCTCTCATCGAAGGCTGACCGAGGAAGGAACCGAGGTGAGGGACATCGACGAAGGAAGATCGGCACTGTGGGAGTGCTTGAGCACTGTCACGCGCCGTGGGAACGCCGAAAAAGGGAGATCGACGGGAGAGGAAACCGCGGGAGAGAGAGATTTGTCGGCACCGGCGTCGATTTGGCTCGAGCCAAGCCAACCGAAGCCTCCCCAGGCCAAGGCGCATCGAACGGTGGCAAATCGCCTTGAGGACCGACTAGAAACGTCGACATCGGTGAAATTAGCCCTGAACCAGTTCGGACTGGTTCAGTGTAAAAGGGGCTGAACCGGTCCGAACCGATGCAGCTTGGAGAGAGAGAAAAAGGAAGAAAAATTCGATGATGCATCGGGCTAAGGCATCAGGCTAAGGATAAGCCGATAAGCGGTCGAAATTGACCGATTTAATTTTTGAAATATTTATTTGAATTTATATTTGATCGAAATTGACTTGGTTTAAATATATAAATGTGTGGCACGACAATAAGCGACGAACGTGAGTTTGATCGAGTCTCGATTTACGTGCTATCATGAAATCTCGGGTAAGTGAATCCCCCTTACTATAACTTATATAGTTATACGAATTAGAAATTAATTTCATAAGTTGCAGATTTATTCCAAATGAAATGTTTTATGTTCAAGAATCGAAAATGACTGTTGAAAATAATTGTATGGACTATCCAAAGATACTAGAAAAGGCTTACAACAACCCAATAAATGTAAATGAGCATAATGAGCTTAGAATGAAGTTGGGCCCAATAAAGAGCAATAAGACCCAATAAGAGTAAACAGACCTAGTACTTTAAGTTAAATATATTGAAATCAGGGGTGTAAAACGGGTCAAACGGTGTGGACCGATGCGGATTAATACGGACACGGATTTAAGCGGGTTGAGCCCGTTTAGGCCCGCATTTAAACGGATTAAATTTGTGGAGACCGATCCAATTCTAATGCGGGTTAGATTGGCCCGCGGGCTAACTTAACTTTTTTTTTTGGAAATAAAGGATTGGATTTAAAAAAAAATAATGAATTGAGCCTAAACACTTAATTAAGTCTAATTTTAATTTGTTAAATGATTATTGGGCTTTGGGAATTAACCAAAATTGTTATAAAATCAAATCACATAGATTTGAGACTAAAATACAAAGTTTAATTTGCAATTTTTTTAACAAGAGGAATATTAGTTCATTCATGATCAAAGATAACAAGTTCAAAGCAAAAACCAAAATGATTTGGAGTTCTCCACTTAATTTCAAATTGTAAGTTAGTCCTATAAAACAATATATTATGTACAAAAGCAAATTATGGGTTTGTAATATATACATATATATATATATATCAGCATAAGCAATATATTATATCATAAGCAAGCAAGTCATAAAATTGTGAAAATAGTTCTACAAATATTATTATATTAATCTCAATAAAAATAAAATCCACAAACATAATATCCATTAAACAAACTCGTATTACAAATACAAATTACACATGACATAATATTATGGTCTAAATAATTAAATAAAGAATAGTAAATAAGTTTAAAAGTCATAAAATCTATAAGCATCCATTAAACTCCACATCAAACAACATTAAACTTGTGAGTTAATCTCATTATTCAAATGATTTGAATCATTTGATTCTTCCACCAATTTATCTTTGTTTTCCTCATCATCTTTCCAACCTATAAAATAAAATTTTCAATTATTAAATAAAAATACAATAACATTATTTTGGTAAATTTTCAATTTTTTACTTTTATAGTTTTGTTTGTTTAAACTTTAGAAATTAGAATAGGTAGAATGAGAATGATTTAGGACTTAGGTTTGATTGGTGTGTTGGTAAAATAGCCCGCGGGTCGGCCCGTACCCGTACGGGTTGGCCCGTATAAATTATTTACCCGACGGGCTTGACCCGTATAAGCCCGTTTTTAAACGGATTACATATTAATGGACCGGATCGTTAAAAGCCCGCGGTTTTTACGGACCAACCCGCGGGCTTAAGCCCGTTTTACACCCCTAATTGAAATTGAGAAATAAGTATATTGATGTGATTGGTAACTATTTGCAACTCCCGGAGATATACACGGAGTCAGATAGATCGAATTTCGCGAAGTGAAAAAATGAGGAAAAATACCTTCAGCGTGAGGTAAGGGAACTGTGTGGGCTATAAAGATAGCTATACGTATTTTCATTGCTATTTATAGTCACTTAAAAACTGTGCAGAGTCTAGATATGAGAATTTCTAGATTACTCCCGAGTAAGGGTAACTTATCAAAATACCCCTAATTATAACAAAATTTGAAAATGTCTGAAAATGCATGAAATAACATATCTCACTGTTTTCTTAGTGAAAAAGTGATTTTATATGATTAAAATAGTAGACGAGCTCTAGATTTGACAAATTGCATTAAATTGTATATTTTCCTGCGTGATGAGTGATTTGATGGGAAGTGATTCCTCTCACTCTGTTTTGCGCCGTTTTGTGTTTGAAACTCGATTTTAGGGTACCGTTTCCATCGAAAATGAGTCGTCTATTAATTTTATATGTGAAATCGCGTTGGAGTCTTACTCGCACTTGATTTATATGATTTATACATGACATGATGTTGGACCTTGTTCGCACTGGATTTATAAGATTTATGCATGAAATAGTGCTGGAGTCTTGCTCGCACACTATTTTATATGATATGCATAAAATCGTGCTTGAGCCGTCAGGTTTACTGTATGTTACGCCGACCTACTCGCACTGAATTTTGAGACAGGCGACGGTTGATGATCCAAGTTGGGTTGGTAAGTTCCTATGGTAGGCACCCTCAGACTTGTGATTTGGAAATCGAGGTTGACGGAGTACGTTGTACCGTGTAAGTAACACGGAGTACGTTGTACCGTTGCTGAGAGTCATTGAACGACTGATTGACCGGCGGGTAGCATTTGACCTCCTCCTGCGGTAACGAGACACTCTTGCACACCTGACCTGTGATGCTTGGGGTCTCCGACTATGGCCATGAGTCTGTTATACATTGTGACATCCTTGTCTGGTCTCCGATGTTGTTGGTTTGTATGTACTTGATGGTACCGGTGGGTGAATTGGGTTTCACTACACCGAATTAAAACTTATTTTATACTAGTGAGTGAATTGGGGTTTCACTACACTGAGTTGAAAATCTGTTTTGATTTTATACAGGGTAAACTTCTATGCATAGCGGTGAACGCTATTGAATTTACTATTTTGGGTACAGTGTGTGAATCGAAAATAAATTTTACACTGATGTGTTTTATCCATACATATAAAGCGAAGGTTGCTATCTACTTTCACTTTGATTTTGTTTCCGACAAAAATGATTTCTGCATAATGCATAACATTTTATGCATGTAGATAGTGTGGTTATTTACTGCGTGCATACTTTCTTTACTGAGTGTGTTTGCTCACCCTCTTTACTTTCCTCTCTCCACAGATTTTATTCTGTAGTCTGAGAGCGTCGTGGTAAATCCTGCATTTCCTAGTGTCCGCTGTTATTTTTGTTACACAAATGTATACACTTTTGTAGTCTTTTGTTTCTAAACATTTCGTAGCATAGTATTGTATTTGTATAAGTATCGGGGATGTAACAAATGTAAATAATTATAAATTAATCTAAGTATAATTTCTTACCATGATAGTATATCTCATGTGTATGTACTGATAAATAAGGAAAGTGATTAGATTAACATCGACTCATAACCCAACTAATTGATGTGAGTGTAAGCGAAATGGGTCGCGACAATAATCATGTCAACATTTTTTAATAAAAATAAGAGAGAATTACAATTTAAGGTAATAAATTTAAAATTATTACTCATTACTAGTTATATGAAAATTTATTTTTTAGAAAGAAATTTCTTATAGAGAAATGAAAATATATTTTTCTTCTAATTTTAAAAATTCAACTCAAAATAAAAAAAAAAAAGTACTTTATTTTTGTTCTTAATAATTTTAAAATTTTTATTTCCTTTCTAATAAAAATTTTATGATAATTAAGAATAATAATTTTAGATCCAGAATCTAATTCCTTATTTTTTATTTTATTAAATCTTCTTTTTCAAATATTTACAAATTTTGATAAAAATACATAACTAAATCTTATTAAAAATAAACATGTTTTTCACAAAAAATTGAATATACTTAAATAATTTCGATTTCAAGTAATTAATATTTATTTTTTCAAAAATAAAAATAAAAATTCTATTTATAATAAAGAACTTAATTAATAATATTTATATGTAACTTAGACCTTTTTAAGAGTTAGACTATCTTTCCAAATCCAAAAGTTTATCCAATTATCCAATACATCGTCAACAAGAGTTTTTTAACTCCACATATAGAATTAAAATGAAAACAAATATTTTATTTTATTTATTTTTATTTTTTAGTATTTTTAAAGTATATGTATTAGCATCCTCACCCTACTTGTAGAGTTAAAAAAACTTCACAATGATGTATTAGATATTAATAAATGAATTTCAATATGAGTTTGATTTAACTTTTAAATAATTACATCTAATATATAATTTTTTGTATTAAAATAAGAAATATTAAATATGAAAATGTTATCTTTTTTTTTAAAAAATAATTTATATTATAAGGTTTCAAAAAATTAATATTATCAATAAATTTATTATTTGATTAATGTAATTTTAAATATTGCACCACTTTAAAATTAGTTATAATAATAATAATAGGAGGCAATTTTTACTTGTAGTTATTTTAAGAGGATCGCAGGATTCATTTAATTAGATTTGGATCGAATTTTTCATGTCTGATGAATTTTACTTCGATCAGGATTTATCGCGAATATGAGTTTTTATTTTTTAGTTCAAGACCCAACTATTTCACCCCAATTCCAGTTTTAAAGCCCAATGTTTTTTTTTTTTTTAGTATAATTATTTAATTAAAAATAAATTAAGAAAGAAAACGAAAAATCTTGTTAAAAAATGGTCGTCAATGGTTTGCCATGGCAGACTCCACCTTCTGCTCCTCTCTGTTTTCAGCTTCAATCTCCCCTTTTGACATTTTACCTTTGCTCCGCCATTAATCACCATTCCAGCTTTCATTTTGAAACCATGTCCTTACTTGATCAGTTATCATCAATTCAATTGCTCATTATTCCACCTTTTTTTTTCATCAATCTAAATCTCTATAAGAAACTTCAAAAAAATGAATCAAAGGGAAAGAAGAAGAAAAAGGAGAGCTCTGTACCCTACTCTGAAGAAAGCTCTCAGCAAAAAACCGAACCCCATCAACCCATCCCATCCGAGAATCCTACTGCAATCACACAAATAATGAATACCGAAAAAGCGATATGCAAATAAACGACAAGATCAAAGCAATGGGAAATCACAGCCTAAAAGGGGTTTGGGGTTTATGGGTTCTTTGAGGGCTTAAAGCCTTCAAGTCTAAAGCAAAGGAAGGAGGGAAGAGAGGAGTCGCTGGTGGCCGGACAGCACATGGCGGAAGAGAAAGCAGGGGCGTCGACGGGAAGAAGAGACTGGACTGGCGGCGCTGGAGGCTTAAGAAAGAACCTTGGTAAGGCGTGGGCTTAGAAAAGAGAAGGAAGATTGGGTTCAAAACAGCGGGTACCTCATTTAGTCTTCCGTTAGTTTATGGCTATATCTGATATACCCTTGTTGACTAATTTACCATGTAATGATATACATAACCTAAACTCATGAAGGGCTAGTTTTAAAAATAGAACTCCTAATTAATTGAAGATTAGTATCATGGTCTCCTAATTACACCATAATTCTTCTCCTAAGCGGCCTTAGCCTGTTTCCTTGTTCGTCTTTTATTCGCAATGCAACTTCGATTAGGACAAAGCTTTCTCTGTATATATAAATATCACTGCATGAGGCTGTTGTAAGTCATAGCCATCAGCCAAACTCTCTGTTCTAAGTCATAGCCATTAGCCAAACTCTCTCTTTTAAGTTATAGCCATCAGCCGAACCCTCTGTTCTAACTCATAGCCATTAGCCACACTTTCCTAATCTCCTTCCAGCTTATTCGTTTGTCTCATGAAAATTGCAATGGCTACCTCGCTTTCTTCTCAAGTCCCCGTCCTTATTAGCTCCCTCTTTCTTGTTCTTCTTTCAACTTCTTGCTTTGCTGGTATTCTTAGGACTTGCCACTTTGATGCAATATATCAGCTCGGGGATTCTATATCGGACACTGGAAATTTGATCCGAGAAGATCCTTTATCTCCATTTGCTAGGCTTCCTTATGGTGAAACTTTCTTTAACAATGCAACAGGGAGATGCTCCAATGGATTACTAATGATAGATTATTTAGGTAACTTGTTATATCATTTTTTTTTTTTTTTTTGTTCTGATTTGATACAAAAGATTGTACAGTAATTGGCCTCTTTGTATGACATTAAAGTTATTCCAAACTGAGCAAGAAACAACTTACGTAATGTCAAATCAATCAAACTAAGAGATCACTAATTAATATGGTGGTTTAGTGTTTTCTTTTGTGTTTGCGTGCAGAGCTAACAAATTTCTTTTATAAACTTTTTGAAATAACATAAAGAATCAACTGACAACATTATTTAGAATAATTAGAAAACTAAAACTAGTATTTGTTGTTTATCTAATAAACGTAATTGCCTTGTATTTTGACAGCTTTATCTGCTGGAATCCCATTCCTTAAGCCCTACTTAGGCACTGATGCACTATTTGCTCGTGGTCGTGGGGTGAACTTTGCGGTTGCTGGCTCTACTGCTTTACCCGTAGAAATTCTAGCTGAGAATAGAGTTCTAGCTCCTGTTACCAACAGTTCTCTTAATAGGCAGCTTGATTGGATGTTCACCTATTTTAATGGTAAATGCCAGAATAAGGAAGGTTAGCACCCCTTTCACAATAATGTTCAAATAGTTCTTCTAATAAAAATATACACATGTTTGGAACTAGTTGATTATCAGTACTAAAAATGTTACATTATGTTTTTATTTGATAGATTGTTTCAAGAAACTTAAATCAGCTCTTTTCATGGTTGGAGAGATTGGAGGGAATGATTATAACTATGCCTTGTTTCAAGGCAAATCTTCTGAAGAAGTTAAATCCATGACGCCTATGGTTATTCAAGTCATAAAAGATGCCGTGACAGTAAGTATTTTTTAAAAAAACTATGATCATTTATCTTTTCTCATTAACCTCTCCAATTATTTCAATATTAATTGCACGCTTTCTTTTGTTTTGTCATAGAGAGTTATTGATTATGGTGCTACTCGAGTGGTTGTTCCTGGAAACTTTCCTATAGGTTGTTTGCCAATCTACCTCACAGGATTCCAATCAAATGATACTACTGCCTATGACAAATTTCATTGTCTCAAAAGCTTGAACAACTTGTCAATCCATCATAATAACCTTTTGCAACAAGCTATTGAAGAGTTGAGGAAGGAACACCCTAATGTGATTATAGTATATGGCGACTACTACAATGCATACTTGACTCTTTTGCGCAAAGTTAAATTATTGGGTAAAGTTAATTTCTTTTCAAGTAATAATTAGATGCATGATCAGATTTGGTTATATATAGATTTAATAACATATACTTCTGTTCTAAACAAAAACAGGTTTTGACGAGAAATCAACACAAAAGGCTTGTTGTGGGATTGGAGGAGATTACAACTTCAGCCTTAACAAAATGTGTGGAGCCCCTGGAGTGCAAGTGTGTTCTGATCCTGATAAATATATAAGTTGGGATGGAGTTCATTCAACACAAAGAGCGTACAAGTTTATGGCAGGGTGGCTCATTCATCACATCTTTCCCAAGCTTCAATGTTCTGCTTAAGCTGCTGCTTTATGTCTTAGATATATGGATTTATTAACTAGATTTCCTTATCTCTTATTTAGGTTTTTTTAGTTTAAAACATTTATAGAATTCTCAAAGTTGTAAATTGTTGGACTGATTGTTCTGGGAATTTATTTAAAGGATTAGTGACTTACCAAAAAAAGTTTGTAATTGATTACTAAAGTTTTATTTATTTATTTATTAGAATACTTACTTTATTAAGTCATATTGTTTGTTTATTTATTTATTGGACAAACTTATTTATTTGAATATTTATATACTTTTTCAAATATAATTAATTCATATTTGCATTTTTTTTTTAATTTCTAATATCATTACTTTTTTTGTCATCAAATTTCATTAGCTAAAATTGCTTTTTGCTTTTCGAAAAAGTTTTACCATCAGCTTTGGCACAAAATTAAAGTACTTGGTAACTCTTTTTTCTTCACATGAATAAATATTTGAGAATTCTTTTGAATAATAGTTTAATAATAAATATAAACAAATTTTGATGCAATTGAAGGTGATCTCTTAACTAGATTTCCTTATCTCTTATATAGTTTTTTCTTTTTTAAAAATTTAAAACATTCATAGAATTCAATATAATTAGTAGTAATAAGAAATAATTTTGGATTGAACCATAAAAGTGATCATCAATTTTCTTTGCAAATATTCTGGAAGCTCATTTTATGTGGTATTATTAACCCAATTAGAATATTCTACTCCTATGATTTACACTTTCAGACTATTAACAACAAATTTCCAAGATAAAAAGATATATTCTTTTTCTTTTGATCCCAATTTAATAACGAATATATTGATTTAATTTTGCTTTTGATCACAATTTAAGTAATTATGTCATTTACTATTGAATGTATATTTTTTTCTTTTATAATAAAACGAACTTGAACAAAAGAATTCTTTAGAGTTATGAGTACGTGAAAAACTTGGGTATATTAAATTTAATTTAACAAAGTAATAAATGGTTAAAAATAATTAGTTACTCAAAAAAATCGTTGAAAATTATTATTAGAGTTTTATTTATTAGTATACTTATTTTATTAAAATAAGTTGTAAATTATACAAACTAGATAAACTTACCTAGCTTCGCTCGGATCATATTTTATTAGTAGGAACTAATAATTGATATTTAAAAATAATATCTAATACAAGAAAATAATGCATAAACTAAAAATAAAATTTTAATTTCAAAATGGTACAAAACCAATAACTTAAACATTAACAACATATTGACACATAAAAAGAATAATATTGAAATATAATAATTTGGATTTGATTTGTAGGTATTTAAACTATTCAATAGATATGTTAAACTTAAATTATTTTCTATAATTATTTTGTTTATTTCTTCAAATTTCATTAGCTAAAATTAATTTCCAAATATATTTACCAGCAGCTTTTGTACAAAGATAAAGCACTTGGTGATGTTTTTTAATCACATGAATAAATATTTTAGAATTATTTATACAATGGTAAACATTAATATCTTCGTTGTTATTCATTTATAACTGATAGAGAACAGTATAGGAAAGCGAGGTTAGTAATCCATCCATATGATACATCGGAGGCTTTTTCCTTCAACCACTAAATCAAAGGCTTTGTTAATATCCTGAAAACTTACTTCATGTGTTATGAATCCGTCCAGATTAAGCTCCTATGAAATGGAAACACAATCAAGCAATTTGTCAACTTATCTATAAACACAGCAAGAAATTCAGTGGCCAAAGCATGAATTTTAACCTGGTGTAGATATTTTTCAGCAAGAACAGGAATGTCAGATTTGGGTTTAAGTCCTCCAAATAAAGAGCCAGAAACACTTCTGCCTCTTGAAGAAAGTATGTGTTGATAGGTAATGGCGCGCCATGCTTCTCCACTCCCAATATCACCGTCTTCCCCCAGCCCTTATTTGCACCAAACCAACCATGGAAATTAGATTTCTGAAACGATCAAGAAGAGAAAAAATAAATATTAAGATTAATGAGTACCTCTCTGTTGCTTTTGATAGCATCTTCCATCACTGAAGCCAATCCAATGCACTCAAAGCAATAGTCAGCTCCCCCGTCTGTCATTTCCTTGATCACCTAAAAATGTATAACATTTTAGCTTTTCTTGTGAAAGACTTCTCTTTTATTGAATTGAAATGTTTGGTAATTGGAAGCCATCTGGATTTGGTTGTTGAGTAAAGGGAATTTCTGTTCAAGAGTTTGGTATGGTACCATTCCAAACATTTGGCCACTTACTTCGCTGACATTTTTGTCTGCACAGGTTGAGGGGTTGATAAAATCAGTGACTCCAAATTCTTTCCCTGTGAGAGATCAAAGGAAACACTTTCAACAGAAAATTTTGATGATGGAGAAAGGTGAAAAATTATATGATCAATAGATAGCTTACCTAACTCGAACTTTTCCGGATTCAAATCGACACCGATGATCTTCGAAGCTCCGCGTAACCTTGCTCCCTCCGCAACCTGATTTGAATAAATTCGTGAGTGATTTAGTGTTGCACATTGACATAAATCAAAGAAATACAGTGTCTCGGGGGAATTTTCTCGAGAAAATTTGCTACTTGCTAGCATAGAAATAAGCAGAGCATGGTTTGCGCAAGGATTGTATTTGTATTTGTATGAGTACCGCAAGTCCAACAGCTCCCAGCCCAAAAATGGCGACTGTGGAGCCCTCTTCAATATCTGCCACCTTCCATGCTGCTCCAATCCCTGACACCATTATTCATTAAATGAGAAAAAGAAACCAGACGTTTGGGTCAATAGCAGTTAGCATTAGTTACTGTTCCTAAATGAGGAGACAGAACACTCATTCTGCTTGTGAAGGGAAAAATATCACTGGCCACTACCCAACAATATCAAACTGGTGTATCCCTTCGTCAAAAGAAAAGAAAATATTGTGGCTAGCTCTTTAGCTCTTTAGTCTTTTCCTTCTTCATTCTTGACAAATTGATGTATCAGTATTTTTATTGTTTTTGAATAAATAAAAACCTCGTAATTATTGAAAAAAAATTATTTTGGAATAAAAACAGGTAAACTTTTGCTTGATTGATTGTTAAATTGATGGTATGGTACAATCCTAACCTAATGCCTCTACTGAAACAGACAAAGAAAGCCTTTATTATTGTTTGTTTTCGTATCACTGTCTTTTTCTTGTTTCTGTTTACTTACCAGTTGACACGCCACAGCTGAGCAGGCAGACCTTATCAACTGGAATTTCCGATGAGATCTTAACAACATGAGCCACATCCACCACCGTATACTCAGTGAAGCTGGACACAGACAAGAAATGGTGCAAAACCTCCCCATTCATCCCCTTGAATCTACTCGTCGCATCCCTTGGCATCTCAGGTTTCAATCTGTTTCCAAACACTGAGCAGCCGTTGCCCTTTTGGGACTTGCAGTCCCTGCATTCTCTGCAATTCGGATGAAACACTGGCACCACCAAATCTCCTCCCTGCACTTCTTCCACATGCTCCCCTACGCTCTCAACAACACTTGAACCGCACCCAGAAAGAGAAGCACAATCACATCGTTAATATTAAAAAAGGGAATGATTTAACTTAACTCAGACAAGCGCAGGTCGAATTACCCGACAGCTTCATGCCCAAAAATTCTGGGAAAAACCGCAAATGGTCCCTATAGGAAAACAATGTTGTAATCCTTTTTTGTCTGAAAATATAGAGAAAAGTGCAAGTTTTAAAATGAAAAACAGAGAGTGGAACAATTACAGTGGACGCTTTCCAGAAGGTAATATCAGTATGGCAAACAGAAGTGCAGAGAATCTTGATCCGGACCTCCCATGCTTTAGGAGGCTCAACTTCAATTTCCTCTATCACCAGTGGTTCTCCTGGACTTCTGCTGACAGCAGCTGTTCATATCACGAAAGCATGAAAAAGAATCAGACAAGTCAAAGACTAGGCAGAGCATCCAGGCTACAAGAGATCAGTAAACGAAAGAATCTGCAATGATGAACAGTAATTTACAGAAGAATAGCCAAAGAACCTTTGCATCTTATGGCTCTTCCTGCAGTCATCTTCGTTTTCGAACCCAGGCCAGGAGTGAAGGGGAGTTTTCTTGGCGTTTTTCAGATCCTTGGCTTCAATTTTCTGCGATTAGTACTTACGTATTTATAATAATAATAATAATAATAATAATAATAATAATAATAATAATAATAATAATAATAATAATAATACACGAGTAATGACCATATTTTGTGGGACAAATTTGCTCCCTGAAGAGTCCACTGAGAAATGAGAAATTTCCTAACATTAGTTTTGGCAGTTTGTCTGTTGGCCTATCGTTGTCCAATCCACTAATTCTCTTTTGGGGTTAATTACTTGATATTGCAACCTTAAAATTAAATTGGTAAAATATGTGTTTTCTTGTGAAGTAAAGGTAATGTGAGTAAAGAGCAATAAAAAAATTATTAAAGAAATTAAACTAAAATTTATGATATTTATTTATTATTTATGAAATTAATAAACAAGTAAAAATTATTAAAATTATTTTATATTATTTTTTAATAAATTTCAAATTACTTATATTATTTCAATATCGAATAATTTTTGTTATTAAATATTAATTAAAACATTATTTTTTTATATTTTAATGTTATTTAACCTTTAAAATTTTTAAATAAAAAACTAAAAAAATAAAAAAAAATTAAATTAAATAATTTAAGAAACTTTTAATCATAAATAATTTAATAAAATAACAAATAGGTTTAAATAAATTAGAAAAAATTTCTTCCATCGATGATAATCCGAAAAAATTTGAACCAATTGGACATCAGGATACATTCAAAATATACCCAACAATGCATTTGGATAAAAAAAAATAGATTTGCTTGGAAGAGTAAAAAGAAAAATAATAAGATAGAAATTTAAAAAAAAAAAAGATAAAAAGATGGAAAATATATTTTCTTTCTTTCTTTTGATTTGTTGCAAGAAAAGATGGACAAAGTGAAAGAAAATATAATTTTTTCATTTTATTATTTGATAGAATTAAAAAATAAAATAAAAAATATATATTATATTGTTTTATCATTATATCATTAATTAATTAAGACAACAAAAAATATATATATAATTTTGTAAGCACAAATACTTAACTCATATCTCTCATTTTTTTTCTTCAATAATTTTTTTAATCCAAAATGTTTTAATTTTATTAAAAAAATAATATTTTTTATTTTCTTTTCCAGTAGTTTTGCTTCTTATTAAACATTACTGAAATTTATTTCCTTCTTACTTTTTCACTCATTTTTAATCATCTTTGTACTTTTCTTTTTTTTCTCTACAAACACACCCTAAAAGCGCCTTTAATGTGTAAAGAACCAAACAACAGTTAATCATTAATTCTGTCCTTGATCTTCTTTAGCTGATAGCCATGACATCAAAGTGGTGGTAGTGGAGGTAGAAAACGTCTTGCCTTGTCGTCAGCAGCTCCATGAAAAAGCGAGGGCAGTTGGGCAATGCACCAAATCTCCCACAAGGGAAGGGAAACCCAACCCATCATACAGGACTCATGAGAAAAGCCGATGAGTATGCGCTGAAATTCGGCAATTTTTTTAATTTATTTTACTATTTAAAATTAATTCAATAAAGAGTAAATTTAGATAAAAATTTTAAAAAATAATTAATATATAATATAATTAGTAAAAAATAAAGATAAAATAAGGAATAGGTAAGAAAAAAAATAGTAGTATTATTTATACACTAATTTTTTCATGTTTAAAATAATTTTGATTTTATCAATTGACTCTACAAGTATATAAATTTTGATGAAGTTATTATAATATAAGAAATTTTTTTATTAAATTCTAGTATTGCACATAAGAAATCAATGAATTATATCAAATAAATAATTCAATTAAACAACAAACTAACATATGATTGGATAATCTAACATAAAGTTGGATGAAACTCATTCTGGATGAAACTTAAATCGGAGAATTTAAAGTTTTAAGATCTCTTGGTTGTTTTTAAGTCAATATTTTATTGACAGTATGCCCAAAAAAAATCAAAAATGAAAATAGTTAAAACTTTGTAACTTAAATCATAGGATATAATTTGGTGAATAATATTTTGATTAGATACATTGAAGTAACATATTAATATATTAATGATTATTTTTAAAATATGAAAAATCTTGGGACAGTTGTAAAAAAATATTTTTATATATATTGAAGAAATTTCTTTTGAATTCTTATTCTTTAATTGATGTTATTGAATTCTTAAGCTCTACAAATGAAATCAAATGATTGCTATATGTCCATTTAATATTTTTAAATATATCTTAATGGATAAATATTATCTTTTCAATATCACTTATAAAATTTAAAATTTCACTGTCATATAAAATAATTATTTTTTATTTTTGTCATATATCTATACTTATTTTTTGTAATATGAAATTTTAATTATTTAAATATTTTATTTGAAAATTTTAATATTCATGAATTTCTCTATTTTTGGATATAATTTTCAATCCGTTTTTACATTTTTTTCTATTTTTATAGATTAAGAAATACAAAGTATATAAATAATTGATAAGATTGAGCAGAGAAAAAAGAGATGGTTTTAAATAATTTAATGAAAGTAATATATAAATGCAATAAAAAATGTATAATTGTAATTTTCAATCCATTTTTTATATGTTTCTTTTTTATTGTCATTGATTAAGAAATACAAATTACATAAATAACTGAAAAGATTGAGCAGAGAAAAATGGGATGATTTTAAATAATTTAACGAAAGTTATATATAAATACAATAAAAAATTGCAGAAATCATCCTCAAGAATCTGAAATGATATCAATGATCTGTTCAAATATTTCAAACATTTCTTAATGAAAAGGTGACTTTGACGCATCAAGTTTTCAATTTACTATATGATTTTTTGAAAGACGTTGTCTTTAAATATTCACACTCAAAAACAATGTGCAATAAATAATTAGTAAACGCAGGTCGTCTATCATTTTCATAGCTCAAAGCGTGACGGTAGAGCTCTTGATGGGTCAATGTTAGTTAATCGTGCTTTAGATGCTTCATAAAGGCGCATCGGTTTACGAGAGGAGATGATCGATGAATATGCTTTCCCTTTGGATTCACAAAACTAATTTTGAAAGACAATAAAATTAATTTTGATAAAATTTTTAAAGTATATATTTTTAATAAAATAATAATAAAAAATATAAATTTATAAATTAAAAAATGTAATTGCACCATTTATGTTTTCGTTTTTTTTAATAAAAGTGATTCGTATCATGACTCACTAAATGTATAAATGAGTCAAACAAGATTACAAATTATTTCGAAAGATGGAAACTCATTTTAATATATAATTATTAAATATTTATTCTTAAATCATTTTAATATTTAATTATTAATTAATTTAGTATGATATATATGGAAGTAAGTACAATTTATTTGATTAAATTTCTTGTTTAAAGTTTATAATTAATATGTTTATTTAATGTTTGCAAAAAATATATATATAAAAATATTTTAGTCTAATTTTTTTGAACAAATTTATCGAGCATAAATAATATTAACAAATAAACAGAAGAACATGATATCATTCATTAATATTAAATTCGTTTACACCATTGCTTCTTTTAATCAGCTGATTGATCGGTTCATCAAACTGTCCCTTTCCTTGCTTTACACACAATATCAAATAACATGCTTTACACACAATCTTTTTTTTATCAACACAAAAAAAAAGTTAATAATTTAATGTAAAATGAAAAACAATATCAAATAACATGCTTTACACACAATCTTTTTTTTATCAACACAAAGAAGAAGTTAATAATTTAATGTAAAAATATACGGCATTCTAAAAAAATAAAAAACAATACCAAATAACTTGCTTTACATAAAATTTTTTTTTTTATCAATGCAAACAAAAAGTTAATAATAATTTAATGTAAAAATATATTGCCTTCTAAAAAATAAAAAACAATACCAAATAACTTGCTTTACATATAATTTTTCTTTTATCAGTGCAAAAAAGTTAATAATTCAATGTAAAAAATAAAGAACAATAGCAAATAACTTCCTTTTCATGCTTTTTTTTGCACCTAAAAGAAAAAGTTAATAATCTTATATATATTTATATAAATAGAAGTTAAAATATTTTAGTACAAGTAAAACATTTTATATGGATAGTCTATATATCTAATACGTGTAATTTATTAAAATAAAATAAAAATTATCATTTTTCAAGTTTAAATATATAGCAATCTCTCTCTCTCTCTATATATTAAAAATATAAAATAAATTAATTATCTCTTTAAATTAATTATCTATTTCAATTTTTAAAAGATATACATTTTATATCATGCATAGATTAAAATTAAATAAAAATCACATATCATTTATCCCCAAATATAATAATATTATTACAAAATATAACATCTATATCTATAACTTTTACCAATTAATTTTTTTAAATTTGTAAAAGAAAACATCTATATCAATATATATATATATATATATATATAAAGTCTGTATGGATAATATAATATAATATCAAACATTAATATAACAACACGTTATATACTATTAAATTAAAATTTAATTTTTATAAAAAGTTTGTAAAAGATAACATCATTTTTTAAAATTTTAAATTTTAAATTAATTCGTAAGATATAATCTTTTTTTCATATTAATATTACAAAATATAGCATTTATATTTACAATTTTACCAATCAAATTTTTTCAAGTGTCTAAGTGATAACATCTATATCTATAAATATTAAATTTTTAATAATCCTTTTTCAAGTTTCAAAAATATAGAAATTTATATATATATATATATATTAAAAATATAAAATAAATTAATTGTCTATTTTAATTTTTAAAAAAAAACTATACATTTATATCATTATATAGATGTATTTTAAATAAAATTTACATGTCATTTACCTATACCTATATTAACATTACAAAATATAATATCCATATCTATAGCTGTTGTCAATTTTTTTATTTTCTAAAAAAAATATTTATATATATTTATGTATATTAAAATCAGTTTGGACAATATAATATAACATGAAATATTAATATAAGAAAATGTAATGTATTACTAGATTACCAACTAATTTTTTTCCAAAATTTAACATATTTTTTTCATTTTTTAAATTAATAACATGTAATCATTTCTTTTGTCACATTAAAATTACAAGATCTAGCATTTATATCTACAACTTTTATCACTTAAAATTTTTTAATTATCGTAGCGATAACACTTATATCTATATATATATATTAATTTTTTTAATTTTTTCTATTGTTATTATATAATAAATTGCATGTGATCATTTATTTATTAGTTTTTTGTTATATATGGTATTAATTAGTTAATAATTATTTTAATATTATCCAATATTCAATCTGATTTAATGATATGTCTACGATGATGATTTAGGAAAATATATATTATAAAATTCAAGAGATATTTAAAAATCTTATATGTCAAATTTTTGTATTCGAAGCAAGAGCAAAATTTTATAATATTGAGATAATAAGTACTAAGCTTTATCGCGTCTAGGGTGTATGATTTTGATCCTAAACTTGAATATTAAAAATTATTAAAACAAGTTATATAATATGATTATCTTCATTATATTACCATATAACATGCTTTATAACAGAAACTTTATTTAATCAAATTGTAGACAGTATTTGATCCAAATCTTCTATTCTGCTTGTATAATCTATTAGATTATCAAGTAAAGTAACATATCATTCAAATATATAACGAATATGCAAAAATTATTTACTATCTATTCAGCTAAATGAGAATTCGTTGAATATGAGATTGATTTTAAGATGCAAAAATTTTTAATTTCTTTATATCAAACATATGTTAATTTTCTTTATATATTATTTTTATTTAATAAATTAAAATATAACTTTGATTTAAGTTTTACAAATTTTATATAGTTATATCCAATATATAATTTTTTATATTACTGTAATGCAATATTCAAATAAAAAATATTAAATATAAGAATATTGTCTCTTTCATAAACATAATAATTTATATTATAAAATTATAATATATATATATATATATTATCTATAAATTTATTTTTTAAATAAATTTATTATTTAGCTAATGTATTTTTGTACATCGTACCACTTTAAAACTTGTTTAATGTAAAAACATGCATTCTCGAAAAATCTAAAAGGATATACTAACATAGGGAAACTTGTTGCATACATGTCCACTTAAATGCCGCTTGATGTATTATTTTTTTTTTCGTCAGCTAACTGATTGACATGCAAATCTAAAACTAGTAAAATTATATTTTTAGTTTTGATTTTGAATTTTTTATTATTTTATTAAAATATATATATATTTTTAATAATTTTTTATCATGTTTAATATTATAAGAGTCAATTTCATTACTTATCCAGATGAACCATTGAGATACTGTCTAATAACTTGTAACACTAATTCAGCTATTAACATTATTATATATCAAATACTATGATCCAAAATAACTAATATTATATATTTTATATGAATACTGAATTATTACATATGTACACTTAATTAAGTGAGATCCATATGTAATTTTTTTTTTTATAAAATACTTTTTGATTCTTTTCATTTAGGAGATAAAAAATAAAAAATAACAAAATATAATGACGGACCTATAAAATAATACATGTTAAACTCAATAATTAAATTGAACTTTTTTCTCACACTTTTATTTCTTTTTTATTATTCGGACCTATCTGATTGTTAGTTGCATTGAAAATTTTAATTCAATCTTTCAATCATTTTTTATGTTAGATATTTATAAAATAAAAATTAAAATCTCCTTACAATCTAATGCAATATTAAAAGAAAAAAAAAATTGTTGGTTTACTTTTTCAAACATATAACATAAAATTTTTGTTCATCATCATCATCATCATCATCATCATCATCATCATCATCGTTGTTATAATTAATTTAATATTAGATTTAAATTTAAATATCCATGCAACATGTACTATTAATTAAATGTGGGTGGGTGGTGGGTTTGGTGCAAATCTTTTTGCTTTTGAGAGATTAAAATTTATCTGTAAAATTAATAAAAATAGAACCCATTAATTGGTTTCAGCAGCCCAGGTTTTATTTTATTACAAAAATACACATAAAAAATTATTAATTTTATTAAAATTACTTAATTATAGATAGCACGATTTTTTTCTTCTTATTTTTTTTCCCATTCTCTCTACATTTTTAAAATCTGACAACTCGCATTGATCCATGCTCTTTGGTGACGGCTCACCTTCAAAAATATAATAAAATTATTGTCATTTTCTTCTCTTTTCATTTTTTAACTTCGATTTCTTAAATAAATAAATAAATAAACATAGTAGATGCCACTAGTTGCTTTTTACAACCCAAATTTTATTTTTTATTTATTGATATTACATAATTATTCCTAACATGAGATTTTTATTGTTTCTTATTCTTTCTATTCACTCTCTTCTTTTCAAAATTTGGTAGTTGATCACTGCTCTTGTTGGTGGTTTACCTTCCAAAATATATTAATTTTTTTGTATTTTTTTATCTTTTCATTTTTAACTTTCGTTTCTTAAAAAAAAAAAAAAATCCAAAACACAATAAATTTAGGATCGAAACCGCCAACTTAAACTTTAGATTTAAGTTTTTATATTGTGTGTGTGTGTGTGTTTTTTTTTTTTTGAAAAAAAAATTAAGTCAAAAGAGGAGGTTAAAAATATATAGAACTTTCAGAAATTAAAAAAAAAAACTAATTAGATGAGAAAGAAGAGAAAATCAAAATAAATATATAATTTATCATATGTAAGCTTGATCTAACTTTTTGTTGTATTTGTTATTATAAATTATAGATATAGGTATGATAAATTGTTGGCATATGCCTCTTTAAAGTATATTTAAGAAATAAAAATTATTATGATAAAAAACAGATAAATAACCTGTGATTTATAAATTATATAGGAAATAATATTACAAACAAATATGGCTACAGAAAAGTAGGAAACAACTGTTCAACCTTGATGAGGATTGGGCGAACGGATTAAACAAGTGGTCGAAGACTTTAAGCTAAGACAACATGAACATGAACATGACATGTCCTCTCATAAACAGACAAAAATCTATATGTTGCTATTTGGTTGAAAATGCAAGGCATTCCATTTGTTAATAACACATTATTAAGCCCTTAATTATTATTCTAATAGTACTCATTTTCTTTGTTTAATAGTATTAAACCCAAAGAAATCCCAAATAAATAAAAAAAATAGGCACATTTGATTATTTGTATATTTTTTGCTGTTTATTTTCAAAATATACTTGGGCTAAAAGAAAGATAAAGAGCAAAATTCAGCAAGTTTACCGATCTTTCTAAGTGGAAACTCAGGGCGGTTTTCATAGTAGTCATTGTTGGTATCTTCTGATAATTTGTAATTAGATATCGAAATTTGTGTTTATATTTTATGTTTGTATAGTGTAAAATATAAAAATTTCGTATAAAATTCATATTGACACGAAAAATATAAAATCTTACTTTTAACTTTTAACATATTAATATATAATTTTTATTTAATTTTAATTCATATAATATTCATATATTTTATTCATAGTGTACCTCTAAAATTACCTAGTCTACTTATTATTATTAATTTTAGGAATAATACCAAGTCTACTTAAAACTTGGGATCAAAAAGAACAAAAATAGTCCAATAAGCTCGCAAAATGAAAGCCCACATGATGCAAGCTTCTAGTATGGGAAAACCAGTAGAATAAAAGCCCAAAGGCTGAAGGACACACCCGGGAGAATCAAATCTAACTCTCTAGAGCGTCTCAGTACAAATCATAGATTTGTCTGAGCATCGGAACGAAATTCACTTAATTTTTTTTTTTATGTTAATCCAAGGAAAAAAAAAAAAGTAAGAAGAATGACGAGAAGGTTTGCTACTTTCTTGAGCATCAACAACCATAATTTTTGGCAATATATTTTGGTTAATATTCGAATATTCGGTTCATCGATTAATGCAAGATGAATGCTTAGTGAAAAATGGGTAGCATTTGATTTCTAATGAAGGAAACGTAGTGAAAAATGCTATTGAAGTTTTGAAGAAAGACACGGCTGCATCTTTGAATAATCATGTATAACAAATTTATATAAAAGTCAAACAGAGAAAAGGTTAGCTGGGTATGGACTTATGCCATGCCTTTGCCCCTCAAAGTGTCCCTCATGATAATTGTTTCACAGATTCTTGTCTCCCTTTTATGACAAGTTGCTAGCTATATAGAATAAGTGATGCTAACGGGCAAAGGTACCTCTATTCTGGATTCTTCCGAGTTCCATTCAGGCAAAATTCAATCAATTTGAATTCAAAAACTTATCTAATATCATTCAAGATTGGTTATTTTCTCTTTTTATTGTTACAAAATTATTTTTTTTTTCAATTTGTTATAGTTCAACAAATAATTATAAGAGTTCGTTTGAATTTCATGATACACAAAACAAAAATGTGTCGCAAAAGATTGGATGGGAAGGGTTAATAGACTGAAACGAGCCGTTAGTACATTTGAATTACACCATTGTTCGGAGTCAATTTCAATATACATAAAATAACCCTAAATGGTCAGTGAAATGCAATTCATTCAAGAATTTTTTCTCATCTCTTCAACGAGGAGCTCTCTCAAACACAAATGTTAAGGCTGGTTTGGTTCCTGCCAATCAGAGAAAAGAGGTACAGAAAATCTCACACAGAAAAATGAGAAAGATTGAGATGCTGTGGGGTGTGGCCGAGAAAAAATGGGAGAATGGGGAAGGGTGAAGGACAGAGGATGTACAAAAAGACCTTTTTGCAGCCTTGTTTCCGCCTCTAAGGTAGAAGAGAGAGGACAGGGAATTTTGGCTCAACTGCCAACTTGGATTGAAAATATGCAGTTCCGTTTCACGCATACTCTCTTAACGGAACTTTGACCGGATTCCAAAATTCCAACTTCCAAGAGCGAAAAAGTGGCGCAATTACTGTTTGGTTGAAAAACCAAACAAATCCCTTAAATCACACAATTAAATATCTTTCAAACACCCAGCAAAATTCAATTACTTTTTTTTTTCTTTCAAATAAATTTCGTAATTTGTATATATTTCATGTCAGTACAATGTTGAATTATACAAATCATGAAAATTATCATGTCTTACTTCATATAAATACCTTAAACACAATTTTTTATTTTTTTTAAAAATTAATAATTATTATTTTCATTTTTACATTACGTGTCTGACAAAAATTACGAAATATACATCAACAGCATTTTTCTCTGTTACCGTAGAGGCAGAAACCTAGTACAGTAAATTGATTGTTGAAACACAAACATTTGGGTTAATGAACGCCGCATCAGAACCGTTACCAAAGCGCAAAAATAGGCGCTGAATGCTAATTGGAGAACTTCCCCAGATGTTTTACAAGCAAATAGCAAATGACACTGTGACCGTCTGTCGCCGTTTTGACTGCGCGATGGATGATTCATTTCTGATTTTAAAAATTGGCTCCCACTCTGAAGAACAGGACAATGAACGACATTGTCGACGTCCGCAATCACAATCTACTCAGACAGTAACCCAGCAAAGATTAGGGAGAGAGGTATGCGTGACTTCTTCTACGGGTCATGATCCTTTATTTATTTATTTATTTTTCCTGTTCATAACCTGACAAATATCGAAGAAAGAGAGACTAGGGAGCGCCTAAGACACCTTTGTTCTTTTGCAATCTTCTTATTTTATTCTTCGCATTCTCTCTCTTCAAATACTAGTAATGGAAGTCTTTTTAAACCCATCATCTGAAAAATCATTTTCAACTCCAGAGAAAGAAAACCACTTAACTCTCTTTCCATGTCGTTCACCCCCTCTGGCTTTCTCCCTACTGGCCGATCCCCTTAAGCCTGGCATACAGAAGAAGATTTGCCCACCACAAAACCCAAAGCAATAGCTGTTGTATCACTGTAAATCTAGAGAAAGGGTTTAGTAGAAGAAGGTTTGGGTTAAAAATGGATAAAAGCTGTCACTCTTCTGCTGACTCTATCACCACCACCAGTAGCTTCAACGCCAACAACATTAACAATCGAGATCTTTACCTTAAACAGCTCAACAAGCTTTCCCATAAGATTTCCAAACCCTCCTCCACCACCGCCAACGCGCCTCCTTTCGTCAAGAAACCTTCCTTAGACTATACCCAGAACATCACCCAGGCGCTGCCGCCTCAATCCTCGCAGCCTCGGCCTCAGCATCAGCCTCAGAATCCTAACCAAAGCAGTCTCCAGACTCAGCAGCACCATCCACCTGTTTACAACATCAACAAAGACGACTTCAGGGATGTCGTGCAAAAGCTAACCGGTTCACCGGCTCACAAGCAGTTCTCTACTACTCCTCCACCAATCCACCAACCCAAACCACAAAGCTCTCGACTCCAAAGGATCCGACCTCCTCCATTGGCGCAAGTTAGCAACCGCCCTCCTCCCATGATAAATTATGCCGTCCCTAATATGAATCCGCCCGGTTGCTCTCAACCTAGCCCTCCTAGCGATGGTCCCACTAGTAATAGCTTCATTCAAAGGCCAATTGCCGCGGCGCCTCTTTCGCCACTCCCGCCATTTCCGGCTGTACACGCGGCCACAGAATCACCGGTCTCTGCCTATAAGCGATACCTCCAAAGCTTCATGTACGCTACTATTGATACCAATCCAAAACAATTATCGGGATTCCCACCATTGGCCCCACTTGTTTCACCGCGTTGGAACAATTTAACCTCTCATCATCATCATCAACAACAACTGCCGCTACGGCTGCCGCCTCAACAACCACATAAACAACAACAACAACCGCAACACGTATCATCAACGGGGGTTGTGCAGTCGCAGTCATCACCACTACCATTCGGGTGTCTGAATTCTCCACGGTCACCGTATGCTTTATTGTCCCCAAGTTTGCTATTTTCTCCAAATTTGGGTTAATTAGGATTCCCGCTTTCGCCAACGGTGCCTGTGCCTAGCCCAAAATGGCGAGGTCTTTGATTAACTTGATTTTCTGGCAAGTCTTCAAAAGAGGAAATTTTTGGTGGTGTTAGGGCTTCTGTACATTGGTTAGGGTTCGAGGGAAATTAAGTCACCTATGGTTGGATAAAGCAAAAATATCGTCTCGCCCTGGTCATTTAGAAATTAAAAGCTGGTTTTTTTTTTATTATTTAATTTCTTTGTTGTCTAATAACAGAAACTTTAGAATTATGTTCTTCTGTTTTTGTTGAAATTAGGTTGAAAAAAAAAAAACACTAGTTATTTATTAGATAATAGTAGTTTTATTAGTATCATGGAAGAAGTATGGTTGTGCTGTTTATGACTTTATATTTTATCTGCCAATATTTTTTAATAATACATAATTAACATATTACATTTTTATATTATGATTATAAAAATTACTTCATTCAAATTAAGTAAATTAATAAATAATCAAAACTAACTATATAATAAATAATTAAGTCAAATTTATGTTTTCAGATTTGGATTTAGGACTTTAAATTTTTGGAATCTTTCTTATGTCACTAAATCAAATCTTCATTGGGATTCTATCCGTTAGTCATAGTTTAGCCATTTATGGGTATAAAATATTCAATTTTTGGGCAATAATTGAACATGGATTTATCATAGACTTTGAATAGGTAGATCGGATTTTCTTATGAATTGTAAGGATTGAGAGTTGGCAATGATCCCATAATATCAACTTCTGAGAGGTTTATTGGATCACTAGGATTCATGACATCTGCCTTTTGTTTTGTTAGTGCTGTTTTTTTTTTTTTTGGGAAGTAATTGAATTAGCAACATGTTTCTAACTAATGAGATATGTAGCAGGAGTTTGATGTTGTAACCAAAGTTTGAAATGTCTGCCAGTCTCCTTATAGTACTGCTGGTTAGATGTTTAATAGCTAATGAAATTATACCATGTAGGAGCTAGCTTTAGATTTAAAGCAATTCTCTTTTTTCTTTGACCAGATTGTTCAACAATTCTTTTGAGTTATGGTGGACATGGGATTGACCTCTTATATAATAGATATGGCTAAAAAAAATATAATATTATTAGCAGTAAATACTAAGGTGTCAAAGAATATTCAAAGCTGAACTCAAAGTTTAACGCAAATAGTTTATATAATTATTTGTAAGAGATGACATCCAGTAAAATTTATGGTTGCAATTCTAACATCCGTATTCTCAAGCTATGACTTCCTTTGTATCGAAAAATTAATTCATTCATTAAACCTAGGGTTCTAGGAAATGAATATTCACTTATTGAGGAACTCCTAGGAGACGAATTTACTACCATCGTTGGTTTAATCTGCCTGCCTTAAGTCACAAGAATCTTCAACAGAAGATTGAGCATATTTCCTTATTCAAAGTTGCCAGTCACTTTTTTGCATAGTGCCCAAGAAATACTTATCAGTGGTTGTACCCTTGTAGTTTTCTCTGGCCTAAAGTAAGACTAAATAATTTGCTCTTTTGATTTATGCATGTATATACCAATAAAATTCTTCCACATGCATCTGCAGGTAGTGATGCATGTTTCCTACCCCACCTTCTGCATGACGCATTCAGTTTGGAATCTTTATAAACAGTGTTTCATTTATCATACTGGAAAGAAAAAAGAACCTGCTGAACTTTGACTCTGTGTGTATAAAAGATTTGGAGAGGGGAAAGAATCTAATCTCACTAAAATAGTTGGCATAGTTAATGAACGATGGTGGTTTTGGACCAATCGGTGTTTCCTGTGAGGCTGAAGACTTTTCTTGGAGCTGAGCCTGAGGCTGCTCTAAGGCTAAGCCTTCGCTACTGGGTGTGTGGGATATGGTTTTTACAGTTCTGTTTAAGGTTCTTGACTGGTGAATGTTTAGGCCAGCAAACACTTGGTATAACTAGTTCCTTCTATTCTAGACCTGTCAGTTAACGAAAGAATATTGGTTTACCTTCTAGTCATGTTCTCATTCGTTAGTGGCTTGAATTATATCAAAGATTCTTCCTTGAATTCATTTCTTGTACAAGCTTAGTGGTTATTTGGAATATGAACAGTGACTCCATTTATTGCTATATTCAATAGTTTCAAAGGGTAGAACTGTAAAGGAAAGTTTCTGTTAGTAAATTTGAAAATTTATGTATAAATTTTATATTTATATTATATAAAATCTTGATAATATTATATAAATTACTATATCAAAATTCATATCAACATTTCAAAAATAAAATTTATTTTTTAATTTTTTTTATATTCATATATAATTATTATAAAATTTTAATTCGTTATCATCCTATTTTTTATTCATTGCCTGCTAGAACGACTTCAAAAGGGTAAAATGAAAGATGATTTTCCATTTACGCTTATCATATGTACCAGCCGAAACATTTTTACGGTGGAAATGAAAAACAATCATCCGTAGCGGGGCTTTGGTAGGGATGGCTGAACCCAGAAGCAGATCCTTCGTATGTCGAGGAAAAACAGGCCCATAATTAAAATAAAAGCAGATCCATTTGCGCTTATCGTGTTGGAAAAAAAGCTGAACTTTCTAAACCCATAATTAAAAAGAAAGTCGGACCAAGATTTAGGCCCATTAATAACAGTCAGCCAGCCACCTAACAGCCCAGCAACTACTTAGTCCCCCGAAAAAAAAGCGGGCCGAATGACCGCTAAAAATTTCCGACACCTCTCAGTAAACGGAATGGCATCGTGGCTCACGCTGCGTGGACTCAATATCTCTTTTCTAGTTTTTACTGAGGCAGTTAAACCGCTGAAATGCCAACCTAACGACATCACTCTGTCTCCCCAATCCTCATAATATATTATCCTGCCTTGGCCGCCCCACTAAAACTAGCCAGCAGCCTTTTTTTTTTTTTCTTTTTTTTTTATATAAAAAAAAACCAGCCGATCGACTTCTCTTCTGACAATGGCGGAAACTCGAACCGAAAACCATCGTTCCCTATCTGAGGTGACTTTTTTGCTCTCTCTGATCAATAATTTATTTTCATTTCTTGGAGAAGAATAATTGTAGTTTATTTTAATCCTTGTAGAAATGACGAAGTTCGATCTTCCCTTTTTTTTTTTTTGCAATTTTTGGACCTATTTGGATCTTCAATTTTGATTTGTAGAATTAGTTTATTTGGATTGAAAGGAAACGGATCTGATTGCGCAATGCTGGATATTACTACTGAAATTAGACTGTTCTGAAGAGTTTATTTGGTGCTTCAGCATATCAGTTTTGTGGAGTTTTGAGATGATGCTTTTGATTAAAAATTTTGGTTGTCTATGCTCTTTGCCAAATATAATTAAGATCCAATTTTCTTGAGCATCATCATGAACATAATTAACGTAATTTTTTGAAACCTTTTTTTTCTTCCAAATGAACTCAATGAAGTTACTCCACGATTTGCCTTGAGGTTCTACCGATCTGAGTTTGATGTGTGCAATGTTGGCTTGTTGAGGAGGTTCATTTATGTCGGTGAATCTAATGTAACATTTTAAGCAGAGTTTATTGTGTTTTGCACTACTTGTGGTGCTTATTCAAACAACTAATCCTAAAATATGGTTCTAGGAATTTTCAAGCATCCAAGCTTTAGAGTGAGAGCAGTTTATGGTTTTCATTTGTCTAGAGTTCATGTCATCATACAGTGTGTGAACATTGCTGTTTAAGAACTAAAAGCAAATTCATATATGAGTATGTTGTCTGAAGCGTGAACAATAATGCTCAGCAATGTTTTAGAATGATGAATTGGGTTTTCTAGCATCTTCTTTCAAGCTTGTTGTTATTTTTTTAACATCCCATTCATGCTTAAATTTAGCTAAGATGCAATATTGTTTTCAAAGTTTTGGTATTGATAACTTCAATGAAATTTCATCACATGCTAGTAAAACCTTTTGTGTAGCTGAGCGGGTGCTAAGTTCTCTGATGCAGTGTGTGTGTGTGTGTGTGTTATAGTGGTGATAATTACTTGACCTGATCATGCTGGAAACTTATTTATTTTTTTCTTGAATGTTTGGTCCTGTAGCAATATGTGCTGAAGGAGAAAGAGGAGAGATCAGATGTGGCTACAAAATCAGAAGCAAAAGAGGTTGAAAATCCAGTGAATGGTGCTTCAGAGAAAGTGGAGGAGACTCCTGCTGTTCCAGTTGATGAAAGCACTAAGGTCCCTGCTGCTGCTGCTGAAGAAAGCACTGAAGCCAATCCTGTTGCTGAAAACAGTGGTGAAGATGCTCCAGCTTCTGCAGAGGAAAGTAGTGAACCTACTGCAGAGGATAACTCAGGCGATGCAGAAGAAACACCAGAGATAAAGGTTGCCCTGCTGAACATGATTATCAAGAACTTCATCTTTGCTGCCTCCAGATTTCTTTCTGTGTATATGAAACTCATCTTTACATGTTAGATTGCTTCACTAACATATGGTGGTGCATGCTTGATTTCCAGCTTGAGACTGCCCCTGCAGATTTTCGCTTCCCAACTACAAACCAAACAAGGCATTGCTTCACACGATATATTGAGTACCATCGGTCAGTTAAGCTTTGTTTATGAATTATTTTGTATCTTGTAATGGTATAAAGGTTTGTTTTTTCTAGTAACTCTTTCTTGACATTTTTATCCTTTCATCTTATATAGTTGTGCAGCTGCAAAAGGAGAAGCTGCTTCAGAGTGTGATAAGTTTGCCAAGTATTACCGTGCCCTATGTCCTGGCGAATGGGTGTGTTTTTTCTCCTAAGAACCATAATACACTTCTCTTCTTCATACTCACTTGCATAAGTGTTGTAACTGTTAGTTGGTAGTTGCTGTTTGTTGCTCTTATTACATGCATAATTCATGACCATATGACCCCACATGCTTTTGAGAGTGGTGTTGCCAAGTTAAATCTAAAATGCTAATATTAGCTACAGATGATCCGATGTTGAAGGGCTGTCAAATAGGAGTTGAGTGAATTAGTTGAATTAATTTTTTGTATGTTTTGATGAATTCAAGTGCCAGAAAATCCAAATGGATGGATTAAGAAATGCCATTGATGTAAAACCAATTTGGAAATCTACCCACTTGTCTTCTGGTGGCGCTAGGCTTGAGAAAGTTTTGTTTTAGGGTTTGTATTTGGAGGAAAAAGAAAAGATTAGGGTTTATTACTTAGATACAGGAGTGAAAGGTGCAGGCATGGATCTATTTGGGTTGCCAAGAATGAAGTTGAAGGGCATTCCTTTTATCAAGAAGTTTAGGGTTTAATGGGCAAAATAAGGGGGCTTAATTGGTAAGAAATGTGGTTTAAAATTTGTGAAAGAATTAGGGTGAGAGGATGTGATGAAGGGAATTAGATTTGGATTTTGGATTGCGTCGATTCCTTAGGAACCCAATCAGTCTTCAGTGTTAGTCAAGCTCTACTAAGATGCAGTGATTGCACTGGAAGCTAACTAATAAATACATAAAGATAGAGTTAATTGAGTGGAAACATGACTGTTAAAAGCCACCACAAACCTGAGCTTAACTAAATTACCCAAAAAATAAACCTAACTTGCAGATTACTGGAAATGGTGGATTTTTCCGCGCACACAAAATTGCCTAAATTTGAAATTTTTGGTGATACAAGAAAAGAGAAGTGTGTTCCTCAATGGCACTATTTCGTCTAAAAATATGAATAGTCCAATTTGAACTGGTTTTTGAACTAAATATTTTAATCTTATATTTAGTTCTTTTGTTGAACAGAAATTACCGAGCTAAAGAAGATTAAATCTGGTTTCATGCTTCCCTGCACATTGTCAGTTGATCTGGAAATTTTTGTGAAAAAGAGAGACAGTAACGAAAATGTATCGTTTTGCTTGCTTAATTCAAAATTCTTTCCAAATTTGTTTACAGGAGTTAATTGGTGGTTTGATTCCCATATTTTTGAGGTATGGGAAATGTGATGCTTTGATTAGTCCATTTATCCAGCCCCAGTTTAAACTATTTGAGTATAATAAGTTCTGGATTCTACGGCTGAAAATTATATTAGATGCCTTCTCTCTACTGGCTGTTTGTATTAATACCTTAATGCAAAGTTGATAAATTTGTTTATTTACCATTTGTGGGCCAATGCTGTTATTTAGTGTTGCTTTTTACCCTAACAATTACTCTCTTGTTTTTCAGATAGACCGATGGAATGAGCAAAGGGAGAATGGTACTTTTCCAGGTCCTCTGTAGATGGTACTAATCAGAAAACCTTGTGGTTTTCTTCTGCTATATCAGCAGTTAACCAGAGATAAATTCCTTGTATGAAAAAGAGAATTTTCAGGAAATATTCTATATTATATGTGAGAGTACAAGGTAATAAGAAAATTTGGCATGTACAATGCGAGAGTATGACTAGATCAAGGATGGTACAATGTGTTGCTCACAAAAGGATGCTATTGTTCATCACTCCCATGATGAAACCTTATTTTTATTTTTATTTATTTTTTGCACTGCGACTATCAATTAGTTGCAGCTTGCATTGCAGATCCGAGCTTTTGCTTGCGCGCTTTATTCTCTTCATTCAGCCTCTCTAGCAGCACAGCCATAATTACGGACTGGGCAAAAACCTCCGAAGTCCTAGCAAAGTACCGAATTCAACTGGGCAAGTATGAATGACAACATCTAAACCGCTAGGTGGCAAATGCCTAAGCTTTCCTCTGCCACATCGATAAGACTGGCAGCGTTATAGTGACACTGAAATGAAATTGGTAACTGTAATAGTGATATAGGAATAGTAAAAATGAAATTGATAAGTATAATAAACTAGAATTCCTATAAATTAATTTTTTAAATTAATAATCTCTTTAAATTAATACAAATAATAGCATCAACTCGGTGAATGAAAAACTTAATTAGTCTTTATATTGTAATAATTAAATATTTTATTTTAAAACTTAATGTAAAAGTTTAGTCTCAATTATTGCATAAATTAATAATTTTATAAAAATACAAAATATGTTACATAATATTTTAAGAATTAAAAAATATTTTAAATTGTTAATTTATAAAAAATTACTTCCCCTGTTTCAATAAAGTTGTCACTTTTAAGTTTTAAAATTGTCTCATTCAAAATGTCACTTTGAAAATGTCATCAAATTTTAATATCTATATTTCTTCATTTGTCCCTTATTATTTCCAATATGTTTAAAGTATATATCTTTTTTTATGGACAGTTTAGTCAATTCAAATGTTTTTATATGACATTACATGTAAAAGTTTTAACTTCCTAAAACTATGTATCTAGTCAACATGTGACAAAATAATTGAGATAGAGAGATTACTATATTTAAGATATTTTATTTTAAGAATTAAAAAAGTATAAAATGTATTAAAAATATATTTGTAAGAAGATTTTTATGAAATTAAAAGTTACATAGATATTAAAATAGTTTAAAAAATGTGAAAATTAAACAGATACGTTTTTAAAAATAATAACAATTTACAAGATAAAATCTTTTAAATTAATAATCCCTCTAAATTAATACTCAAATGATGTGTCTCAATAACATTAATTTAGAAGGATTTTATCGTAGTGAGATCGAAAATAAAGGTAAAAAGAATAATAGTAATAATAAAATATTATTAAAATAAGAGTACATTAATAAATGAATTTTTTGCCAGTAAACATTTTTTCAATGACAAAAACTGATTTTGTAATCTCGTTCACATATAAGTGCAAGTTTATTACATAATTTGCATGATACTTTAATTATAAATAATCTTTTGATTGAGTGACCAAGAAAAATTTATCAAGTTTTTGTAAAGTTTAAGCTAAATCCTTTATTTATCTTTTTATTGAGTGACTCAAAATATTGTGTTTGTAAAGTTTAAGATCAAGTTCAAATAATCTTATTTTGATCTTTAATTATTGAAAATAAATTGTTGATTTAACTTGTTTTTTTTTCTTTTCTGGTAAAAAATTTCATAGTTAGACGCTTATACAGCGAAATCATCCAAACTAAATAAATATAAACAAATTATTTAACATTTTTTGTAAAATTAAAGATGAATTTGATACACAAGTGCAATGCCACCTGTGGCTAACTTGTTCACTGTTGTTTTGATCATTAGGGTATCTGTCAATTGATTTTCTTTGTCTTATTGCAAATGAACATACAATTAGTATTCTCATTGCTGTTTCATTTTGCAAATTATGATGTGAACCCAAACTATCTTTCTTATTATACAATTCTCGAGTTGGTGAAAGAGAAGGAGATCTGCTTTACTGAATAGGCATATTACTTGTTTTTTAAATATTGTTTTGAATCTCTAATATGTAAGATGTATTTTTAAAATCATAATATTTAATTGAAAATTTCTTATGTAGTTTCACTATTATTATTTTTGTTTCGTTTATGATGGGGTGGTGCTGTTATTATTTTTATATTTGTATAATGTCAAAATTATGTAAGAAATTAAGACTTTATAATTTGTGTGTTGTTTAAGTTAATTTTTATGTAAAAATTTCATTGTTATTGTTGTTGATTTGTAATATTGTTAGTATTATTATTAAAAATCTTATATTTTATTATATTTAATAAATAATATTTTATATATGTAAAATTAATTTCTAGCTATTCAAAGATGAGAATGAGGTTGAGTTATTGTTCTTGGATAATGAAACTGAGCTCAAGACACACGAATACCTCGCTGTATTGATGCTGTTCGATTATACCTTGTACCAAGATGAGGCCCTTTTTTTCCATATTTTCTCTATCAAAGTCCTATACAATTGCAGACTATGAAACTCGAATATCACAAAACCACATCATATTTCCATTGCACCGTGTTCGCGTTCTTGGATGTGGTCGCCGCATGCGATCTTTTCTAGTGATGCGCCATTTGATATCGAAACCGTCAATCAAACTACGCTGACTCGGTTTTTATTTTTGAAATTTTCTCAATCAAACTATGCTGACTTAGTTTTCACCCAATGACATCAAGAACAGAACCAACGAGATAGGTCAAACAGGAACTATATTTAGTTTGAATGTTTTACAGCATCCAACTACGACTAGAACCATCTAAAAAATACGGATCAAAGTCTAATTAACAGTATTAGAGCATCAGAATTCGATAAAATCCACCTTAAATCGACTACATGAAACCTTAAAAGAGCAAATATCCTAAGATCAACAAATCAGCCATCTACTATACTACGTTCAAGAGTAACAATCAAGGTCTCGAGAATGTGAATTAAGCCCTTTCGCCGCGAATCCTCCTGGCAAGTTGAATGTCTTTGGGCATGATTGTAACACGCTTAGCATGGATGGCGCAGAGGTTGGTATCTTCAAACAATCCAACAAGGTATGCCTCTGCTGCCTCTTGCAACGCCAGCACAGCGTGGCTCTGGAAACGCAGATCAGTCTGCAAAAAACCCCATTAATCAACAAAAACCTACCTACAATTTTTTTTTACAGAAACCCAATTTCAGTTTTGGATTAAAATTTAGCAATACCTTAAAGTCCTGGGCAATTTCTCGCACAAGCCTTTGGAAAGGTAGCTTTCTGATGAGAAGTTCGGTACTTTTCTGGTACTTACGGATTTCACTGTATTCAATGGAGAATTCTAAATTAATTTCCTGTAAAAGAATGGAAAATTTACAACCATAAAAGCAACGTGATTGGATGACTAACCGAAGAGCGACAGTTCCAGGGCGATATCTGTGAGGCTTCTTCACACCTCCGGTTGTCGGTGCCGACTTGCGAGCAGCCTGGGAAAACAAAATAGAAAAAGAAAAAAAAAGATTTTAAACCAAAAGAGCAAACAAATAAAATCGACGAAAAATTACAAAAATCGAATAATTGAAGATGAAAGAAAACCTTAGTGGCGAGCTGTTTCCTTGGAGCCTTGCCGCCGGTAGACTTACGGGCAGTTTGCTTCGTACGGGCCATCTATATTTACCATACCAAATCAAATACAATTAAATTCCCAAACAAAAAAGAGAAAAAAATCTCTAAGTTCACAAAATTTCTTAACAAAACTTAAAAGGAATCAACGGAGAATTACCAAAAACTCGTAAAACCTGAAAACCTAGGCCCTTACCTCAAACTCTTTTCTTCAGAAAACAAAGCCAAAGACGAAAGCCACAGAGCTCTTGAGAAGAGAGAAGAGTCCCTGATACAACTCGGAAATCTCAAGGCAAGAATCTTATTTAGGGTAAAAAATGAAAAGTCGTATACTTATTTATGGGCGACGAATGTAGACAAGGAAAACGTGACTGATCCACCTTTGACTTGCTATATTGTTCCTAATCGTACGGTTAAAAGTTCTCCCTGATGTGTTTCTTTGAACCACGGTGAACGGCCCAGATGCCCATTTTAAGGATGTCTCCTGGATCAACATGGAGAGATACTGGCTTCCTATTGGCCACTAAGATGAACCTGACGGCTTTTTCTCAACAACTTCGCCTCGCCGCGCCGACATCCTCCTACGACGTAACGACGCCGTTCTTGGCCCCTAACTGGAATAACAGATATGGCAGCTGATACGACGCCGTTTATCCCTTTCTTAATTCTTATAGAATAGAATCCATTCCGGCGGGACAATGAACACGTGTTTGGACACTATTGGTTTATTTAACTTAAAATTGCTTCCATTTTTTTTTTTTTAACTTCTACGAGTGAAGAAGATAACTTTAGCTGAGACTGAACGCACTGTCTCATTTTATTGAAGCTGAGGCAAAAGGCATGGCTTTACAGTGTCGTTTAAGCGGGACGGCAATCCAATCCCTAAAAATGGCGACGATTCCAATCTCATCTTCCTCGTCACGCCTCATTTTACGACCGCTTCCCAAAACCCTAAACCTCGCTTTATTTTCCCGACACAGCCCTCCGAAAACACCTCCCGTTACTCTTCTCGTTAGAGCCCTTTCAGCTCCGGCTTTGACTACAGCTCCTGCCACAGAAATCTCCGATAATAAAGGTAATTACATTAAATTATTAATCTTTCTTTTAATTGCTATTGCTGATATATTAAATTTTCTTTGTAGTTGTCAAGCCGCAATGGAAGGCGGCGATAGATTTCAAGTGGATAAGGGATAATAAAGTAGCGGTTGCTGTTAATATTAAGAATAGGAATTCGAATGCAAATTTGGAGCTTGTGCTTGAACTTTATGACAAAATGTTGAATCTTCAAAAGGTTATTTTTTTTTTCGTTTTCTGCTTTATTGATCTTCAAATTAACTGCAATAATGTGAATTTTTTTTAAAGAAAATCAGAATACTTAGCTAATTGTTGCTGACAGATTGCAGGAAGTTGAGCGGCTTCGAGGGGAAAGGAATACAGTTGCAAACAAGATGAAAGGCAAACTGGAAACTTCTGAGCGTCAAAGGCTTATAGAAGAAGGTACTGCTCAAGTGTTTTGTTGTCGGTTCTGTTGTCTAATTGTTTTGGTTTTGAAAATGTGTTTCTCGTGGTTTGTGTTTCAGGAAAGAATCTGAAGGAAGCACTTATAACTTTGGAAGAAGACCTTGTCAAATTAACAGATGAGCTTCAGCTTGAAGCGCAATGTATACCAAATATGACTCACCCGGAAGTTCCAATTGGAGGGGAAGATAGTTCAAATTTAAGGAATATGGTATCATATTATATTGCTTTGGGCCTTTGATTAGTTTCTTGTGTTATTAGTCATTATATGTCATTCTCCTGGTGTTATCGTAGAGGTTTGATATTCAATTCATATTATTGTAGGTAGGTAGTCCTCGTATATTTGACTTCCCTGTCAAGGATCACCTTCAAATTGGAAAGGAACTAGATCTCTTTGATTTTGATGCTGCTGCAGAGGTATTCCATCTGTTTGCTCTGGGGAATTAAAGCATCTCTAATTTGATGATGTGTTGTATTAAGGTTTTTATTGGTAAATTAATTTAAATTTGGTTGTTGTTTATCTCTGATCGTAGTTGATTAGTTGCTTTCATTACCTAAGACCTATTTAGCCAGCTTGATTTTCGTAGATTATGACTCCAGTATTGTCAATTAGATAATCAAGACACTAAACTGAGAGTTCTGAGTTGCCACTTGAAATTTGTGTCTCACATTGTAATATGAAATTTGTAGGTGTATAACGTGGCATTGGAGTTTCTAAACTCTGCAACTTTTATGGAACCTTGCTATATTAAAAAAAAAAAAACACCTAAACTTTTCAAATATTGGATTGTGTACCAATTTTCAGCCTTTAAGCATATTTGACTTCCAAGTGACAACGTTGCTGAGGTTTCTCTATGCTCATTGTTGTACAGGTAAGTGGTTCAAAATTTTACTACCTGAAGAATGAAGCAGTGCTGCTGGAAATGGGCCTCGTCAACTGGACTATGATAGAAGTCATGAAAAGGGGCTTTACACCATTGACAACACCAGAAATTGTGAGGTCATCTGTTGTTGAAAAATGTGGCTTCCAACCTCGTGGAGAAAATACGCAGGTTTGCATTGCACTTGCTGTATCGAATATCAAGTTCCTTTAACACCTCTAGATAAGAAGGGTGTTATTTTGGCACAAATCACCAGTCAAAACTGATGAAACACTCAATTAACCACTTTGATTATTAACTGAATCACTAGCTTGGTCATTCGCAACTAGTAGCTTGAATTGAGTGCTACTAACTTTTTCATTCTTTTTGAATCTTTACATGCTTAATGTTCTGGTATCATGATACATAATTTCTCCAAAGAGGCTCTTCCTAAGTTGGGAATATCATGTTAATTTATTTAGGATTTTCATGGTGGTTTCTTGATACTTATTTAAATGCTAAACAGGTTTATTCCATTGAGGATAGTGACCAGTGCCTCATTGGCACTGCAGAAATTCCTGTAGGGGGAATCCACATGGATTCCATTGTTGCTGAGTCGTCACTACCCCTAAAATATGTGGCATTTTCCCATTGTTTTCGTACTGAGGCTGGTGCTGCAGGCACAGCAACAAGGTGATTAGATACCTTTTGTTTCTTTTTTATTTTATCCATGTCTCACTATATTTCCATTATTAAGAATGTTCTTGAAGTACTGAAAAATTTGAAGTTCTTAATGAACTTTCTGGTGCCATTTTTACCAGGGGTCTTTATCGAGTACACCAATTCAGCAAGGTAGAAATGTTTATTTTATGCAGACCAGAGGAAAGTGATTTGTATCATGAGGAGCTTATTAAAATTGAAGAGGACCTCTTCCAATCTCTAGGACTTCATTACAAGTATGGACTCTCATTAACCTTTACTAGCTCTACTGGTTTTGTTTTATTATTTGTAACTATCTTTCCTTTCCTGGCAGAACTTTAGATATGGCTACAGGGGACTTGGGTGCTCCTGCTTATCGTAAATTTGATGTTGAGGCATGGATGCCAGGTTTAGAACGCTATGGTGAGGTATTGAAATAACTATTTCTGCTTCCCTATGGCTAGTTTAATTTCTGTCAATTTTATTGGCCGTGATTTTTTTGCTTTTGCTTTGCTTTACCTCAAAGTCTGAAATACCATTGAACCTTGGATATAAAACATTTTTCTAAACAGATATCAAGTGCATCAAATTGCACTGACTATCAAAGCCGCCGACTGGGAATTCGGTATCGTCCATCTGAACCATCATCAACTACTTCCAAGAAGGGCAAAGCCAGCCTTGCTGCGACCAAATTTGTTCATACATTAAACGCAACAGCATGTGCAGTTCCAAGGATGCTTGTCTGTTTGCTGGAGAATTTTCAACAAGAAGATGGCTCTGTAATTATTCCTTATCCATTAAGGCCATTCATGGGTGGGATTGAACGTATATCTCCCAAATTTTAGATAAAAAAGATTCGAGGTAAACTCACTCATGATTCAGTAGGATGTTCTCCTCGAGTCCTAGACATGTAGTCAGTGAAAGAGAAAAAAAATAAGAAAAAAAGGGAAGAAAATATATAGAAAGTTAATCTAGGTGGAAAAAGAAAAAAGTTAATTTTTCCGAGAATTTGAGATCAATTGATCCTTAAGAGGTTTTGTTCGTGTTGATTAATTTTCGTCTTTTGATGTGTTTAAATTAATTATTTGATGGTTCAATCGCACCATGAGACATGGGTTATTGTAATCAGATCGGCGAAACAGCTTGTTGAGGTTATACACTTAACAAGCTGGCTGACATTTGTGAGCAAATTTTGACTTTTGATTGAGCCTTTTTTGCTTTTGCTACTTGCACTTTAGCTATTTATGCCTTAAAATTTCCAGAGTTTAGTTTAGGGTGTTATCTTTGGAATAAGCTACCATGGAAAATTAAGGCAATGTTTGTGCGAGCAAGTGAAAGCCGAAAAGAGTATTGAATTGAACTCGCTAATTACAACAAACATGTTTTTAATCCAGATATGGTAACCCCCGAATGGAAGTCTCGGTTGGTATATTCCAACAGCCACCCGATGGATTAAACAAATCTTTCATAAACTCAAAGGTTGACAAAGATATTCAACTTCTGGTGACAACCAGGTATGTTCATATACTTCTGAAGAGTTTCTATATTCTGCCTACAACTTGAGTTTGCTCAATTCAATCTTTCGGGCTGGATATGTGTATGCCTCATAATTGATTTGCTGCCCCAAGCAACTTAACTTTGTGAATGTAGTTATCAGATCAACCTGGAATTGAATCAATTTTAAACCAAAATCCGGAATTAATATATAATATTTAAGAGGAAAATGTTACCATATTCTCATAAGCCTAGCTCCCCTGCTTAATGTTAGCAGGAAGTACTTCCTATTTTCCATGTCAGACTTGGCAGAAAAATGGAAGGACCAAACTCTTCCATAGGGAAAGAGAATAATCAACTAACCTCATAATCTGTCTGAGACACTGTTTCTCGGCTACGTTGGTACTTTTGAACCCATGGAGAAACATCAGGATCAGCGACTAATAAGGCTTCTGTTGCATTCTGATCAGGACCCAGGAATGCCGACATCACGGCTACCTGATCAACGATGTAGAGAAAATACATGACTGAGATTAGGGAGCATTCATGATTGTGACAAAAAACAAGTCTATATATTCAATTTATTTCTGGCCTTCTTTGTTCATTGATTCTCATCTGAAAAGCTTTAATTGCACAGAATCACAAGCACATTAGGCAAAGATTAAAGCACTCTAGAAGGATCTGTCTAGCATGGACATAGCTGCATAGCTAATGTAGAATAAAGAGTCTAATAGAAGATGAAATGTGTAACAAACCAGCAAAAACAATAAGCAATGACTTGGTACAAGAACTTGACTTAAAGCTGTTGCAATCATATGCAGGAAAAAAATATATATGAAAACGTTAAACATGTCAAAATCAACATTCCCTGTTCACATTCTCTTGTGCTATGCATATGACTACAAGCATGCCTTTCTGGGTGCTTTGTTCAGTTTTTAAGTTAGAACCCGGGTGCACCACCATAGGGTTTGCAAAGATTAAAATCTTAACCGATGAAAACATAGTTGAGGAACAACCTGACGGGGGCCAAAGCCAACTGCTTTGAACTTATCTTTCATTTCCTGCACGCTTGCTTTCTCCCACAGCGGCACTCTTCCCTCTGGATCTTGCTCTTCAGCGTCACTTCGTCCAAATTGTCTATCAAACAAGCCCCACTGTTGGCACAATTTAAAAGTATCAGAATCATAATGAAGTGCCGACTTGAATCACATTCAATCTTTAATACTAGAAACTCAAGGAGGAAAAAACCGTTAAGGGATAAGATGCGAAAGACCATGGGACTACTTGAGAGCATGTTTTTTTGTGCATTTAAGCGTCTTCAACAGATGATAAAACTTTGGCTAGAGAAATGCAATAACCGTACAACATAACATAAAAACAAAAAAAAACAAAAAAACCTGCCCATTTGAACCATATGCTGTGTATAATATGCCTCCTTTCTCTTCATTCCCACCACATTTGCGAATAGCAGCTGCTAGAAAAGTAGCCTTGATGGCACTTTGAGCTATACATATTAAACAAATGCTGTGTCAGGTCTGTTTCTCACACAATAGAATACTCATGCTAGATAGCCATATGTATAACTTGTAATAGCAAAAATTTACAACATATAACCTGCATAATTGATGAGATCTGCGTAGGAAATAGGTCCACCCTTGGAGTATGAATCGATTTCCTTCTTGGCTTCATCTAATAAACTCATAGCAGCAGAAAGCCCCTTATTTTCAGGTCTGCTTAACTCTGAGCTTTAGGGAAGAAAAAGGAGAACAACAAATCAAGTTAATACTTGAATACAAAACCAAAGCAATGATTCTGCCGAGTTGCAATAAAGGGAAGGTTTAACTGCTGGTAACTGAGAACAAAACATGTTCGATGGCAGTAAATTAGATAACTCAGTAACAATAATCTCCAAATTTCTCTGTCCAAATTTTACCAATTAAAGTAAAGCAATCCTTATGTTATCTATATATCATGTCAAAAGCTAGAATTGTCATAGTGTAAGAACACTAAAGGGCTGCCTTAAGAAAAGCACACATCACTTGCTTTTCAGTGGAATATTCCTCAAGCCTCATTTGTAGGTTGTTTGTGTAGTTAACCCCTCTAATTTTACTTTATATATTTATAAAGCAGAAAAAATGACATTTTACATGTTTACCGAGCACAAACTTATATTTGAGATAATGCTGCATGTAAAAACATGGCATACCTGAAACGTATCGATCCATTTGGGCCACCAGATTTTGTAGCCTACAAACTTGAGCAGCAGAAAATTAGTGCATTTCTTTCCTCTTTTTCTCCAGCTCATATAATGAAGTAAAGAAGCTACACCATAACATCCACAAAACATTTTTCCCTGTATTGTTTATCTGACCTTGTCATAAGTCATAGCGTCATTCAGTGCCAAAGTTAGTAAGGAGGGAATAAGATCTGGATTTTCCTAAAATTCATCATAGAAAGATCACATTTAGACGAAGAACATAGTGAGCACGATGAAATCAATGCTAATCCATAACTTAAGTCCGCAAAAACAAATCTCAGACTTCACTTTGAGGCTCTAGAAGCCAGACTCATTTACATTTCGCGGAAATGTGGACCGGGAGAGGGATAGAGAAATATACCTTTACAGCTTTAGACAGGGTTTCCTTAATACTAGCTGCAGAAATGTTAAATAAAATTTAGTGTTGGTTTAAAGGCAAAACAGTACTGGTTTGTAGAGAACATACAGAGAAACTCAGAGCGCTGTCTTCGCTGTATCAGGTCAGCAGCACTTGCCATTTCAACCCATGATCCTGAGCTTGCTAGTAATTCCTAAAAGACAAATCAAAACTGGCAGAAACTTATCACCACATCATCCTAATTCACGGAAGTACACATTCATCTCATAGCAAAGGTTGATGGAGAATTTATTGTTATATATCTACTTACGTGGTTTTAATGGTTTAAAGCCATAGATTTATTATATGAACTAGTTAACAATTTCCAACCAGCAGAAGGTAGTTCTATTATATTAATTGGATGAAGAACAGTTATAGAAGTCAAAATGGCCATAGAAAGCAGTTTTAAAAATTAAAAAAGGAAAACACTATAAATGGTAAACTACATTGAATTTACAGTCTATTATGTGCTTTGAAAAATTCATGGTCTCAATATCAATTATCAATTTCTTCAAGCGTTTTAGTTTCTTCATGAATAATAATTAAGGAAATTCGTGATAGGATATAAAGAATTTGCTCTTACCACGCCAACGGTTGCCCCAACGCAATTGAGGACATCTCTACGATTGAAACCATATTCAACATAAACATGATCAGTCTCTGTTTTACTACAGCGAATAGCGCCCTGATAATTCCAACCAATGCAAAAAAGAAACAATGAGTCGCAGCGGCCACTGGCTCAGATATTTTCGAATAACTTAGACCAAGAGTTAGCAGTTCAAATAGAAATGTAAAAATACTTACAGCCCGAGTGAAGCATCTATTAGCACCAAGAGAGTTGGAGTTGGGAGACGGGACAGGGACAAGAGAAACCAAAGATGGTGTAGTTGAAAGGAAAGAGACCCCCATTGCCTCCATCTTCACAAGTTTTCAAGACAAGATTTTGTTCTTTTTCTTTTCGTTTCCTCTTTGATACTGAGTTTGACACGAGAAGGGGAAGGGAGAGAGAAGGATTCGTACGGGGCTTGGAGGGTACGTGTGGAGCATGCATGAGAGCTGATGATTTTGTGTTATCCTTATTCCTTATCCACCTTCGATTCTTGATTTCTTCATTCTTATTGTGTGTGTGGGGCCGAGTTCTCGATAATTCTATGTATCGGACCAGTCACGGACCCAATTGCTGCTATTACTAAGCCACAGAAATTGGAAACGAACCAGTATTCGCCATTGGCTACCCTTTGACTCAATCTGGGTCCAAGATGGCCTTCAGTTTCAGGTTATAGAACAGAAGAAATTACAATCAGTATACTCGGGGCCGGGGGCCGAAGGCTGGGTGAACTCATTTGTACCGTCTTCATAACTGGAAGTTAAACCTTAATCGACTATCATCAGAATTCACATGCAAAATGCAAGCTCATCAATCCAGGCAAGATGAAAAGTTAATTTGAATAGATACTTAGAGCTGGTAAAAGTTAGCCCGAGCTCGAAAATATCCCGAGTCTGCCCGAGACTAAACTCGAAATCGGATCAAATTGATTAAAAAGTCAAAGGTCGAGTCAGAGAGAAGTCCGACCCGAAAAAATCCGAACCTGACATAACCTAAGTCCATACGATCCGAGCCTGAAACCGACCCAATCCGAAACTCGAGAAAACCCGAATTTATAACCTGAAAAACCCGAATTATAATTATATAATTATTATATTAAAAAATAAATAAATAAATAATAATACACTTTTTCTAATTAAAATTTATAAAATTTTAGAACAATCATTATTTATTTATTACATAATTATATCAATAATTTATTATCAACAAAATAAATATTGAATACTTAAATTCAATTATTAAATAAAAGTATTTTAAAAGACAATATAATATTCAATATCAAATAATTTTCAATATTATGCTTATTATATTTGTAATAATAAATAATAAATATATTATTAAATATAACATTTGATTTTATTATAAAAACAATTATTATTTTATTTTATTATATTATTTCATATTAAAATTTTAATTTTAATACAATAATAAATCAAATATATATATATATATATAAATCATTATATAATTGTAACATTTATTTAAATTTGATATTTCGTATAAAATATTGAATACATTATTAATAAAATTAGAATTTAAATTCTGACTCCTATAACTCGTAAACAGAAAAATAGTGATTTGCTTTTTAAATTGTGATTATGCTAAAAATAAGAATTAAAAGTTGAAAGAGGGGATCATACCCTTTTAAAGGCTGTAATAACTTTTTCACTGTAAAAAAAAAAGATTTAGACTCAACTATGACATGTTTGCATCCAAATTCCCATGTCATTAACAAGTCAATGATTGTTATATTCTAAATTAGTCTAATGTAGTAGGAAACAAACCAGCAAAAAGAACATCAAACACCTAAAGTTATGACATGTAACATTACAAGAACAACAAAATAAAAAACATTCAATCATTCTCATACACAGCCACCTAACTATGGAGAAACCAATCCATAGCCACACATTGCATAAAGAACAAAACAGGAAAAATACGATCATACCATTCAACTCTAGCGGCTTGATGAATAACATGCTCGGAAAGATTGTAAATGCAGGAAGCAACCAAACTCTTCAAGAGCGACACCGTCTTCAAATAAGATTAATGAGGTAATGATCAATCACAATTACTCTTAATAAAAAAATACAAATTTTTAACAATATAAATAGTAAGAAATAAAATATCAACATACATTGCAATTAGAACTCTTCATCCTCCTCCATAAACCAACTAGATCAATTTAATCTAACATTCCTTCCAAATCTCATTGTTTCATCTTCTTCATCTAATAAAATATACAAAAATAATCATATAAGAATTTAAATAATAAAAAATTAATAAAATAATAATGATATTAAAATCTTACCATCTTGATCTATATCATATCTATGCAGCCAATTACGAGTGGTAATCAAAATTTTTGCATTATCTGTTGTGAGACAATTTTTCAATTTGTTGATAACTCTACCACCCATACTAAATACTAATTCAGATGCAACTGTGGTAATTGAAATACTCAATATATCCTTAACCATAAGTGCAAGTACAGGGTATCGAAATTGATTTTTTTTCTCATTGTGCATAAAATAATGAATAATAATAATAAAAAATTTGAAATAATTACATCGCGTCACGTGGCGTGAGAAAAATGCGCCACGTGTCGCATTTAAAAAGAAGAGGCGGGAGACTACCCTCCCACACTATAGGCGAGAGAGTCTCTCGCCTTTTGAAATTTAACGCACCACGTGGTGCGTCGCGAACCCGCCACGTGGCGCGAAACTGAATATGCGGGAGGTACCCTCTTGCGAAACTGAGGCGGGAGCCTGCCTCAGTTTCCTTTGCGCCACGTGGCGTAATGATAGTGCACCACGTGACACAAGAAATGTATTTGTAATTTTTTTTGTCAATTTTACCCTTAAATATTTTTTGTTTCTGCATATCTGTAAAACAATAAAAATATTTAATTAGTAGATAAATACGTAATTAAAGCTGGAATCAACCCCTATAAAAAGGGATCATGTATGATTTATGAAACGAAGTCTCAATTTTCTTTATTGAAACTCTGTCAAATTCTCTGTCTGACTTAAGTATCGGAGTGCTTATACAGGGAAAAACCCTTGGGTCTCTCTGATCATTCTTTTTCTTACAAAACTTTCGGTAGCACGTGACACAAAAATTAAAGCGAAGACGTCAGTAATTCGACATTGTTGTAACTGAGTAACAACACTTCCAATAATCAAGAACATCAATTTGAATCTCATAATTTTCTCTTGATTCATTCAAATATACATCTAACTCTGATCTATATAAAAGAGATCCAGATTAAACCTTCTAAATCCTTACAATAACAAAATAAGTTCATATATGAAATTATAATAACAAATGTAAATTAAAACTAAAAAAAGAATTACTTAATATAAAAAATAATAATTTAATAAGTTAGTAAAACAATTTATATTAAACTTTTGAACAAAAAATTTTTAAAAAAATTAAACTTACACTCAAATCTTCAGAAATATTTCTTCTATTACTTTGATCTTTATCTCTGATCATCATGAATGATTGAGAAAGAAGATTATTTTGATTCTCATACTCCTTGAAAAGTAGTTTCATTTCTTCCAAAATATCCATCCACTTATTTTCATATTCAACATCCAATTTTCCGAAAAGAAATTGTCAAAGTTGTAACTTGAACTTAAGATCAAGTATAGCTCCAAAAAACAACACATAGTGTAATCAATCTCAGTACTTACAAAATTTTTCATTCATCTTCATTGCCATTAATTCCATAATTTCGTCTTCACATTTCACATTTACTTAACATTTCAAGAAATAAAAAAAAAATATTATGAAACTTTTATTAATATAATTTTAGTGACTTCTGTTTAAAATTTAAAAACTTATTATTTTAATTATAATTATCTACTTTAATTTCATAATTATTTATATTATGTTTTATTTTTTTTAAGCTTACAAAATTTTATTGTATAAATATATTTTTTTAGTATATTATATCAGCTAAAAAAAAAATCGCTCATATGGTAGTGTATAATTGTATATGATATAATTATATTAAATGTTAAAAATATATAATTTTTTTAATTCAGTATTTCAAATTTTTAATGAGACATTTGATTAATTAATGTAAACGATTATATTTAATGCAATAATGTTAATTATAATTTATATACAAATAAAAAACAAATTAGAAATAAAATAGAGTTAATTAATTGATTATTTATTCATATTAAGAATTTTTTTGACAAATGATAATATTAATTGATATTTTTCTTCTTATAATATCTATATGTAATATTTTCTTTTGCATTTAATGAATATAATTATATCTATTATTTTATAATAAATATTGTAAAAAATTTAAAAAAAGTAAACAATTTTTGTCAAATAATAAATATTAAAATATAAAAATTTGTTTTTATATAAATATTTATTAAAATATAAAATCATATAAAAATTAAATTAATTATTACATTCAAATTTTTTTAAAAAAATCATAACTAATAAAATTTCAAATTATTTCTAACCGACCCGCTAAACCCGCCTGACTAAAACCGAGACCAATCTCAAAGAAGTCCGAACTCGAATAAGCTTGAAACTGAAAAAACCTGAAACCGAAAAAACCCAAACTTGAAAAAGTTTAAACCTGAAAAAATTCTAACCTAAAAATAACCGAGCACGCTCGTTTGCCACATCTATAGATAGTAAAATTAATTTTAATAAAATTAAAAATAATAAAAAATTTATTACAAATATATTTTTTAATAAAATAATAAATAATAAAAAATAAGAAAAAAATAATTCTACCCTACAATGTTATCTGTCCTCTACCCCCATCTATGCCCAGCCGAAAGGTTAAAAAGACCACAATTAAATTATCAATCACGGAAGACAGCACTTTATTATTTCTTGAAGAAACAATGGTACAATTATCACGTGCCTAATGAATCCCCTATGGCACCGTAGAAACCAAGCTAAGTTCTCGAGAGCGTGGGAATTTTCCTTCCAGGCTTCGGTTTTATTCTATACCTGTCCCTCCCATAGACCTTTCCCGTCTACTTACTAAATTGGAGCCAATACGCAAGATTATACACACTCCGCGTCCCCATTCTTGCAGCGGCACTTACAGCTTGAAGATCTTTAATTGATGGATAACATGCAATAAAGTGCCACCAAACAACTAGCTAGGGGATCTTCAATAAAGACAACTGCACTACAGCATCTGATCTCTGTTAACTGATATCCATAGATGCATTTACATTCTGCGTTACCCGCCTGCACAAGCAATCTGGTAGCGGATTTACATAAAACGCTTCTTCTGAACGAAACCTAGCCGTACCCTTTGTTCCCGAGACAGGACCTCTTCTCTTCCTTGGGGACCCTTGCCTGTATAATCCATGAAAGAAACCATAAGGACAGCCTGAATATTACATACATCTATATCATTGCTGTTATAATAGCAGCAAAGCAATGATGATGGAATCCCCTCCTTGTGCAAGCCACCATCTGCAGCATCTAATTAAGTAAAGAAGAACCACATACAGTTTTCTGTGGATTTCAATGACCCGATTGGAAACCTTCCTGCCTTCTTTCAATAACCCCTTCTCAATTTTGTCAAATAGACGGACGAGTACTTTTCTGAAGGAGAGAGCACAGAAACAACATTAGTACAGCACAAAAGAATAGAATATGAATCGTAGGTAGATAATCTAAAATGAGTTGAGTTTCAAAAAAAAAAATGACTTGCCTGTTAGGAGAAATAGTTTTCCTATGTCCCAGAAAACGACGATGCCCTTCAACTGCTCTTGCCATGTTTCCAGAGTACGATGGAATGAAGACATCACTTTCAACAGATACTATGTAATCAAGTGCAGCCATTTGAGATGCATGATTGGTGAATGGTTCAAGCTCCTCAACAGAAGCCAATTTTTCCTTCAAAATATCACAAGATATAAGAGTACATTCTAACTCCAAGTTCATCTTATTCCTTGAGGTTCAAAAAATCAAACATCGTCATGAAAATTTGTTTCAGAGCATATGGACACAGGACAAACAAACCAGTATAAAGAACACAAACAGCTAGTCTCACTATAATATTGGATAAATCATTATGGATAATAATTTCAATAAAGCAAGGCTGACTATCACTGAATTAGTGAATTTCCGTGAATAATAAGTTCCAAGTGTTCAAGACATTGTTTCTTCTCTATTGGCTTGAAAACTGTTCCCCAAATAAACATCAGCGTCTTAATCAGTTGTAAAAAGGAGCACCAAGCAAAGAAATGAGACAACTCCCTACCTTACTCATTAACATGGGATAGCGAGACCGAAGATCAGCCATATGGGTATCACCCCCATATATCTCTCCAGCAGCAATGAATATAGGAGTGTTTGATGGGTATCCAAGAGAAGTAAGAAAAATCCCAACCTCCTTAGGGGTTAAGGGGCAGTATCCTTTGGATCTCTGTTCACTGGCATCAATGTCCTTGATTTTCCAGTAGCTAGTGTTTTCTCTGCACGTTCCAAAAGAAAGTGGTATAACAAAGAGTTGACCTCCAATCCAACTTTGTGACGCATCTATTTTTCTCTCTATCATATCGTGTACTAATAACAATATTCTCCTACTTTATCTTTCCACTTTCTTTCAACTTCCAAAGGATATATATAGAAAGCTAGCTATCTTTTATACCTAATTGTCTTTAGCTCTTCAGCTTCAACATTAGATAAACCAAGTGTGCATCCACTAAATGCAAGCATGTCTTTCTCGTATCGTAAATGCAATGCGATGAAAGGACCATAAGACCTCATTCGTTCCACCAATAACTGCAATAATCACAAATTAATAAGCATGATGAATACAGAAAAAAATACTAAAGACTCAAAGGAATTGATATTCAGGTCTAACTAATTACTTTCCCCATTGCTTCAATTTGAGGTGCAAAACGAAGTACTTCATAGCAAGCACGACAACGAAGCTTCTGTATATCTGGAGGCAGTTTGTTATTTGCTAGGCGAGAATCGGATTTAGCAGCTTGAATAACCTGGTAAAAAAGGGGGGAAATGAGCATTTGATAGAGTACTTCCATCAGGAAAACTAAACAAGCCATTTAGCATTATCACAAAAAAGAAGTCAAAAAACAAACCTGATACTCTTCCCACAGGCTAGCTATCTCATCCTGGTAGTACTCCAAACCAGACCAGCTTCTAAAATACTTAACTACTTCGTTATCAAAAGACAATTCCTTAGGAAGCTTTTTTATGACTTTAACATCATTAGCCAGAGAATCAATAAAATGGTCCTCATCAAAAACATCAGAGAAATTGCTGCAGGTTAACAAAGAAGCACGATATCAGTCACAAAGAAACTCAGTCAGAGATAGAAAATAGTACATACAACTCTGGCAACGGATATGATTGAAGGAGAAAGTTACCTAGTATCTTGCCAAAATGATTGTTTATCAAGTTCTGGAACAACAAGAGTGGCGTTTATTATTCGGGCTACAGCTACCATGTCACATATCTGCAATTCAAAAATCAGGCTCCGGTCGGATTACATCTTACAATAGCTATATTTCCAATAATTTTAGTCAGTAAACATTAACACATATAGGCATTTTAATCTTTTAGTATCATTCCATAGCTACAGGAAATGTAATTACTATAACAGTGGACAATCATGAGTGTATCCACTGGAAAGCAGATGTCTCAATGCTCTATTCATTCAAACGTATCTGAAACCATTGTGGAGTTGTAGGAGAATCGGACACATTTCAACATACAAAAGATAGATGAAAACTTCAAAATCCCATCATAAAAAGAGGAAACAAAGCAAGATCAAGCTTACAGAAAGTAGTGAATGAGCATGCAAGTGCTATAATTCCCCAAGTTCATAGAAGACTATGTCTCTTCCAATCAAATAATAACAAGTTTCATGTTTCCCAAGCATGGACATGCAAATATAACAGATATAGCCGGCATGAATATTATCAAACTAGAATTCAACCATGAAAGGGAGGAAGATACAGACCCCAGCTCGCATTTGATTGAGCCCACCATTTGCATGAACTAGAAGGTAACCCCTTGACTCATTAGTTGGAGCTGAATAAGCAATGATTAATAGAAAAATCAATTACAGGTATTTAGCAGATGCACTGGAAAAGAAAATGCAAAATTAATAACTTCCTCACCGGTATAATTAGAACTAGGCTGTATGCAGGGCACAAAATCTTGATTTGTTGGCTGCTTCCACAATGTTTCAAAATCCAGATTTCGACTCACACCGCCCAACTGTCAAATCTAAAGGGGTCAAAACAATGAAAGATGCATAACTACTTTGCACCAACATATAAACCTACTTGACTTGAACCAAAATCCTCGCGATAACAATAACATGAAGCTACCTCTACCGAAAGGGATTAAGTAGAATTTTACAACAACTAAACTTTCTCCCCAGGTTTAAAGAAAGCAAGCTCCACATGATCTGAACTATGAAGGAATATAATCCAAAAATAGCAATACTATTCGTTTCCTCTTATTGTTACAATCTCTGAGCAACCAAACAGAATAATACAAAAAATGAAGAGAAGCACAACAACCTCGTGAGACGAAAGAGGCGCTTTGGAAAGATGCGGCGGAGCCTGCTCTTTCGACAAATGAGGCGGAGTCAACTCCTGCGTCCAACTTTTCTCTGTAGTTAACTTCCGGTAATTAACTTCATGTTGCTACAAAAATAGGGGAAAAAATTAAACCAAAATGATATCACAGCAGAAAAAATATAAATAATTAAAAAATAAATTTCCATATTAGTCATTAGATCCTAACTTTTAAAAATAAAGCTAAATTTCCCCCAAAAAATGGAAACAAAACCAAACGGAAAGTTTGTTTTAAGGAAAGTGAAACAAATAACGCAATGGAAGAATATGGAAGTTCGAGAGGAAAAAGAAGAAAGGGAAAAAATAAAAACTAAAACAAAGAGAGATACTTGAGTGACGGTGGGGAGCTTGTAAGGATCAGACAAGTCGAAAACTGTAGAAAAATTGGACACGTGTACATGGCCGGAGAGCAGTCCCACCAACGCTACTGTGGATATGGCGCAAGTTAGCACCTTCCGCAGCAGCAGCTCCACCACTCTGCGCCTCCGCCGCTGCATCTTTTCTTTCCCTCCTTAAAGAACAAAGAAAACAACAAGTCCGTTTCTTGGTTTCCTAAAACCAAACGGCCAAGAAACAATGTCGACGCTCCGCCATTATAAGGAAAAGATCGCAGCAGCGGTCAACACCTCAACTCCCTCCTTTTTCTGTTTCTCTTTGTCTCAGCGTTAGCGAGAGAAAACTAAAGAGGTCGGCTACATTATTTTCCTATTATTACTAGAATTTTTGGAATTGGCCTCTTGTTTTTGTTCTGTGTTTCGTGCCGCTCAGCTGTGCTTTTGGTCGGTTCATAAATAAGAAGGTTGAGTTCGGACTCCGAAGATTTAGAGGAATAAATATAATAATAAATTAAATTTTAGGAAGAATGATTTGAAAGAGAAAATAAGAGGGCAAACATGAGATTTTAAGATAATGATACTCTTAAAAATATATAAGATTAGTAGCTAACCTTGATACGCATAGTGTGGTCCACTAGTTAAAATATTTTTGTAGCATCAAAAGAAAGAAAGGTATAATAAATATTTTCCAATGATTTTGAGAAGATATGGTTGAAAATAATGGTTTATCTATATATATATATATATATATATATATATATATATTGATAATGTATAATTTTTATAAATTATTAATGTATTAGATATTAACGTCTTATTAATAAATTAATTAAAAAAATTTTAAATCCTTAAAAATAAATATAAATAGAATTTTCTTAAATTGCTCATAAAAACTTAACCTTTTTTAAATTTATTCATTAATTAAGTATTAAATTTTGATACATTGACAATGTATGTAAATTATAGATTATACGCCAAAAAATTAGATATAATAGTTGATAATTTGTATTTTATGACTGAATATTTTATATTATCAAATTGTTTAAGTAGCATTAGACTATATTAAAATTGGGTTTTAGTAAAATTATTTTTGCGGTAATATTAATTTTTAATATTATATATTTTTATTTAATATTAATGTGATACTTAATTAATTTAAGATATTAAGTATTTTAATTATAAGTTTTATTTTTAATTTATTTTTATGATTTAATTTAAAAATTAAACTTACTTAATAAATAAATATTTAGTAAATTTAAGTAGTTAACCTATATTCTTTATATTATTTGGATAAAATTCAAATAGCAAAATTAAAATATTTAAATAATTAATTGAATTAGAGTATTACAAAATATAATTATATTCAAACATAATATATTTTATGCATAAAGGATTACTCAGCCATTACCCTTTTTAGGACAATTTACTACATGAGCAAAATTTTGCTGAGGGAATTTACTGATTTTGGATTAAGGGTTTACTCTTTATCTAAAAATGGTAGTGCGCTAGCTGAGGGAATATTTAAAATAAATATTCATTTATTAAGTAAGTTTTGAGACTATACAAGAGAGGAGAGAGGGCAATGGAGCAGCACATCAAGGGTTTTTCGAGTGCAGCAGCAAAACCACGAATGGATATAGATGTAAATTCCATAGTACGTTAAATTATTTCTTTTCAAAATGTAACATATTATTTAGCAAAACAAACCTAGTACGATCATAATTATTAATTCTCCCCCAATATATAAAACTAACATGTAAAACTTCAAACGTAATTTTGAAAATTATGGATTCAATTTTCAGATAAAAATAGTTTGAATCTATGAAATGAAAAAAATTTATATCATTATCTTTTATCATATGACTCCAAATTCAAAATTATATTTTTTGTCAAACATTAATACCTCATTAGCATTTGAAAGTTAGGTGTAGATTTGCTTTAAATCATTTAATTTGGGTAATAATTATTCCTTGCTTAGTTTATAGTACTCTCAATATGCAAAATACTAGAATCTATATTTTTTAAGAGGTACATCATATGAGAAGTTTTTTTTTTTTTTTTGTGTGTGTGTGAAAAAGGGAACCATTTATAACATAAAAAAGTCAATCCCCATTAGGGTTACAACGAACAAGTCGTGGTTCAAAGCAATCCAGTTTGTCAAACTGAAGATGCTGTAAAATATTATCAAAGAACACAAAAAGATAATTCAGATCTCTTCCCATCTTGGCCATTCTGTCCGCACATCCAATTTTGACGACCTCCGGGCGTCGCATGAGCAACCTGCAATTTGAAACAATTGCACTGTAAGTATGAGAACATTATCCATGACATACCTATGGACACATTTGGAGTTAATCTCCACAATGAGTCTGGTGTAGCCTTTTCTGACCGTCAAATTAAGGCCATCCCTTAGGCTCCAAAGTTCAACTCCCACGCTAAAAGAGAACCCAATGTTACGAGCATAGCCCCCAACCCAGTCGTCATTTACGTATATGAACAAACCTCCCGCTCTGGCTTTACCAAGATTACCCTTCGCTGAGGCATCCGAATTCAGTTTAATAAATCCAGTAGGAGGGGGACACCAACCAATATTAACCTGCGTTTTAAGATTCACAATTCTACTTGGACCCATTACTGCCCAGTATTTCCTTACTCTCTTTTGAAGGATCGCAAGCCATTCCCGATTGGTGGTGGAAGAGCTTTCAAAAACAATCTTGTTTCTCGCAGTCCAGAGTCAGCCAAAGGTTGAAAGCAAAGAAGACCTTTCAGGGAATGTCGCCGAATTCTGTTGTTTCATTAGAATTTAAGTTGGTCCAAATCCATTCATTAAAATCACATATGAAAAAATCTTGGCAACTCTCAAGGACTTTTAAGTATGTTCCAAAGATTCGTCATGAAGATAATAAAGAGTTGTTTCATTTCGTGCAACATTTAAGAGAGTCATAATCAAATATTATATTTCTATGAAAATTGTTTAACTCAACTATTCAACTAACTGAACTAATATATAATTAAATTAAATAATTAAACTTAAACTCACAAAAAAAGAGATTTTAACCTATGATCTCAAAGCCATGGGACCTACTTTTATTACTAAGTCAAAAACTTCAATAGATACTATAATCTATATCAATGCAATTACTATCTTGCATTATTCTATATATTACATAATAGCGAAATGTACCTTTAATTTTTTACAAAAAATAGATATAAGTTCTTAATATTTTATTGCGTCAAAATTAGTCTATAAATTTTTATTTTATTATAAATAAATCATCAATTTTTAAAAATCATTCAATTAAATCTAATTTATTAAATGATATTAATTTTCATTTGAACATTCTACATGAAAAGATATTAAAGGCTTATATCTATTTTATACAAAAAATTAAAAATATATTTAACTATTACGGTTTTTTTATAAAAGATGTTGAAGTTTAAAAATAAAAAAGGTTACAAGTATTATAATTTAAATTCAGACTAATTGAATATTATTTCAAATGAATGATAGATTGTATAAATCATTTGAAACCTTAGATTCTATTATTCATTATGTATGTATATATATATATATATATATATATATATATATATATATATACAAACGATTATACATTTTATTTGGGATTAATGATAATTTCAGTACTAAATAACCGTAAGCCAAGTCAGGGAATTAATTTTATAAATAAAAGAGCAAATATTTTGTAATTTAATTACAATTAACATTTTTATTGAATTTGATAACATAATTTATTAAATAAAAAAATATTAATTAATTGGATTTTCTTAATCTTTCATTGGCCAAAATTTAATTTGGAATTTTTGAAACGACCACTTTTGACGTGTTTACTAGGCAAGGAACCACAACTAAAAAGCTACGTGGCAAGCATTGTGTGGACCACTGAATAAGTGGGATTCCAAAGGCAATCAATTCAAAATCTATTTCATGTCAACTGTGAAAGATAATTTATTGTATTTAAATTGCAACTCTATTTCAGGGTGTTATATTATACGTGGCAGCTGATCCGTGCAAGTTTTAGCTAATCATGATTAAAAATCAGGTGGGCCTTTCACGTTTCCATCTCCATCGCATCAATCAAATTCAAAATGAAAGACCCGCCCACAAGAAAGGAACAGAGGCACATGCAAAAAGACCTCAAACCCCCAAAACCGTGATGGGGTTTCCTTGGGTAGTTGAATAATTTTAAAAGAATTATCATGCACTTCTTTAAAATATAGTTTATAAAAATTACAAAAATTAATTAATTAGTTATTAAATGATCATATTTCAATAATCTAGTTTTACGTCCTGAAGTAATTTAAAAGCTCTATTTATGTATTAAATATACTATATTATTTTTTAATTTTATCTTAAATTAATATGTCTACAAATCATTGTCAAATTAAATAATTTATTTGTACTCGACATATATAAATTTTTAAATTGATATAATTTTTTATCATTTTTTAAAAATAATTTTTTAATATTTATTAATTATTAAAAATTTATTATTACTAAATAAATAATTAAATATTTTTAATTAATTTAAAATTTAACATGCTTAATATTTATAAATAAAAAGCAAAATTCAACTATCAAATGAAAGAATAAATTAATTATTACATGAATGTAAGTACTTTTTTTCATTAAACAATAATGCATTTTTTAAATAATCAATTATCATAAAAGTAATTGTCATAAAGTATTAACACTAATCTTCATCCTAACATAATTTGGATTGTCAGAACTTTGATGGTGAAGTGTAGGCCTCAATCTTAGCAAAGGGCTAGCAATCCAGGAAGCCTACGGTTGCCCCGTCACAATCTTGGGCCTATTTTTAGAGGAATGCTGTTTTATGAACAAGAAATTAAGAATCGACTGTTGCAAAGCAAGAGGAATAACATCAATTGAGTGGTGTCGGTCGAACTTAGTATCAACGTTAAGATCTGCAATGGATATTAATTAAGGATTATTAAAACATAATTATGAAAATTTTAATTTTTTACTTTTATTAAATTAAAAAATAATTACATATATTTTCTGAAGTATCGTTTTAAACAAAGTCACTAGTTAACATTTTCTTAATGTTAATGCGTGATTTTATGAAAATTAAATCCAAACATTCCATATCTTATAATTATTTTGAAAGACAGTAAATTAAAATTGACATTTGTTATTAGCATTCTCCAATTGAATGTCACGTAGCTTTGAATTTTAATCATTAAAATTTTAAATTTTTATTTTAAATCATACAAATTTAAATATTTATGAACTTTACCATTCATAAAATATATAGTATCCACAAACTCAATTTAGTATGGATGAATATACTGTGTATCTAATGTTGTTCAAATTTAATATTTTGAATTTAGATTCATATTTATTATTTGGTATTATTAACAACCATGAATCAAATTTAAGTATAAGAATTTGACTATTCATTAACTTAGCAATTCATGAATCTACACATGAACTTTGTTAACTACGTATAGATGTACTTATATATGATTTAAGTTTAACAGATGTGTGTATATATATTAAATAATATAAATGTCCATGAATCAAATGCATATTTTTTTATTTTAGTTTAATTTTTTTTGTCATTATTTTAGTTTGATATTTATATATTTGAATATGTTATAAAAAGTATAAGTTATTAGTTTTAAATTATTAGAAATTAAGTTATTATTTTTAAATTTATGCATCATTCATTTAAATAAATTGTTTGATTTTTTTGACATTAAATATAATTTTATAAATATTTATTATTAATTTATTAAAAAATTTAATTATCCTCACTTTCATGTACCCATTCGGTCGGAGTGAGAGCTGGTTTTGATAGGCGAGGACAATCTCCTTCTACCTTGGATTCCCTAAATGACATCAAATCTAAACGGATTCTTATTATTATTTCTTTAAAATAAAAAACTCCAAAATTCCGTAAAATATTTTTCTCGAATAATAAAATTTTATCAACTTTTAATAAGCTTAAGATCAATGCGACAAAGAAACATCTAACCTATTTGTCCCCGATAAAATCATTGTTGAAATTAGAAGCAGACTCACAAAATACTACGTGTAAACGTAATAAAAACTCTCCTAAATGCGGGTGATATTAAAGCAAACTTTGAATTTTTTCTTTGTCACTTAATAAATCAATTTTATATATATATATATATATATATATTATGATAATAAGAATTTTTCTTTATATGATTCATATAAAATCTCATCCCTAATCTTAGATATATTATTATTGATATTACTAAATATTTATTAATTTAATATTAAGCAAAATCGAATCAAATCAAAATTGGTTTTATTATTTTATGAACACCAAAATTGTGGCTTAAAGTTAAATGGTTGCTATTTAAGCCATCTTTTTTATTTAAAATCATTAAAAATTGATTCAAAATTAAGAACTTAAGATTATAAGTTCATAACAAATATTAAAAAACCATCTACATTGAAGGAAAAGTGACTTGGAAAGGAAAGCATTACTATCAGAGACGGAACATATATTTCTGTGGGGCTTTTAGTTTCAGGTCAGTGGAAAACTGGCGGTGGAAAGTAAGGGTGTGGTGTGGGTTAGTAACTTACTATCATTTTCAGTGAAACTTCACCCTTCACTTCCAATTATGACTCTGATGCAATCGCCAACTGTAAGCAATACACTAGTATTCGCAGCTGGGACCATGAGTTCACGAGCTTGACAATTGACACTGTAAGCCTATAATGCGGATGCTCAAGCCAAATGAGAAGTTCCTTATCGGTGTATAGTCAGTCACATCATTGTTTAATGGGCAAACAAAACAATCTTGTCAAGTTTGATTTGCATAATTTTGTGCATTTTAGATTGATTTGTGTTCAACTTTAGTATGTTCAATTGATGTAGCTCTCTATTTTAGACCGTTAATGTTTGAGCCATTATTATCCAAAGTTAACTAAGTTAGGGTTATGAATATTTCAGTCAAGCAAACAGGGAAATATGTTGGTTGATGAAGGATGATGGGAAAAGCTGGTTGGGATTGAGATAAGATCGTAGCTAGCTAGCTAATAAGTAGTAACAAATGGTTGTGTGAATTGGCTTGCCTCTTCACCCAGTTCAGCTTAGGAAAGCAAAATTGGGTAGTGAAGCTCCACTTGGCTGAGATCCTGCCCAACATTAAGTCCGACCTAGCTTAACCAGCAGTCTGGGGGCTAACAGGCTCATAATTTTGATCCCAAATTTAGTTTCTCATCTGGGTTTTCGACGGCCCATTCTAAAGTTGGAATTGGTGCTGCTGGTCAGACAGAAATATGCTTAGTCATATTTATAATTTTATCTTCATTTTTTTTATTTTTAATTATTATTTTATAATTTATTTTATTACCACTGATACAATTGAATCTAAATATATCATTGTTAAATATCAATTTCATAATCATCATTATTTTTAATCTCATTGGAACCAATCCTAATCAATCTCATTGTATATCCATATTCACCTTTAATTTACTACAAAATCTTAATTTGTGCTTAAGAAATTGAGTTCTAAAAAGTTTGCAATGAGTTCTACTCACTAAAATTTAAAATGTGGGAGAGTAAAACTACTGTCTACCTCTACTTTTAATTTTTTTAATTAAAAAATATAAAATATTGAATGATCTTTTATCATTTTTAATTTCATCGAAATCAATTTCATCGTCTATCCAAACTTGCCTAAAAATTAACCACTCTCTTCCTATATGAAATTCATTTTCGTTCCCACTAAATCCATGTCTGATTTGGACTATGCTTGGTAGTTCAGACTACAGAGAGAAAACAACAAAAACATCTAAACAAATAACCAAACATTTCCAACCAAGGCAGACAGTGATTGCGGTGACCGACTTTTGAGTCAAATCTGATGCGGTGTCACCTCTGATGATCACAAGAAATGAATCTGTCACAAAGGCTCATGAATAAGAATAATGATATCTCTTAGCAGCATCTTACGTGATATTCCCTATATGTTGTAGTAGTAGACTGCCAGCATGTTGCGAGTGTATGTATTGGTGATGTACAACTCGGTAGGTTGATAGAATATAAGTTTGATTCCAACCTCTTATTTTAAGCTTTTAATGTTAATGATTATAAGTTGCGATAGTATTAGCTGAACTGTCCGAACTGGCTTAACTCTTAACAATTTAAAATCTTGACTTCTTGTTATGCTAGCTAGAAACTAATTTCAGCTCATAAATTTACCATGTTAAGGTTTTTAGTGTGATGTTTAGAATCAATTACTGATCAAATGCTTGGTTGTTTATTCAAGAAATTTGAATTCAAATAATTATTTTTTTTGGTATAAAAAAACTTAGATTTAGCTCTGTTATTTCATATAATCTCTTTAAAATAGATTTGATAATTATTTTATATAATTTATGTTTATGTTATGTATAATCATATGTCGTATAAAATATAAAAATGTTATGTCAAAATTCATATTAATATCTTAAATATATATTTTTAATTTTTATTATATTTATATATAAATTTTATCAAATTTATCTTCTATTACATTTATGTTTATTATTTTCTTATCGTGTTTAAAATATAAAAATATGTAATGGCTTCATGCATATTATTGTTTTTTAATAGATACGTTAAATTTAAATCACATTAAATTATAAGTACATTCATATGTAGTTAATCGAGTTTATGGATAAATATACGCTCCTTTATCCTATTTTCAACTAAGTCATAGTCTTTCTTGTGGAAAAAACTAAATTAGGGTTTATTTCTAAATAATTATTCATGAATAAAAGAAATCAGTTGGATTTGGTTGTGAAAAGAGCCCATAATAATTTTGAAATAATGCAAGTTAAACCCTTTGATTAATCAGCATAAGTAAACACTGACTTTTGAACTCTGAGTCGGTCTTTTAACGGAAATTTCCAGTCCCATTAAAATGGAAACCAAACCCGTCCCTTTCTTCAGAGTCGAATCTGTTTCCATATTCTTCAAGGGACCATCTTTGTACCCAAAAAAGAAGTAGAGATATATGTATGGAGCGTGTATTTTGGCCTAAAGACCGGTAACCAAAGTATATCCTTGATTCTTGTGGCTGAAGAAGACTGAGTCAAAACGTTTAAACTCAACTGGTCCCCCGATCAAATTTGTTAGCTTAAATCTCATCATAAACGACTTTGAACTTTGAATTTACGGAAATTGCCTGGAATTCGACCTGGGTTTTTCTCGCCAGCTGTCCATGTTTTTTTACAGAACTTTTCTGCCAGCTCGAAAGGGTTGAACTAGTTCGTATTGGAAGTTGCTAAGAACTTGAGACCTGTCGTGTTTTACTAGCTGTCAAATCGGTCTTGCCTTTCTTGTTTTTTATTCAGAGAAGTTGTAGGGTAGGGTCCTGCATCATAAATGAAAGTACAACTCTCCTATCACAGATATATATATAAATATATATAGTTAAAGGCAGCTTGAATCTTTGAAATTTGGCATCCCGAGAAATTTCTTGGATGGCGAGATCACGCACGACAGCCATTGATAAATCAGTTTGAGATTTTGCCAGAATGTCTTTGCTGTTCCTTTTTTACACTGACGAAAAATTAAACAATGCCTTCTTCACAAGCCGCGAGCGCATGACAACAAAACTAAGAACAAAAGAATAAAATAATTTCGTACAATAGCAGTCTCTGAAAGTACAATTTTATATTTTATCAGCAAAGTACAGACAGATGTTTGCATAGAGCACATTTAATTAACACGTAATTCTGCTTGATGGGTTTCTTTTTTCTTCTGTAATTTTACAAATTTAAGAGTGTATGTTGAATTGTCGATGCCTGGATCAACCATGATGGGCGTCTCTCAGACTGAATTCGCTTAGAACAATTAACAAGCTAGGAAAATGATACATGGAAAAGAATGAAACAAATAAAAATCCAACAGAAACCGCCATTAATGAACATTGGTGGTGGTCAGAATCTCTCTCATTGTCCTAGAGTGTTCTAAGCCATTAGCTTCCTCCTCCTCCTCCTTAGTTGTTCATGGATGAAGCAACTTTGACAAGAACCCACTTTTCTTCTTCTTATCATCACCTTCTTTGCCTCTCATTCTCGAAGCAAAAGCTACTGATCTGCTCTTGGTGAGTATATTCTTGCCACTGAACAATAACAAAGAAAAAGAAGTACCCTTTCCTTCTGTAGTAAAACGGTAACGATGCATGGGAGATGAATAAGAAGAAGCTGAAGATGAAGAATAATAAGACGACGAAGAAGAAGAAGAACAAGAAGAGGCAGCTGCAGCAGTAGCAATACAACGTGAGCTCGAATTAGCTGATAACTGAGAGAGTTTCTCTCTTAAACAAAGTGAACAAACCCCTGGTGATTGCCGGTGCTTTGGGTGTCTTTTGCATCCTTCATTCGGCTTAGATCGTCCACCTGCAACAGCCTTCGATGATCTTCTGAAGTTCCCCATTAGATTTTGGCCTCTCATCTCTGGGAGCTTGGTCTTGGCTGCTGCGCCTTTGGGCTCTAAAAACTATATATAAAAGCAAAGTGGGCGCATTTCCAAGAGAGTTCATGGGAGGTTTCCGTGGTGTTTACGTATAAATTTCGCTTTGGACTGTTATATGCTGTGCGTTAAAACTGTTGGAGAAGTTGGATTGGAATAATCGCACGGCTCCGATTGAGAGCAAGTGGGATGCGGTCCACCTGATTGTAGAGTCGGTGGTTGAGATGGTTTATGAAATAGGATTAAGTGTGGGATGAGACAAGCTTTCCGTGAGGGCGGCGTAGAAAATCAAGGAAATTTCGGTAATATAATAATATCGGCCATTGGGAAGTGGAAGTGATCAAACAGTGGATTTCAATTCGCTGTATTCAGGCGGAGAATGTTAAAAATTGTAAAATAAATACAAGTAAACGTCCAATAGGATTTTGCCACGTTAACATTGCAAGATAAATTTTTAATTACTTGCCGAAAGAAACAAGAATATTATTGGACAGTCTTTTTGTCTTGCTGTAAGCAAAGTATTTTTATTTTAGTGTCATTTTATTCACCCAAAAAAATAATTTTTTTTTTTTTGCTGGAAAAAAAAAATAATATTTTGAGTGCATGCCTTTGAGTCCCCCCCTCCCCCCAAAAAAATATTTTTACCATTTCAAAATTGAATCATTGAAAAATTAATTTAATCACCTAAGACATTTAAGCACTCCCCATCATGTCACCGTCTCAATTTATTTATTACATTTATTAATAAATCAAAAATATATTAAAAATAGATTAAACTCAAATGCATAGACTAAAGTTTAAAATAGGTTAATTATTTAATTTAAAATCAATTGAAATAAATTAAAAATTCAATTTATATATAAAATCACTAAATATTTAATATTTTAATAGATGTTAAATATATCACTTTATCAAATTTTCATCACGTATAACCAAAGACAAAATAGTATATCGATCACAAACATAAAGGAATAATACCGATTTAAAAAATAAAATTTAAATTAATTTAAATATAAAATTATAAAAAATTCATCGTTTAACGTATGTATTATAATATATACATTGTCTTTGATACTTTCATTGATGTAGAATAATTTTGATGTATTTTACGAAAATTTATTTACAATGAAGCGCCAAAGAAGAATAATAAAAGTCAACAATAAGTGAGTACAATGACTGAAAATTAAGCCATTTTAGTCTAAAAACATGGGTTGACATAGTTTTCGGTAAAGGGGTCCATCGGAGAATTTGCTCCACGGTCGTTGCAAAAGTATTATCACGGTCCATTGAGAGCGCGCTTAATAAGTTGGAAGTAAAGATTACTGTGGTCTCATGACATGTAAAACTCATGTTTGATTGGTTGTTAATGGACACCAAATTCCCATCAGGTCTTTTCTGTCTTCTCCTCGTTAATTTCACATTTAACTCAAGTTTGCAACGGAATTTTACGCAGATTGAATGAAATTATCTTTTCAGCTTTTTCCTTGCAGCTTCAGTAATAGTTCATAATTACCTCAAGAGGACGGGTGTTCTTTCCCCAAGTTTTGTACTAATTAAGCACTTGCTTATTTCAGCCAACTGATATATATATATATATATATATATATATATATATATATATATATATATATATATATATATATGTATGTGTTGAATATTATTGAAGATTATAGGTTTAAGGGAATTTAGACGAATAATATATTTTTTAAATTGGTTAATTAAATTATGAACTCGAAAGTTTCCAGAGATTAATTTTTTTTTTTTTTTTTTTAAATCGTCTATATCACCTCATCCTCAGGGGGAACTGTGGGCTAGAAAGAAGCTTTTCTTTGTGTAGTGGAAAACAAATTAACCAAACAGGGTGTAAGGAGTTGCTTGAGATTGTCATATTCAAAAACTAATGAGAAACATGTCAAAAGCCGAACCCTTAGGTTGGTGGGATTGGGACAAGCAATGTTGGTCTGCTGATCCGTGACAGAGATTTTATTAGGACGCGTAAAGCCTGGTAAGAGTAGTACTTCAAAGCGGGAGTGGGAATGGGATTCTTTCCAGCCATTAAAGGTCCATAACACATCTGTAATGTTGTAATAAAGGCTTTACACACTCATCTATACCTAAACCTCCATCTCTTTCAAAGTTTCTCGCAACCGGGGCCATACGACGTGCTCTCCCATTTCCTCGGCCAACCTATTTACTTTGATTTTAATATCACACATTGCTATATCTTGCAGCGGACAACTAACGCTGGAACTGAAAAAAATCTACGTTTGTCTGTCGACCGTGTGTACCAAATATATTGTATGTCGGCCGCGTATACATAAAGTACTTTCAGGAAGGACATACTTGAGACAAAGGCATAAAAGCTCAAGAAGATACGCAATAAGAACTCTGATCATCTTGAGTTTTTGTAAGCTTGATGCTGAATGATAATTGTTAAACTATAAAATTAGTGGATATCTACCATAAACTAGAGACTTTTATGTAAGAGAACCTTGTAACTAGTTTAGAAGAAACATAGTCGATCAAGGAAAAGAGTTTCAAAGTCACAACATGCCATCTCAAAAAAGAGCAACTGAGAATTTTAGACATTGATTGGTTCAAATGTTCAAGACAGTGTCATCTTATTGCTTATATGACCAGATTTCCCTATCAGTAGGTATCAGCAATAACATGTTATGCATTCATCTAAATTCTATCGATAGATTGTGTTAAAACGCCCTACATTTATCATAATCAACCAGATCTCAATGTTACAGGGAATACTTAATAGTTTAGAAACTAGCACAAAAATAGAGAACTGCCACCCCGAGCTAGTCATTGGACACCACAAGAACATGTAATTTGTTTAACATAACTGCAGTTTGATGACGAAACACAAGATCAAGCAACTCTTCTCACTCCATCTGATTATTTAGATGATTCAGCAATCTCTGCTGTTTTGATTTCTCTTGGGTACTGGGATACATAAGGTTTGAGCTGCAAGAACAAAAAGGACAACCCATACCAGCATAGATGCAGACACTTTATGGTTGAAGCTGTAACTCACAATGAAAAGCTCAAATGTTTTTGGGAAACAAAATAGGGACATCAAGCCTGTGGTCTGATGCATGCAACTCTCCTTTCGGAACCTCTGCAGTGTATCAGTGTATGACCCAAGTGCAGAGATCAACAAAGAATGCCAACTCTCAGCTAAAATAAAGTTCAGAGATAGAACCACATAATTACTCAAAATAAGGCCTCAGTATTGGATAAAGTACATCCCTTTTTCAGGCACAATTAATGTGATAAATTGGCTTCATTAAATACCAAGATCAGAAATCCGAAATAATCAGGCCAAAAACCCCAGAAATGCAAATATATGTAGGGTTTGGTTTGGCAATCCAAAACTATATTTATACTAATTAAGAAGAGTGAATCCTAACTTGCAATTCAAGGACCAACAGTTTAAAACCATTATAGTAGGAAAAAAATAAAAAATAAAAAAAGAGAAATGGCATTGGGCTGGGGTAGAGAGCATAAAGTTTCAGTTATTATTAGCAGAATTCCCTAATTTCATTTCTACACAGACAACAGGCCCAATTCTAATACAGTCAACCACAGTGCTTCCATAGTATAAACGAGCCTTCCTAGGTACAAGCCCAAACCTTAAAAATCAAATTTATAGGGTCAGGACACCTCTGAGGTATTTATTACAGCATCAGAAAACATATTCTTTTCCTGAAACTGCCCTATGAAGTTTGGAAAGGGGAGACTAAATAAGTTTCCGGCACCTTATATAATGCTCTATCTACAACTGTGAATTAAAAAATGCTAGAAAGGAATAAAATTACCTTGAAGTCAGCCAAATCAGGAACTACATAGTTTGGCAACTTCTCCTGCATCAGAACATATCCACCTGCGGCATATTTTTCAGTTATACTCCAAACAGGAAGCAGATACATGCACAGTTCAATCAATTAAAATTACAACGCCTCTTGCCACAGTCTAACCATTGGATTATAGTTCAAACTCTGGAAGTTAAACTGGAACTTTTACTAGTAATTAGTCATCACATGGATCTAATATTAAAAATAACCTCCCAAGCATTCAAGCTATCCGATTTTTTAAAGCTTGCAATCATGATCTTAAAACCTAATGACTCTGAGTATTGAAAGGATTTTAGGCCAAATTTATACAAGCCACCAACTCAAACTATGTTTCCTAGCTTTGACTGTACATGGTTATATTCACATTCATATGATTATCAATAATAGCTTAAGAACCTTAAAAGCACTAGCAGAGATGTTATATATAGAGTATAATATGCAGTATTCAGCTCAAGGCATTTTGATAGTTTACAGGAAAAATTCTCTATGAGATTCAACAATCGCATTCCAATGAATCCGAAGGATCAAGAAAACAGAAATGAAAAAGTTTCGAAGTCCATTACGCTTAATTTTAACATACTAAACCCCGAATCAATGAGAGGAGACAAATAAGTAAATAACCAACTCTATAATTGAATCAATCAAATATCACAAATAAATCCATAAAAAATTTCAATTAAATAATTGCTTAAAAAGATTATTATGCCTTTCAAACCTAACAATAATTACTAAATCCTTCAAAACACACACACAAAAAAAAATTTATAACAGCAATATATATAGAGAGAGAGGGAGGGCAAGAAGTGAACGGAACCTTTGCGAGTGTGGAAACCAGTAGACCTGCAATTCTTTCCCTTGTAGTAATCTCTTGGGGCTCGTTTCGACGAGAGGATGTCGAGTGATGAGGTACGCTTCCTTCGAAACGCCCTTCCTATCCCTAATATCAGTCCAAGAGGCATTTTTCTCACGTTTTAACCAAATTCTTAAACCCTGAAAGCCATAATTAAGCCATATGTAGTGGACAACAAAATTAATCTACCAACCATAACTGGCACAAGTAGAAGGAAACTTACCGGTTCGAGGGTTTAGCAGATCAAAGAAGCAGAAACGAGTAGCAAGGGTTTGGGGGTTCTCTTAGGAAAATGACCCAGTAGGCCCAGAAATATTTGGGCTGAAAGCTTTTAAGTTTAAAGAAAGCTCGGCTTTGAACCTTAGAAGCCTAAATTCTCTTGACTCTTTAATTAATTGGTAATTTTTCAAAATAAGTGAAAGTTTTATATATGATATATAATTTTTATATATTATCAATATGTAAAAGTTTCACACCTTATTAATGAATAAATTAAAAAGATGTTACGCTGCAAATTGTAAAAAATTATTTACATTTGTTTTTAAGGGCTTAATATCTTCTTAATTTGCTTATTAATAGAGTGTTAATCTCTTATGCACTTATACATTCTCAATGTATCGTATATAAATTCTAAAAAAAAATTAATATGATTTTATTTTAACTATTTTTTTATTCCTATTTGATATATTGATTGTGAAAGTTTTTAATTGTATAAATGAGATTAAAAACTATTAATTTTTATTTTTTAAATACTTTAAAAAATGTATTACATTGTTAATTTCAATCATAGATTTTAAAAATTTTATTAACAATATATCAAAAGACTATTTTATTTAATTTTTTCCCTAAATTACTTCCATTCTATATTTCAAAATTCTAATATTATAAATTATTTTTGTATTCATTTTTAAAATTTACTAAGCATTCAAAGTTGTTAAAACATTATTATTTTATATTTTTTTGTCCATGTAAACCTATAACCAAAACAAATGTTAACTATTGTAGTACTGATTAAATAAGATAATAATTTAAAAAATAAAATAATACATTTATATAAATTTTTTAAAATAATATTTTAATTATATTTCGACTTGGTATGGATGTGGGGCAACGAGGGAAAACGAACAAAATAATAAAAAAATAAAATTATTTTTTTATTAAAAAATATAATCTTATCGATTTTTTTATCATTTTCAACCTCGAACTAATCTTTAAGTAAATATTGGACAATTGTATTCAAAATAAATAAATAAATAAAGTATCATTTATAAAATAAGAAAACAATAGTAGCACGCTAAGTCGAAAATGTCAACTACGCTAGAACCTAGTCTATGAAGGCTTTAATAAAATTTCCTTTTTGATCAAATGATTTTGCAATCAAGATTGCTAAAAGTCACACTACACTATCTATTTGTTAAGGGAAAAAAAACATGCTATAAATAATTAGTAACGTTAAGATCTACATAAAATCTATTAAAACTAATTTATAAAGGTATTGGCCTATTGGGACACACTTGTCCTCAATCAGTCAATCAATATTAATCAATTTGAAGCAGCAATCAATTATAGAGAAACATCCCATGTCAAGCAAGCAAAATAAAAACATAAATTTAATTATTATTTGAATTTAATCAGTTAAATTTAAACTATTTAAATTATGATTTCATTGTCAAATTAAGTTTGACTATGTAATAATCTATTTGAGTTATTTATTACTTTAATTTATTATTTTTTAATATATAATTAAAAATAATAAATTAAATTTATTAAATTAAATTTAAATTGCTCGAGTTTTTTTTTTTTTCCTTTGGCTTGATTGTTCCAATTTGACAAAGATAATGTCGATGATAATGACGTCAAATCCAAACCTTCTGCAAAATGAATTAATACACGTGCTTGGAATAATAAAAAGAGAGAAAAAAGAATATAAGGTAGCTCTGTATGTATGTATGTATGTTATCTGCACAGTAGAATGTCCATTTTTATATTGTTATTGTACTATTATTAACAACAGATAGGCTTATTAGGAATTGAGGCTATGTTTGGATTATACTAACATAGGCCTATCAATAATTGAGGTTATGTTTGGATCTAATAGCATGTTTTGATGTATTTGATTTCAATTGCTATGACACATTGTGTCTTAGTTCACATTTTCACTGGATCGAATTTTTACTGTTTAGTGCAACGAGTTGTTTTCAATATTATTCTTAATTTTTTTAATCTTTAACATTAGATTATTGAAAATTTTATTTTTTATAATTAATTATATAGTTATAAATAGTTAGAATAATTTATTGATTTAATATAATATATAAAAAATTAATATATGTATAAATATAAATAATAATTTTCAAATATTTAGAAAACAAATTTATTTTTGAAAAAATATTATTTGATTTAAAATTACTTTAATAATTTATTTAATTTATAAAATATCAAATATATACTATAAATTTTATTTTATATCATTAATAGTTAATTTTTCTTCTTATTACATTTTATCTCATCGTATCATTACACTTATATTCAAATATATATCTTATATTTTTATTTCACTAATATAATATTTAATTTTATGATCAATATTAATTTTAATTTCACTAAATCAATTTCATTGCTAATACAATAACCCTCGCAATCACAGTACCATTGGCTTGGTGATGATGCAGAGAAAAATGGAGGGTGAAAGATTTGGTGGGTTCTTGGGATTGCCACAAAAGTCATGGAAAAGGCGTAGCTAGCCTAGATTCCATGGAGCATTAACAGTCAAACATAGATGACATGTGGGACCCATTTGTGACATGAGAGAGACTTGGGGGATTCAACAGTCACAGCAGCTTTTGGTCTGTCCCTTTCCCACCCTAACTACAAAAGTGTAATGGGACGAGCGTTGTCTCCTCCTCCACATGTTATAAACCCAACGTTAGATTAGGCGGGTCGTGAGTCTGATTTTGATCACACGACATTGATTTCGGTGAGATGATTAAAAATTAATAAAAAATAAAAAAATTATAAAATAAAGATAAATGGTAATCTTTTGTTTTGTAACTGCTCACGAATCACACTGAAAGTCCGGTAAGAGCTAAACTAACCCTAAGCATGCTAGAGAGATGTTCCGATTCCATTCAAATCAATTGCAACTACAAACTGTCTTAGGCTGTTTTTTAACGAGTTGATAATCATCAATTGCAATAAAAAATTTAGAAACCAGACTGAAGAATGATGGCTGTTTCACGGATGAGCTGAGCTGGGGCTTTCATATTTTGGTGTCTCATGGTTGAAACTTGAGAGATTAGCATTAGCCATATTGCTCCCCTTCTTTGAAGAGAAAATGGGTGGTGGGTTTCTCTGGTCTAAACCATAGACAAATCCCCTTTGATTAAAGGAGTGGATGGTACTAGTGCCCAAAGAAGAGAAAGAACTCCATTGTTATTTTTTTTCTATTCAATTTTTGTTAGCTATATAGGTCAGGATCTACTTTTTACCAACCACATGGACTGATGGGCGCTCATCAGAAAGGAGAAACAGAAAAAAGATAGGAGCAGAGAGGTTCTCCTTTGTCTGTCAGCTATTCACCTACTATGGGGTGGTTTTGGTAGGCTGGCTCTCTTGAATGGAATACAGCTTTAGCCAGTCCTGTTTCGCATTTTAGCATCCTCAGGCAAATTTATCAATTTCAAACGTGCCAAAAAAACGATATAAATAAAAAAATATATGAAAATAATATTAATTAAAAATTAATGAGATAAAAATAAAAATTAATTTTAAATTTATTATACTAATATAATTTTTTTTTATTTTATATTATATGAATACAAATTTTACACGTACAAGACTTCGAGTTTTGAGGTCAAACCAATGGTTGGCCAAAAAGAAAATAAAGGAACTGTGTGGTAGGACTAGAAGGAATGCATCCAGCATCCAATATGGACATTGGACGAGCCAGCCTCGTGCAGCTGCTCTTTGAATGCTCTAACAGGGTTCTTACTTTCTCATCTCCTCAGCCAATGCCCTGGATTGAAACGGCACGCTAAAGCACATGCACTTAAGAAAAGACATCTCCTTGATGTGAAATCCTCCACTTAAACTCCAGTCAATTAACCACTTGTTACAATAATTTCTTTTATATGACAAGAAATTAGCAGCTTATTCTAAATATAAAGACTACATTTTAAGATCATTTACCTTCTTTCTTTTGTTTATATTATATAAATAAATTTTACAGCAGCCGTTCATTGTTGCAGCATATACTAATTGCCACAATAGAAGAACAAAACTCCTAAAATGCAAAACTTTTAATGCTATTTTTATTCCTTCTCCAAGAATTCTGAAAGCTTTCTGGTTTTAGGGACTTCATTGTTTTTACTGTCCCGTGAAGTACCATTGAAGAGTTGGAGCCTGATCAACTGAGAAGAAATTGCAAGATTCCTCTGCAGTAAACATACATTGGTCTTCCACTTTCACTAGCTGGGGGTAATACATATTACCCAGAATCATTCTTGAGTCAAATGGTTGAAACCAGTGATGATTTGATGAATCTGAAGATGAATAAGATCCATTAAACTGGAAAGAAGAACAATAAGAGGGTGATATCAATAACTGAGCATTGACATTGCTTTCTTGTTTAACAATTCCATTGGAATCATCAACATTGTCTCTGAAATTATGGTCTTTTGTCTGCTGTGAAAATTTCGGAGAATCTTCTCTAACAGAGTGGCTGCTTTCTGAATTCTCTTCTTTGAGCTTAGCTTTCAACTCTCTCAACTGCAAATTTAGCATCCAAAATCATATCACCTTCAAGAATTTTAACTTCTAATTACTGCAACCAAAATGGGATTTTAACTGATAAACCATACCTTTGCAGTTGAAGCTTCTTTTTCTTGTTCAAGATTATTATAGTCAAGCTTAAGAGCATCATAACTGGCCTTAAGGATTGCATAGTCTTTCTCCAACTGCTTAGTCTTCCACCGGGCACGGCGATTTTGAAACCAAATCGCTACTTGCCTAGGCTGCATGCCTAATTCTTCTGCTAGTTTCACCTTTCTCTCAGGCTCTAGCTTGTTATCCACCTCGAAATTCTTTTCCAAGGCCTTAACCTGATCGATAGACAATCGCCTTTTCTTCTCTGTAGCTTGACCAGCTTCTTCTAAGCTGTCTTCCTCCTCTAAACCATCTAATATTGCCTGGAATTCCCTGCTGTAAACTTGCTTGTTCTTGGAATTCTTCTCCTCTGTATAATCAACAAATTTAACTCATTAACATGGGCTACACGAAATATATATTTCAGAATTTTCTTACTAAACTGTTTGGTTGTTGGAAAAATCAAGAAAATAAATATAGAATTTTCAAGTCTAACTCAACAAAAATGGGTCTAAAGTAAAAAGAAGAAAGAGATGTTTCTGTACCTTTAGGTGGACAGATGGAAATCAAAGCTTCCAGGGAACCTGAAGAACTGAGACGCTTCATGATTTAACCAGAAGCAGGAACCTAAGCTGATCTTTTCAAGGTACTCTTCTCTGTAGCTGAAGGAGGCTTCTAACTTTCAAGTAGGTTTGCTGTTTTGCTTCTCAGTTTGGAGACGCCATAATTACCAAGAATACCATAAATTGAGTCATTAAAAGATGACGAGAAAGGAAAAATGTTTGTACAAAAGGGTAAGAGAGAGAGAGCTTTCTTTCTTTCTTTCTTTCTTTCTTTCGATGCTCCAAAGTCGTTAGCTTCTAGTACTTGGAGGAAATTAAGAATGAAGCAAAGTCATTGATCTGCCAAGAATTAGAGAATGAAAGGAAATGAGTTCCAAATTAATAAGAAGAAAAACTCTTTCTTCTTCAAAGTTAACTACACTATTGAGGGACAGAGAGACCTCTGAAAGGAACCTGCTTCACTGGGAGCTGTTATATAAAGGCTTAAAGCCTTAATTAACTGATGTGGTTGAACTGTTTGAAGTGATTTGAAATTTGTCATCTTCACTTTTTTTTTTTTTTTCTTTTATGGTCCATTTTATGATATAATTAGCTATAAACTTATTTGATGAGCAATTATATTAAGATAATATAGTAATTAATAAGTTGATGAGTTATTCATTTTCCTTCTAATTTGCTTTTTGCCTTTTTTTTTTTTTTACCATTTCTTGGCAAAAATAAGTTCAACCACAAAAATAAGATTAAACTTGTGATCTTATTAGGGTTGTTTAATATTTGATATAAACAACAGAAATACCTAAATTCAATGATTTAGTCAGATTCATTTTATTTAGATTAATCATTCTGGTTTGAAACCAAATCAAATTATTAAGTTTGGTTTCAATTCAATCTTCATTTAAAAAAAAATAAATCATATATTTTATTAACGTACATATCAATTTTTAAATTAATAAATATTTAATTATTTATTCGATAGTAAAAAAATTTCAATCCTAAATATATATTGAAAAAAACTCTTATTTTCAACTAAAATAATAAAAATATCATACCGATTTAAAATTTTACAATATATATATATATATATATATATTTAATTAGCCAATCGAACTAAAAACCTTGAGCTTTCCTTGTCTTTGGTTGTGAGGAAGCAAAATATCTACATATATATAAATACAAGGCGGTCATTTTGCCACATCCAACATGGAAAATGAATTAAATCATTCGGAGGATTGGCTAAAGTTATAATCCTTGTGGAGACAAAAGAAAAACAGTAAGTAAATAAAACGAGTCCTGCAGAATTCGCTCTAAAGTGCATTAAAATTAATTAACTTGTGGCTATTTGGTTGGAACAAAATAGTTTGGTATAAAACTGCCTATGCCTAACCCCAAATAGGGGAGGCAACGTATCTTCTTCTATCATTTCTATTTTGGATGATAATGATCTCAACGTTGGTTACAACATGCACTTGTCTCATGATTCAGAGTCAGGCATTGCATTAGAGTTCCAAGACTCTTTAGTAATCAAAATTTGATCTAACAGTGGTTTAATTCAATTTACCCGAAAAAGGGATTCAAGTTGTTGAATCAAAGATTTGATCAGAAGAATTCTGTTCTAAAATTAGGTCCATAAGAGTAAAATATCCAAGGGTTTTGCTTAATTTTGTTTCAAAGCATGTGATTGTGAGATAATCTTGTGAACATCAACTAGAAGGGTTAGACCAATGGTGATAGGATCACCAGAAACACATCTACTTCAAGACTATAAGAGGACAGAGAAAACAATTGGCAGAATTTTATCTGAATTTCCTTGTAGAGTCGTTAAGTGGGCTCCCCCCCTCCATTAAAGGTGTCAATGTCTCATTGGATATAGTTTCTTAAGTTTTCTCCATTCAGCAGTGCAGATGCTGCACTATTTTCCGTGGTTTCTTCTTCTTATTCTTTTCCTTAAAAGGAGTCCTGACCTTGGTGGCTCCTTCAAAGGCTGCGGCATCATTACGTTGCTTTTGCTTCCACGATGGCTACATCATTTTCACCATTGTTGTCTTTCTTGCTTTGTGAAAAGACTGACTTTAACTAAGAGGCAGTGTTTTTTCATTTACTTGTATGAAACAACTTTCCATTAGGGAACATTCGTGTTCTACCACAACTCCCATTCTTAATAATTGCGCCGTCCTGTTAGCAGCTTAAGAACTCTCACACGGTTCTGTTTTCCAACTTTTTTTTTTTTTTCTACAATCTAAAGTATCTCGTTAATTATGAGTTGATTTCAACATCAAAATCAAAGTTCTGGAAAATTGGAGTTGCTGCAATCCAGAGTTCTGTTTGGAAGATATAACTTGGGTTTGCTAACCAACATACCTTCAACCAAAGGTTTCATAAAGCAGAACAGTCCCATTGCACTAATGCAGATTCTTCAGCCTTTATCTCTGCAACACTGATTTTATCCAATAACAGCTAGCCAAGTACTCCCAAGAAAGAAAAAGATGCATTATCACTTTATCAGTTGACTTGAATTGATCAATTTCAGTTCAAAAAATCACCTTAGGTTGGGGAAAGAAGATAACAGAAATAAGCTTGCAATTTATACTTCAAGCACCGACTTCTCTGAACTAGTAAATAACAGCTAATTGAGACTTTGATATCTGTCAACTCTAAAGCAGGTCGACAGTGCAAGCCCACAATACATCTCATCAGTCTATAAAGCTTAAGGATGAACAGATTTGTTACTGGAAATGGTGGAGATATTTCTCAGAATCTGATTGATTCTGGGGTTATCCATTTATAAGCCAAAAAGAAACTATGGGATAAAGAACATTTTTGTGAGTACATGTCACTTTATTGTAGCTTCAAGGGGATCGTTGCAATGCCAAGATCTTAGCAGTTGGAGTCCAAATCTCAATTGAAGATCACCTCACATCAAGTTAAGAAGTATGGTCACACGGCATTTGTATGAATTGTTGAAATCAACGCAATCCTCACTAAGTCACTATCACTAAAATTGAAATTTAGTTTGAAATTGATTTCAACGTAGGTAAAAACTCAATCTCGTTGTTGTAGTTGCTCTAGAGTTGAAGTACTTTTCGAATATTTCTTGTTAACTATCTTCGAACTTACATATGAGAGAGAGAATGATTTTATTACTCTCATCATTTCTTATTTGAAGAGATCTTTCTTCAATTAGTACAAATTGACTTGTTTCATTAAAGGTCACTAGGATCATACTTAATCGAAATCATACTATTCAATTCGGGTATATTATTATTGGTATTATTAAAATGCTCATTAATTTGACATTAATCAGAATTAAATTTTTATCAAATTGACTTTATTAATCCACTAAACGAGATAAATCCAACTGGAAGCTTATTGAGCTATTCCTTTGGGGTTGAATATCTCAAAAATGAAGGCTACCAAACATCCTTGAATGTAACATCTATGATTTCTAATTCTAGAAGGAAAATGATGCATGCTTCAGTTTCGTGTAGGTAACAAACCCCTCCAAAAGGAGCAGTTTTGAGTCTAATGCAAGATAAAACAGGGAAAAAGCATAAGCATAGAATGAAGTTGTAATAAAAGGGTAAATAAGGATAAGGCTTTGAAAGGAAAAAGAAAAAAAGGATTCTGATAGGTAGCTTACTGCCTTACTTGGGTGGGGGGTTAGGACAATGACTTTAGAACCCTATAGGAAGAAGGAGAGCAGCTTTTGCTTTATGCTTTATTTCTTATTTCTTAGTGATGTCCAAAAGGATAGGATGGGCAGGAAGTGAAAGAGGGAATCTTGCTTGACTTTGTGCTCTCCAATCTAATCATCTATAGAGAGATGTTTTAAGGATTGAGACATAAATTTGCTTAATTTTTTAATTTTTTTTTCAAAAAGAAGTGTACAATTGGGTGGAAAAGTGTTATGAACAGGGCAGAGTTCACACCTTTTCAAATACTTGCTTCACAAAGGTCTGAATAAAATGACATTTTTCTTCTTTTCTCAAGGACTCTACTTTGCTTTACAACTGGAAAAAACTTTCCTTATGGTATTTTTTCTGTTGTGTCTGAGATGCATGTTTTAGATTCTTCTTCAATGGCTTATCACCAATGTGCATTTCAAGAAAGGATAATGAAAGCTCTCCTCAGTAGATTTTGCTCAGTTTATGATCTGTCTCAGTTGAAACGTCAGAAAGCAAAATAGGGTTACAGTATTTGCACTATTTTTTCCCTGTTGAGCATTTCGCAATCCTGCATTTTCAAAAACAACTGCTACATTTTGGCAAGCAAACCATCCATTGGAAAAGGGAGAGTGAGAACAGTGGAAAGAGAAAATCGAGCTCCATCATTTCATGGGTTTAATTGGTAACCTCTGTCTAGCTTCTGATAAACCTACCGTTGCCTTCCATATTAAGAAACCCGAGCTGCATTATTGGGCAATGTAGTTAACATCAACAGCAAATGCCAAGCAAGATAATTAACCCAAAGCACCGCAATTTTCAACTCTAAGTCGTACGTTCATGGAAAAAAAAGATGTGAGTTTAGAAACTCGGTCACGCCACTGCTCCGTAGAGTTCGTATGGCTATAGTAGTAGGCACGGCGCACGGGAAGCAGCCATATGGAGTTATGAATCCTGGAAAGAGGCAGTCGTAAGTGAGTTATGGTCCCAGAAAAAGAAAGCAGAGTATAAAAAGTTGCCATCGCCAATCAGGGAGGGCAGGGGGGCCACTCTGGCCAATGAACTTCTATGACTTATAATAGTCGGATAAGGTTCTGATAATAAATCTATTACTGTCTAGGGACCAGAGGTTAAGTAGGTTTCGGACAATGATTTTTAAGTACTTATTATGAGAATTTGATTATAAGTAATAATTTTTTAATATGATATTTATAAATTAATTATTATTAAAATAATATTTAGTTTAATTAATATATTAAATAGTATAGTTATGATTTTTAATTTTATTATATTTTTGAGTTAAATTAAATTTAAATTTATAAGTTAAACTTTGACTTAATATATAAATATTGAACAAGTTAAGGTAATTAACGATTATTTTTTATATTATATGAGTAAAATTTAGATAATACAAATCAATATAATTGAAAAGCTAATCAAATTTGAATATTTTGAAAAATAATTGAATGCGAATAAGAATATTTCAAAATTAACGAGTATGCGATGACATATAGTTTGTACATAAATTCTTTTCATATTGGACAATTCTTGACCACTTTTCATGCTGGACAATTCACTCAATATACATTGCAAGAAAGTAGACAACATAATTTATATATATATATATATATATATATATATATATTTAGCACTTATACCATATTAAATCTTGTTGTTAAGTAAAATATATAAATTATCATATCAAAAATTCGTCAATAGTATCAATACATCATAAGCAAATATTTTTTTAATCTATCAAAATTAAATATAATTTTTATTAAATTTTAAATATCACCCTTTTAGTAGAGCATATTACCTCAATTTGTTCTCCCTCTTTCTCCTCCTTTTCCAATCAATCAACAAACAAATCGCTTTCAAGCTTCCGCCAGTCTTTCCTTTCAAGTCAAAGTGCTTCAGAATGTGAAGATAAACAAATCGCTATTGGCCGCGTGAGTTAACATTGATGCAAAACAAAGGAAGCGTGAAACACAATATGAAAGGAATTTCCAACCAGCTGTAGTTCATTATTAATGGCTTTAGTACTTTGAGACAAAAAAATTTCCAATAAATAATATTTTCATTAATAAAAAATAGTAACCAGTTAAGAAAATACGAAAAGCAGGAAATGTAAGAAGATATATAAGTGAAGATCTCAGTGGGGTGAAATTCCTTATGAAGCAGCATAAGGATCAGCTACAAAATTTATGCTGCTCTTGTTGTTGCCTGTAAATTAGATTTCTTTGATCTCAATCTCAGAAGCCGAAGCAAATCAATTCAATCTTGTATATTTAATTGCAACTCTCATCTTGTCCTGAAGGAGCACAGCAGGAGGATATATCAATTCCAGCAACTTCCATGGCATTGCAGACCCATTCAGGGACATCTCCTTTCGGAAACTACAAGACGAGAAAGTATCGTAAGGTTGAAGATCCATTTAGTACAACGTAAATATTTGCATAAATGACCACTTAATAGAATACCAAATTGATGTAATAAATGACCATTTAATGGAATATGAAATTAATCTAGTCTTCCAGCTTTGGTAAGTTTCATACAGCAAGGGTGCTAGCAGTTTATAAAGGAGAACCATAATCCGGATGCTTGTCAACCAAGCAGCCGGGAGAAACCGAGACAACAAATGAAAGATAAATATTGCATAATCACAATCAAAGTGTCAAAGCATGAACACAAGCACATGCGTACATTATATACCAGCTTTGCCTTAGAAACTGAAGTCTAAAGGCTGGAAATTACAAGTTTTAGAACTAGCAAAGCTTACCATGTTGAAGGGGGAAAAAGTTACTAAATATGATACTAATCATTGAAATTTGAATAGTATAATGGTAAAAAATATTGCTAACAATTTTTTTTCCGGCCGCTGGGTAAGAGTGGCTAGCAAGATGGCATCATACTCAGATCAGCAATGAAGACAAGACATTATTTCATCACTTAAAACTTGCATCGAAAAAAACCTCAAAATATTTTTAAATTTGACCCAACCACTATCAGAACCAAGTGAGCACCAATGTTTTGGAAGAATGAAAGAATGAAAAACTGAAATAGATTAAACAACTAGACAAAATTAAAAAGATGGAAGATGTGAAGCACAACTGGAAAACTCTTAACATTTTAGAAAAATCAATGGTGAGAAGAGAGAGAAAGATAGAGATGCAAACCATTTTCTGCAAAAAGTTGCATACGAACCTGCAAAGAACATTAAGAATATTATATTAGCTTCTATTACATGAGAAATAAAATATGAAAGCTGGACAAAGCAAGAGGCAAACATACTCAGGAAACCTCCCCTGGACTATGGATGAGTGTAGATTTCTGCTAAGCTGCAATTGTGAAAAATTTACTCTCACTCACTAAAAATAAGAAAAATGAGAGCAGCAAAGCTTAGAACATAGAAGTTTTAGTTGTACCTGCATCATGTAATATAAATTATGATAGGAAAGAAGCTGGGATCCCATAGCATCCTTCGTAACAAGAGAATGGATGTAGGCCCTCGTATAGTTTTTGCATACCTATATTTCGGTTAATGGAGTAATGCCAAGATATACCAAAAAAGTTCATATATTAACAATTTTAAGCAATTTCTCGTCAAATGCATACCATACAAGCACATGTAGGATCAATAGGGCTGGTATCATCAGCCATCGACCTGTGCTTGAGTTTCAGCACTCCCTGCAATAAGTAATTGAATAACATCAGAACACTAAATTTACATTTAAAAAAATGGAGTGTAATTAACACCCTTTAGGGTCACAATCCTTTTAGAGCATGTGCCACTAACTTGTTAACATTCATAATAGAAAGATCAATTCATAGGCAGGTAAACTTATAAGACCAAATGTTTAGCATAGCTATAGATATAATGATGAACAAAACACATCAGGCACAATTCATATTAACACCTTCAACGAGAACAGAAAATATAAGCAAGTTGATGCCTAGGGCAATAAACATCATTCATATATGAACCAAATTACATGATACCACATAGTTAACCAGACTGAAAACATTAACTCAAAAAATTTCTAAACATATCACCTTAGGAACAAGGGCAGTGCCAAAACGAGCAGTTCGAGTAGGATAAACACAGTCGTACATGTCAGCACCTAAGGCACTACAAACTACAATATCCAGTGGATACCCAACACCCTGAAATTTAGCAAGTAGAGATTAATGATTTAGAGTAATCTAAATGGAAAAACAAAAAAAGTCCAGTTCATCAGAATCTAATTATGTAGAGTACAATGATAAAACTCATTTGTACCATGACATATCGCGGTTTATCTTCAGGCAGTGCTGCAGTACACTGAGCAACAACACGCCAAAATGAATCTTTATCTTCACCGCCTGAAAGACCACCAATAGCATAGCTGTCACATAAGTAAACTTAGTTAATTCATCTTATTGTTTACTGAATCTTTACACTGTTTAGCAGAAGGATGGTTGTAAAGAGAATCCAATATTTATGAATGTTAACAACAACAGAAAAAGAGTTCAAACAGAAATTGGCAGGTAAGTTGAGTAATTATAGGTAACTAAAAGCAAGTAATCAGAAAAAATAAATTAAAAAGAAACAACAAGGAGCTGGCACTCAACATAGCAAGCAACTATTCTTTTATTACTTGCTTAGCAAATATATGACACAGACTATCAGAATAACAGGCAAGTAGCCTATCCTAGCTCTAACAGCTCCTCTCTCAAGACTAATAATGCTAAGAACCAAAGAAATTTGGATATTGGAGTTATATTTTCTTAGATGATCAGTCATTTTAAGTGCCAATAGTAAAATCAACCTTCTATTTCTAAGCCAGGAAATGACTTCGACATTGAAATGCAATGAGAAAAATTCTGTGGCAATTTGCTAGTCTGAAACATCAAGATCTAATCATCTACCATAATAGATCTTCATAGGAACATAACATAATTAGGAAACTTTTCATTGATATAGAATGCACATACCCAGGTAAATTTCGATCCACCAACCCTCTAACACATATATCCCTGATAAAAAAAAAGTACCAGAAAAGGGAATAAAGTTACTAGAAGTACTATTAGTAATCAATAGGGGAGCAAAACACAAATCAAATAGCAAGGTTCCAATCAGAAATTCACCTTAGTATTGGATCTAAACCACCTTGTACAATACCAAACAAGTTCTGTTCATGTGGTCTTTTGTGAGCTGTCCATAAGATCAAGGCAGCAAAAAAATACCTAACTCAATCAGAAATGCCACCATCAATAGAATGACAATTTGACTACTTAAGAACAGAACCCATTTAAAAAAAAGAAGAAGAAGAAAGGGCACGCCAGAAAAAGAGCTATAGTTAAATGAGAGATGGAAAACTGAGGGAACCAAGTGCAATAAGTAAAAGCAGATATTTAACAAATTAAATGGCATTCAACAATAACAATAGGTTACTATTGTATGACTATAACACACTGCCTAATAAAGAAAAGAACAGAACCCACTTAAAAAAAATAAGTAAAAGAAAAGAAGAAGGGAGGGCATGCCAGAAAAAGAGCGATAGTGAAATGATAGATGGAAAACTGAGGGAACCAAGTGCAATAAGTAAAAGCTGATATTTAACAAATTAAATGCCATTCAACAGTAACACTAGGTTCCTATTGTATGATTATAACACACTGCCTAAGAAAGAAAAGAATAGAACCCATTTAAAAATTAAAAAAAAAATTAAAAAAAGTTGATATTTAACAAATTAAATGAGAGATGGAAAACGGAGGGAACCAAGTGCAACAAGTAAAAGCTGATATTTAACAAATTAAAATGACATTTAACAATAACACTATGTTACTATAGTATGATTATAACACACTGCCTAAGCACTTTCAAAAAAGCTTCGAAACTCCAAGTATCCAAGCCTGACATTAAGATAATTAACTCCAAGAAGCAGGCACAGGTACACAAGGCAAAATGCTTTTTTAAAAACAAGGATCAATTAAATGTTTTCAGCCAAATGGTCAATTTATCCATGAATGAACCATGAGTAACATTCAGTCTTAAGCATAACTACCATCTATGCATCTGTCTATCCAACGAAGGGTACGATACATTGCCTCCTCGACTCGTGGACCAGTAATAGTTGTTTTCACCACATCATCAAGAGCCATTATGATATCTGCTCCAATTCTATTCTGTATAATTGTCGGGAGAACATAAAGTTAACATGGACTATTCAACGCATACAGACAATAAGAAAGAAAGTTTCAGGATCCTATCTCTCCAGGTTACTCTTAAAAGTTAAAAGAGCAAGGGATCAGGAATAAAAAAGGTTAAGACACATAACACAATTTCTGTTTATATATAGACAAAGCCAACAGGTTTTGATAGTAACTGGTCCTTAGCTTTTGCCAGATCTTTATACTGCCGACCGTCACAAACTAACAAACACAGAAGTAAAACTCTCAAAGATATAATCTACTAACGGTAACCAATTTGAGAAAATTAAACTATCAAGCACTTAAGAAATGTTTACCACAATAAATAATGTAACAAGAGTAACAAAAATAAGCAAAAGAAATGCACCTACTTGGATTTGAATAGATTCCTCTGGTGTTAGAAGCATCGGCTTTCCATCAACTGGAGACTGAGTTGAGAAACATGAAAACTAGGTTACAAGTAAAACGGCACAAGAGCAACAAAAGGAGTAACAAGAAAGAAGTATGCTTGCAGCTAGTATTTGAGCAGATTATTATACTTCAACTCCTTTTCATTACATAGACTTCAGAAATTTCATGAACACCAAAGAAAAATAAGAATAACGATGACAATTACCTGAAATGTTACACCCTTTTCAGTAATGTCAGCTAAATGTAGCAGTGATACCTATAAAGTTATCGGCAAGAGAGATTGTCAACTTTAATAGCATATATATATATATATATATATATATATATATATATATATATATATATCACTAAAACTGAAAATTATTGTGGATGAAGATCTCTAAAAGATGTGATGAGCCAAAATGATAAACAGTTGAGATCATGACTTAATACAGCACAGTAACAATGTTATCATGATTTAGAGAAAGAAAAACAAGTCAACATTATAGTTTCAAATTCTTATTCATTTTTTTATGATGCAAGTGCACAAAAGCCACAGAAACTGTACATATGCATGCAAGTACACGAAAATTTTTAAGAAAAGGATAAACAATGCAATGAACCAAAACTTTAGAGAAACACAGCACTATGTCAAAACAAAAGTCAACCATTTGAAAGCCTCCGGAATCAGTCAGCAATGCTCTAGGCCAGTTCATAAATTTGTGAAGACCACCCAATTCATCAATAAGCTCAGATGTAGGACGGAGTGCCAAGTGATATGTATTCCCAAGAATTATTTGACAACCAATCTCCTCAAGCTGGTTAGTTGTCAAACCTTTTATTGTACCTGCAACAAGGAGGACCAATTATGTCTTCTAGTCATTCGATTTAAGACATTGAAGGCACAAAATGCAGAGAGTTGATGCATGCTCTAAATTGTTTGAATATACTCTTGCAACTATTATAACGCCAAATTATTTGTAGCAAACACCTGAATGCCAGTCCGTTAGTTGTTTTAGACACTTAAGAAAGCAGTAAATGCAATAGAGAGGTAAGCACATGTATTCAAGGAATACTTTTCTCGTCTATACAAAAAGCTCAAAACAGGACCTTGTATGTTAGATCCATCTTGAGCTGTCCATGCTCAATGTACTTTCTATGGAAAGCAATACTGGATACTTATAATCACAACTAATAATCAGTAGAACTAAGTACTGCCATTTTGTTGCTGAAGAGTAAGACATATGAGTCTTCTTGGTTTTAAAGATTATAAGAATTCATAAGCTGACAATATTGACAAAGAATTATAAAGGATATTGACCTGAAAACTCCAGATAAATTTGTTCTGAATATCCTAAATATGCTAATGTGTATGCTATTAAAAACTCCAACCTTGCGTTCCCACAGGCATAAACAGAGGTGTCTGGCATACAAAGTGAGGGAGTGTTAGTTGAGCTGCCCGAGCACGATTAAACCTCCCCAGAACCTATCAAAACAGAACAAAAAGATATCCACATTAGCAAACATCCAAAGCTCTCATTGGCGAAATCAGTAAACATGTTTAAAATTAGAAACTTCAAGATTGAGCAGAAAAAATAATCACGTCCACTAATTAAAATATCCCCATAATCCAAGAAGAGTTGTATTAATTAGTAAGAACAATCCATTAATAAAAATGAAACAGAATATAGTTGGAAAATTACAAGAACATACCATGAAAACAACTTGCATTAAAAGTTAAAATTGTTCCTATAAATCAGCATTTTCAACCGGTGCACTTTTCCTTTAATCTTTTACCATTATTTGATAAACAGAAGAGAAAATAATATAAAATGGAACACCAAGAGGAGCTAGATTAAACTTCGTCCGTTAATATAAGATAATTTTGGCTAAAAATTTAGATAAGAAAAAAAGGAAAAAATGCAAAATCAAATTTAATGTCTGACCTCAAATCGAAGCGCCATCAAACAATATTCTCCCCCGTTCCTTTAGCTGTGTATGGATAAGCCTGACACTTGCACATTAATAAAGAAAATTTAAAATGTTAATTCCAAATGTAAAGGGAAAAAAATATTCACCTTGGCTATTAGCTGTTACTCTCAAGATTGTAGTCAAGAAGATATTATTTCATGCTCAAGCTTAGCTCGATTTCGAAACTCGATTCGAGTTTGATTGAGTTTAGTTTTTGAGATTCGAACTCAATTCCACAAAATATTCGAACTGTTGAACTCAACTCGACATGCTCAAACTCAACATGAAGAAGCTCAATTTGTCATTTTATGACTATATATAATTACGGTAAAATGATAAATTAATAATACAATATAATATATATTATAAAAAGAATTCATGAAGTTCGCAAACCCCTCAAGCTGAAGATTAAGATATTCAAACTCGGCTCAACTCTTTTGAGTAACTCAAACTCGAGCTCATATTAAAAAAAAAAATCAAATTCGAGTAATTATCAAATCCAATTTGAAAAGTCACAAGTAACTTAGCGCACGATTGGTCTAACCTATGGGAAACTTATCTACCGTATAAGTAGAAGTCAACTGTTTGGCTCTAAAAATTTTAAATTTTTAGCTCGTGCAGGAAACAAAATTTAGCTTTATGATGAACTATAAATTAAACTTTTTCAAAAAGTAATAATTTTAATAACATGTATTTAGCAAAATTTTTTATATTTTCACTCTACTCTACAATAATTTACAAAATTACAAAGAAAATTATATTATTTTACATTAACTTATTTATTTTGTGCAATTTTTATATTTGTTTAATTTTTTATTTTAATTAACAAAGTATTTTTATTTTATTTATTTATTTATTCCACCTAAAAACTTATGATTTAATTTAATAAGATTATTTTTTACATTAATTAAAAATATACATAAATTCTCGACATTCTACAATACTTTTAAATTAAATTTATCAAACGCTAATTTAATTTCACTTAACAAAGCTTTTAAAATAGTGTTAACTTCAGCTAAGCCAAACAGACCCTTAATTCATTTGCTAGTAGCTCACTTTTCAGTTTTGCAGTCTCAAAGGAGAAATATTACAAAAAAAAAAAAAAACTATGCTATGCCGCGAAAGAATACAGAAAATGGAAGAAGAATGAAAACTTACACGAAGAGATGGAGGATGGATGAGGACGTTCAATCAAAGGGAGGCGATAAAAGGAAGATTGGCGGCGGATAAAATGCCCTAAGTATGCAGGAGAAAAGAAAGGTCCTGGCTCCCGCCGATTGCTTTGTTTCTTGTGTGAGTGCCGGCACGCGGGTTTTTTCTTTTCTTTCTTTTATCGTTTTGTTTACCTATTGACTATTGTTTCCTTTGATTCCGGTTTCCACGGCAGGCTCCCGAGAGAGGATTGGATGGGCGCACAGCAGTTACAACGGCTCTTTTTTAATGGACACGTGGGACGTCATTAGGTTAATCGGTCATTAATCAATTGGGTCCAATATTTGTTCTATTGGGCCTCACAAGGCCCTCAGGCGGAAACGAACCAATCGACTGTGAGCTCAATGTTATGGACTTGGCAGTGGCAGCTTCAGAACGGAGCCTAGGACGTTATATTTTCAAGAAAAAAAAAATATTTTTCACAAAATAATTTAAGTTTTCTAACGTTTTGTTTCAAATAATTCCATTCATAAATTTTTATTTTTTAGATAAAATTTTAAATCTTTTAAAATTATGTAATAAATCTAAATCTGTTAAATAATATTTATATTTGATTATATATATGACATAATATATAACAACCTACAAAGTTATACATATCAGTTGTCACATAAAATATTCAAATGATAATTAATATTATTAAACAAATTTAAATTCAAGTGTTATTTTGGAAGATTGGAATTTTTTTCAAAAATTAAAAATTTATGAATTAATTTGCATGTAATAAAATATTGAGTGCATATATTTATTTTGCGTAAAAATTTAAGGTGTATTTAAGTATTAATTAAGTAAATGATAAATGATGGATCAGCCAAGTCAATCATTAGAGAAGACGCTTAGTTTTATTTTATTCTAATTTTTTTTTTATATAATTGAAAGATGAGATTGAAGTTGTTTGAGTTTTATTTTTCATTTAAATTTAATTATGTTTGAAATAATTTTGATTGCTGATAGATTATTATTGCATTTTTCAATTATTATTTTTAATGTTTTAAACAATATTATGTAACTTTAAAAGGAATATATAAACAATCACCTAACGGATTTTAATTAAAATACCTTTAATTTAGTTTCAACAAACTACACCACATTGCTTTGAAAAGGTAAAATTACTAAAATCAAACTTTATATTTTGTTATTACGTATTCAGAAATAATTAATACATTTAGTTAATTCGGTGTGATACAAAATTTATTCAACAATTCATATGATTTCTTTGGAATGAAAAGCAAAAATCTTAAAATATTAACTTTGTTATTAACTTATATTAATAGTAATAACTTATGTTTCAATTTAAACGGATTAAGTTTGGATTGTAAGGTTAAAGAATGAGAAAAATTAATCCTGTTTTAGCGTGAAAATCAAACTTCATTTTTATACTTTTACTAACAAAACATCTTTAAAAGTAAAGACCATTAAAAAAATGTTATTCTATCAAATATAATTTTATGAAACATTATAACAATTTTTCAAACTTAAAATTAAGAATAGTGATAGAAATTTAAATAATTCGAATTTAATTCAATAAATAAATATTTGATAAAATTATGTATGTGTTCTAAAAGCATAACATTTTTTAGATGCATGCATCCAAAATGATGTGTTATAAAATGTTTATTTTTTTAATAATACAAATGTTGAAATAAAAGAAAAAAATATGAATCAAAGTTGTTGAGCTGAGAATTTGTGATTAGTTACCTTAAACCTTTTATTGCTTATCTTGGTGTTAGAAAAATTAAACTAAAGCTTTTAGTTGTTTCTAACATTATTTTATAATACATCTGAGAAGAAAATTATGGATTGAACAATACTCATAAAAAATTATGAAAAATAGTAAAGAATCATGAAAGATAGATGAAAAGTAGAATAATGAAAAATTATTTAAAATGAAAAGTTTAAGGTTGGTAATTTTGTAATTACTCACTTTTTATTAATTTTTGTTAGCGATATCGGGTTATTTGGGGTGGAGCATCTATTTTTAATACTAATAGATTAAAATTGAATTAAATTTAAATTTAAATGACTTAGATGAAATTTATTCAAAAAATAAAAAATAAATAAAAAAGTAATAATTTGGGACAGAATGAAACGTAAATAATCTTCATAGTTGTTAAGTGTCAAATTTTAAATAGATCATATTTATAATTATGTAATTTATCCAATTATTTATTATTAATATTTCAAATAAATAAACTTAATTATTAATTAAATGAATTTTAAGAGCGTTTCTTTAATAAAATTTTACCTTTTAATTAAGATTTAAAATAAATTACTAACATCATAAAAAGTTTTGCTAGAGATTTGATTATGTAAATGGTTTAAATTTAAAAAAATCAAAAATTGTAAATAACATAAACATTAAAATTTATATATGTTTCTTTTGGATTTTTTTTAAAGTATTACCATTTTAAAAGGTTACTACCAAAATTTATATTTTTAAAAGTAAGTTAAATTTTATTTATTAATCTATTGATGAATTTAATATATATATTTTTTAAATCCACCAAAAATTTGCCCATTCTTTCGGACTTGAACAAATATCCATGAACAAATTTAATTCAGAGCTAAGCTGATTTTTTAATCAAATTTAAATCTGTTATTTACCGAAATAGGACGCCAAGCTCACTGTCAGAATTTTTTATTTTTTATTTTTAACTGATACTATTTCCGTTTCAAATCCCAGATACTTGGACATTAATGTACGCAGAGGGGCCACCCGCCCACCCTGTCATAATACAGGCATGCAAGTAACGGTAGCATTTCTAACATTTGTTGCTGCTCAATGAATTTTTCATTCTCTACATTAGATCTCGATTTATTAAACCCTACAGCGAACAGAGCTCCCTTTTGTTCTCTCTTTCAGGTTCGATTCACCTTATGCTTTTTTGTCGACAGATATTTCTTTTGATTATGATTTATTACGCTAGCTGATTGATCGATTTATGTACTAAGGGGGAAGACGTTGTGTGATCTATCAAAATGCATCACATTCCGACTACGGTCGAGGAACAGTTGTTTTTGAAAGCGATTAAGGAAGAATGCCCGTGGGAGAATTTGCCCAAACGGCTTCAAGCCACTCTTAATTCTAAAGAAGAATGGCACAGAAGGTTAATTTCGATTCTGCTGCTTACTTTTGTTTTACATTGTAACTGCAGTTATAAGGATCATTTGATTTGTAGCTTTGAAGAACTAATTTACTTTTGTTTTAGAGAGTAAATTTAGGATCAGTTTGCCAAGCAGAGCAGATTTTAGCTGTTAGATTTTTTCTTTGAATATGAAATACTTACTTCATGCTTAATATATGATTGATTGATTAATTAATGTTATCACAACGGAGTACTGTGAAATAGTTCATGAAATTAATTGGAAATTTGAACTGGCATTGCTTTTTTATAGCCATTGGAAGAAAGAACTTTGCAACTTATGCACATTGGACCTTTAGATGCTCCTATTGGGTATTGAGGTTTGTTTTCCCAAATAAGAATTTGCCCACAGATGATTTGGTTAAATGATTTGATGTATCGTCCAGCATTCATGTGTTACAGAATTTAATGTTCATCTGTAATTTGGCATGCTTCTGTTGTTTAGCCATCTATTGTGAAGCAATGTGCTTCTTAGGTTCTGGGAAATGTTTCTTTCTGGATTTCTTATAAAAAATATAAACTGGTTTGGGATGCTAACGTTTTTCAAACTATTTCGTGATGGTAGCTTTACAGACTATTGAATACAATGTTGTATTCTTTATTGCTATTGCAAATTACATTTGATTTTCTCTGTTAAGAATGGGCATAATGGTTTTTGGTCCCAGGTTTATACTAAAGTGTATTCTTATTTATCCTTATTATTCTTTAGAATTAAATGTTCATCTCTTTGTGTGTTCTTGGGATTAGTTTTCTATTGCTTGATCTGAACCCTTCTTTTTTCCTTATCTTAATGTAATTCCCTTTAGGATTATTGACCATTGTATCAAAAAAAGGCTCCAATGGAACACTTCTTTCGCTCGCAAAGTATGCAAAGAAAGTGAATATTATGAAGAGATGATGCGTTATTTGAGAAAGAATCTAGCGGTGCGTGCTAAAGAATGTTTTTGGAACTTATTTCCTTAGCATGATTTGTTCTATAATATGTTTTTAGAAGCAAAATTATTCTTATATGATCAATGTTCTTGTTTCATGATGATAAAGGGATATTTTTTCAACTTTCTATTTGGAACTTGAATAAAAAATGTTTTTTTTTTTTTTCCATTTTAAAGTAGAAGCACAACTATCATATATGAAACTGCCTATAAGTTCATTAGTACAATACCAGCTATATTTCTGGTCATGTAGAATGGATTTTATAGATTGACCGCTTGAATGCATTCTCTGATAAAAACTATTTCCATCAGTTGCAGTTTGTGTACATATTGTTGAATGATTCTCCCCTTCCCTTTCCCCCCTGATAAATTTCTAGTGGTTCATTGCAGTTCACTTTTTGAATTTCTTAATTGCAGTTATTCCCTTATCACCTTGCGGAGTATGTTTGCCGTGTGATGAGGGTGTCTCCTTTCCGATATTACTGTGATATGATATTTGAGGTTATGAAAAATGGTAATTGCTCCCTCCTATTCAGTTTTACCCTTCAACCTTCTTTTTATGTAATGATATGACTGATTATGGAAAAAAGTTTTGGCCAAGGTTAAATCTGGCTGATTGATCTGCTGAGCACATTGGCATCTTGCTAGTGCTATGATTGTTTTTTCTTTTTGCATTTAAAAGATTTTCATTGATATTAAGTATATTATTGGATTATTGAATCGCATTATGTAATTGCTAATTCTTAAATTATTCTAGATTGTTCTAGTTTAAAGTTGAATAAATTTCTACTTATCCAAAATAAATCAATAAACAACTATTGATTGGCAAGGGCTGGTAAGTGATTAAGTGATTCTAGGTGTATAAAAGGGCTTAAATGCATCTATTTTTTTTTTTTTCAGCAGAGAAGTGTGAATTATGTGCACCAAGACTGATAGCCTGGGTGCTAAATGGTGGTGTGACTGACCATTATTTATGTATTAGATGAAAATAAATAGATAGCATTAACTGTTTGGTACAGATTTCTTGGGTGGTTGAAATATAAACTGTGTGCTGATAGAAAGAGCAGTGACCGAAATCTAGACATGAATCAGTTGCTAGACAAAAACTGGATACATCTTGAAGAATTGAGCAAAAGTAGTTTTCTCTTTCTCGCCCTTTCTTTTGCCTCCAATTCTTTTCCTGGTAGAAAGTAGCATCAATTAAGGCCTGGTTTGAGAGCAATTGGTGCTCCAATGTGGCGCGGTGAGAATTCTCACGCGCCACAATTCCAGTTTTATTCCTATATATATATTTTTAAAATTTAATATAATATCTTTAATAGTCATTTTATAACTCATCTCACCGCTACCGTTGCGATTGAATCTAAACGCATCATTGTTTGACGCTAATCTTACCGCCATTGCTGTTTTCAATCTCACTGAAGTCAATCTCATTGCCCATCCATACTGACCTTAAGAGGGGTGGCTATAAATTTGGTGCATGATCTTGAAACATTCCTGGTAATCTCAGAGAAGGCATCTTCAACATTGTTGTTTAGTTGGACCAACAATTTCACATATCCAGTAAACATACCTCCTGATTCTCATATCTCCTTTTCCACAGTAATCCAGTTCTAATCTGACTTAAGATGTTTCTTGTGGTGCTTCTAGTACTATATGATCATTGCTTTAGCAACATCTTAATATATAATAGTTAACATGTAGATTTGTGCAATCTGTCTATATTTTCTTTTTTCTTTTTCTTTTAAAAAAAAATTATATTAGGTGTCATATTGAATTTCTCAATTTTGATTTCTCTAGTGTTTGTATTTACAATTTACAACATACATTCGACTTGTTCTTATTGAGGTTTTATTGGCTCAACATCCATCCTATAGCCTTGAATATTTACATTTAGTTTTGTACACAAATATTTCTGCAGTTATGCAGATTTAGTGCAGCATTGACCTATCACCAATGGTTACTGCGTTGTGTATCAGTGTTGGTTTCGTATGTTGATATGTACTGACCATTCCCAGGCATTTCTTGTTGTTGACAGAGCAACCTTATGACAGTATCCCAAATTTCAGTGCTGCTGATGCCTTGAGACTTACGGGAATCGGGAGAAATGAATTTATTGATATCATGAATAAGTGCAGGTCTAAGGTACTGGATTAGATTTTTGCTTACAAATTAATGTGTGTAACTATGTGCTGGTGAGCACCATGGTGGTTGCTTGTACTCGTCCTTGTCTTCTCTATCGTATGCCTGCATAAGTGCTCCAAGTCAAATGCATGCACTTGTATGCTGATTAGCACTCATCATCATGCTTGGTAACATGGCAGTTATGACTTGAACCCTTCTTTTATTATTCTGTTTGTTGCCTAATAGGCAGATTTGCTAAATGATGTTTTTTGGGCCGCACTGTCTCATTGCCTTGATGGTAAAAGCAATACTAGACTGGAGGACAGAATTTGAGCTCCTTACTTTGACAATTATATGTTCATTACTCTTTACTTAACAACAGAGGCAATAATAATATTATTTTAGGCATTGACTTTCTGCATGATGTAGTACAGATTACGATTATTTTACAAACTGGCTACGCTCTAATAGTTCCACCTAGAATTGTGGAGTGTAGATATGTTTAATAAACTTTTCATTATTTTGGTCATGTCCAATGAAACCATTCTTATTGTAAAAATAATTTAAGTTGCTTGTGTTTACCCTGTAAACTTTGAAGGTATCATTTGTCCTGCATTATGTAAACTAGATTATATTTATAAATTCAATATAGTACTGTTATTATCATCTTACCTATTGTTTACTTATCTGGAGCTATCCAGAAAATTATGTGGAAGCTGAACAAGTCGATTGCAAAAGAGTTGTTACCCACCCAACCTGTGGACTTTCCTATTGAACCTTGGTGGGGAGTTTGTCTTGTTAATTTTACCCTAGAAGAGTTTAAGGTGAGGTTTCTGATGGTCCTTTGTCTTCTTATCTAATGAGTGTCATCAGATTTGCTTGATATCATGCCCTGTTCAGATACATGCACTTGTCTTTGTTGGTCTAATCCGCATATTCACATTTATAGAAACTTTCAGAAGAAGAAATGGCGACAGTAGATAAAATCTGCAAGGAAGAAGCTAACGCATTTATCCTGTTTGATCCTGATGTTATAAAAGGCTTTTACAGACGGGGATTGGTCTATTTTGATATCCCTGTCTATCCAGATGACCGGTTTAAAGGTAAGCTGTTTGCTCTCGGAATTTCTGCCAAAGTAGAATCTCTACATTTATCTATCTTTTTTTTTTTGGGTACATCTACATTTAGCTATCTTTACCTCTTCATTGGAATTATTAATTTTCAAGTGCTTTAGGTTGCAGGGCTAAAAATAGACTTACTCTTTCGCTAATTGCCTAAATTTTATCTTTTATTTAATACATTCGGTACATACATTATTTTCTTTGTGAATTAATATATTCTGGAGTATGTAGTACTTTGGATCTTTTTGTTTTGCTAAAAGATGACCCTCCTTGACTGTTTGGAACTGAATGAGAGTGCAGGTTTCTTGAGTGAGACTCATTAAAGTAGGCTGTTGAATTACAGTCACTAACAATTTACGTCAAAAGATAGATATCCATCAACACATTTTTGCAAATCCAAGAATTTTCTTCCTCTGTCCCAAAAAAGCATCTTCTCTTCTTTGAAACTGCACTTGATTTAGGAAGATGGACTTAAAGCTGTAATGCTGTTACTCCGTTTTCCATTTTGTTCCACTTATTTACCTTTGACATTAAAATCCAATGGTATCTTTGTGAGTGTTAGCTGTTGGTAATAAAAACTGAAATATACTCAGCGCTTTGACTTTTGTTGATTAATTAATCTTATTGAAAAGTGGATCAAATGGTACCATGTGTGTAAGAATAAAGGACTTAAGGTTCTGAATTCGAATCTGTGAGGATGCGAATTGTGGAACGATGGCCCTCTGGACACCCTCCACGATAAAACCTTGAGGCTTCCGCTGTGCAGCCAAAGAGGACAGTATGGTTGAGTGAGGCGGAGCGGTGGCTTGGGCGGTGGCCAGCGAGAGGTGGTGCATCTCAGTGCACTCCGGGTCCTCACAATAAAACATTCATAGTTAACTTTCATAGTAAGAAATTCTGCAGTTTTCCCATCTGTTTGTGTTTTTTTGCATGACTTGACCAGAGACCTTGCATGTGAAGTAAATAATTGCAACAACGATCCAATCATTTGGGAGAGGAATTGAGAATCAACAGATTCCCATCCGGGAGTGATTAATCTCTCCCAAATGCAGCAAATAACTCTTAATTGTACTCAAGCTTTCTGAGTGTACTTGTTTCCCATTCTTCCTTAATCCTTACCACGACAAGTATTCAAAAAAGAAATAACTCCTATTGGAATATAAAGAAGAAAGAAGATGGTCTTAGGAGACCCACTTAGTCAACCATAAACACTCAAAATTATTTTCTGAATCTGCTCCCATTTTGAGTCAAGAGATAGATAAAAAACCATGACCCATTGCTTTGATCAGGGGTGCTTGTAGTGATTGAGGGGTTCGAAGACCTATAAGTGAGTTATATCAGCCAAGCATTCTTCTTAGGGGCCTCCATGTTTTTTCCCTAAAAAGTATGACATTGAAAATACTAATAAGTGATTGCCCATGCTTTTTTTAATCTCCTTTTCCTTTAGGATGCTCTTTGTTTGACTGTTTACTTGATTGCAAATTCTTAATTGGTTTACTTTTATGGATGTTATGATTGAATTATGTTGGAATTTTAATTCTGCTTCCTGCTGCTTAAATGTGTTTTGAATTTGGTGATGGAATGGCGATTTACCTGACCACCTCTGCTTGAATCCTCTTTGGTTTTGTGAATGAAGTTATTAATTCCATTGTACTTCAGTTTCTAGGCTTGAAGGGTTCGTTTCAAACAAAGAACAGTCTTATGAGGATCCTATTGAGGAGTACGTTATTCTTTGATCTTTTGGTCATTTCATTGTTGTTTAGTAGCAGCAGTGGAACTTGGATTTGTAATGCTAGTAACTGCTCCATTCAGGTTGCTATATGCAGTTTTTGTTGTTTCAAGTGAGAATGCCACTGTTGCTGAGCTGGCATCAACCTTACAAGCAGATCTTAATCAACTGCAGGCTGCTGCATCTTTTGTTTGTCGCTTGGGATGGGCAGTAAAAGTAATTGATCCGGCATCTGTGCTTCAAGAAAACAGAACCATACCTCCTCATGGTGTCAGTCTTACAGATGAAGAAGATGCCTCTTACCCTAGTTCAACCTCCGCAAATATCTCCATTGATGGCGAGGCTGCTCAACAGGGAGATTTTTGGGGGACTGAAAACAATGGGCCTCGAACTAGTGATTCTAGGGTTGCTTTTATTGTTGATGCTAATATAACATCTTATCTTATGATGGGCTCTGTTTCACCGGGTTAGTTACCTTTTGTCTTTATCCTTTTCTGAATGTCTATCTTATATGTCCTAGATATTGTTTTTCTGTTGGGCATCTAATCATTAATGCAAAATAAGAATGCGCAAAATAAGCATTTTTAACTTTGATTGAAATTCAAACTGTTTTTTCCAAAACTTATTTGGCCCAACTTCAGCTGTCTAGAGTAGAGAACTTGCTCCAAGATAGGCCAAGAGGAACTAACTTGTCATTCCAGTCATTCTAGTTTATATTTAATGATGATTAGACAAGTTCCAGTGTTGCATATAATAATTTGTTATGATTTTTTATTTATATCATCTGCACGTACACGTACTTTTCCTCTTCTTGACATAGTTTGTGTACTCTTACTGGGTTTCTTGCAGGATTGAAATCTCATGCGGTGACATTATATGAAGCAGGGAAATTAGGTCATGCTAGCATTGCGGATCTTTGCAAAGACCTGAGCACCTTAGAGGGAACAAAATTTGAGGGAGAGTTGCAGGAATTTGCAAATCATGCATTTAGTCTTCGCTGTGTCTTGGAATGTCTGCTATCAGGTGGAGTTGCCACTGATACCAGAACTGTGGAAATTGCAGAGAGGATTGGAGTTTCAGCTTTAGGCTATGATGAGTCTACTATGATAGCTGACACCTCATTGACTGATGTATCAGAACGATCTGCTATAAATGAAATTGGAAAAAACATTAATGATACAAATAATTTAGAAATATTACAGGAAGATTCTGTTGATGAATCTGCACCTGAAACCTTTGGTGATGACAGATCTGCTGCTTTGTCAAAAGGTGGTAAGCTCTTGAGTGAGGTTTCCAAGTCAGATCTGAATGTCCAGAATGATGAGAAACTGATACAGATGGAAGGGCCCGATGTAGGAAAAGGAACTTCAAGGAGGAAAAAGAAATATCGAGTAGATATCCTCCGCTGTGAAAGCTTGGCTGCTCTGCCAAAGGCAACCTTAGATCGGTTATTTCTTCGTGACTATGATATTATTGTGTCTATGATTCCTCTTCCACATTCATCTGTTCTTCCTGGACCAGCAGGTCCCATTCATTTTGGTCCTCCCTCTCACTCATCGATAACACCATGGATGAAATTGGTGCTATATTCAACAGTGGCTAGTGGCCCTTTATCGGTTGTTCTGATGAAAGGACAATGTTTACGCATTTTGCCTGCACCATTAGCTCATTGTGAGAAAGCCCTTATTTGGTCTTGGGATGATTCAACAGTTGGAGGCTTAGGTGGAAAGTTTGAAGGAAATTTAATTAAGGGAAGTGTACTTTTACACTGTTTAAATTCACTTCTAAAGTACTCTGCTGTTATAGTGCAGCCATTAAGCAGATACGACCTTGATGGTTCTGGAAAAGTTGTTACACTGGACATACCCTTGCCCCTTAAGAACTCTGATGGCTCAGTTGCTCAAGTAAGGGACGAGCTAGGACTATGTGCAAAGGAATGTTCGAAATTAAATGATCTATTAACTGATTTGGCTCACAAGATAGAGTTATGGACGGTTGGTTACATTCGCTTATTGAAACTTTTTAAAGAAAGAGAATCAGATCATTTTGGCCCTGATGAGGAAAAGTATGAATGGGTTCCTCTGAGTGTTGAATTTGGGATGCCACTTTTCAGCCCTAAATTGTGCGATAATATTTGTGAGAGGATTGTCTCTTCGCAGTTACTTCAAGCAGATTCACTTACTGAGCATCATGATTCAATGCAAAGCATACGTAAAAGGTTACGTGATGTTTGTGCAGAGTATCAAGCAACAGGTCCTGCAGCAAAACTTCTTTACCAAAAGGAGCAGCTAAAGGATCATTCAAAGGAGTCAATGCAATCAAAGCTACTCATGAACTATGCTAGTGGAAGGTGGAATCCACTGATAGACCCTTCTTCTCCCATTTCTGGAGCATCCAGTGAGCATCAAAGATTAAAACTTGCCCGTCGACAACGTAGTCGGACTGAAGTTTTGAGCTTCGATGGTAGCATTCTTAGGTCTGTAAATCGGTATACTTACTTTTTTCTTCCTCTTAATGTTGTCTTCTCATTGCAATGTTTGGTTGGGTATAATTTATTTGAAGTGTTGAATGATATTTGCAGATCATTTGCCCTAACTCCTGTATATGAAGCTGCCACAAGACCTGTTGAAGATTCCCCCCCAATAAGCACAGCAAAAGTTGATCCTGATGAAACTGACAGCAGAGAAGTAATCCTTCCTGGTGTTAACCTTCTTTTTGATGGTGCTGAGTTGCATCCCTTCGATATAGCTGCTTGTCTGCAGGCGCGCCAGCCGATTTCGTTAATAGCAGAGGCAGCATCAGCCTCCACAGCTTTTCCAATTAAATAGGCCTTATAAATATGAGAAGTGCAGATTGAATGTTTGTCCAGATACTGACAAATGGAAGTTATTGTGTCCTTCATACTACATTATTCTGGTTATCTGGTTCGTCTGCTTCATTTTTGAAGTCATTCCATGGACATGAGCTAGCAGTTACATCAAAGGTATCAAGATTTTTTCTGATAATATGATACTTATTTGTTTCATTGTTTTCATAAATTTAGGTATCTTTCCAATTATTTAGTATCATCACTTATCAGTTACCATGAGAAGCCACTTACCTGCCTTGGGCCTACCATTGGTGCAGAATGCAAAGAAGCTAAGTGAGTGGTTAACTTGTTCCCTTGTTGTATCAATGGGGCTTAATTGTAATATTTTAAATATTTAGGGTTAATGGCATTTAAAATTTATATCGGGGTTTAGGATCTTATTAGTTTTTATGTTTAAAGTTATTTTGAGTCTAATTCTTTTAGGATGATGGTTGCTTAGAATCTATATAAATCAATGTATTTCTATTTAGATAGAGAACATTATGAGAGATATTTTAGCATTGAATGATGGTAAAAGGAACCCTAGGCTTGAAGCTTAGGGATCTTTTCCTTTTACAAATTGTACTGTTTTCCTCGAGAATTTCAGATTATAAGACAACTACAAACCCTAGCCCCTTGCTGTCCTTCATCAATATGTGAGATCCAGTGCTGATTATCTTTACTGGCATAAATGCAGATGCTCGATATCGATTGAAGGCTGCTTCTGAGATGCTGCAGGTTATTTTGTCTTCCAAAAGAAAAAGGGAATACTTGTTTGTGATTTGTAGGTTGATTGGTGAAATATTACCCATTTCTTGTTGCTGATTAGTTGCAAGAAGAGGTAAATTCAATTTTGCACATTATACATATGTAGGAAAACTACTTAAGTCTATTTTTCGCAAAATGTAAACAGTTTTAGCTTTCTGCTTGAGTTGCATTGCATATAGTATCTATTTGAAAATTTAATGCTGATTCTTGTATGTAGAAGAGAAACCCCACTGCTATGTAGTAAAAGATGAATTTTACATCCAACATATCTGGAGAAAGGGTTATGCATTTTTATGTACTTTTCACTGTATCAAACGTGGTCATATGACAGCATTGTCAGGTAAAAAATATTTTATTCAAATTAAATAAATTAGTAAATAATTAGATTTAACTTAAAGTTACATATAATGATATTTGTACTTGAAATTTTAAAATTTTAGGTAAAAATGAAAGTTGGGTTACAAGAGATAAGCTATTTATGTATATAAAATGTAATCAAGAGAAGCTTGAAACATATAAAATCTCTTGATTTAGATATTATATACATGTTATTTTATAGGATGCAATGAGGTATGAACATTTTTTTTATTTTTTATTGTGCCAAGACAGCTTTCTTTCCTTCAGAATCCATCAACCAACCATTAAGATCCAAATCATTTTTTTTTACCCCCTTTAATAGCTTGAAATTAAAGTAAATTTAAAGCAAAAAATTATCTACTCTTCGTCCCTGGGCATACCCCAGGCCGATCGGCCCAACCCCATCCTCATGGCGTGGCACCTCAGAATGATTAAAAAGATTAAAAAAAAGAAAAAGAAATATCACCCAAAATCAAAGACTGATCCAAATCCAATCCATAAAATTCAATGAATGATATCAATAATATAAGAAAGCTTGCAATAATAAGGACACGTGTAATGGTCACATGAAAGTTCCCAGCCCTTCATCACCAGGGCTGGCGCTCCCGTTCACGTGGCAGACCAGAAAGGAAGCATTCCCGCTTCCATGCCGTTCTCGAAACGGTAAATCAGTAATCACTTCCAATCCCAAACATTTTCTTCTTATTACTAGCTTTCTGTCTCATTTTCTCACTCACTTCAAACTATCTCACACTCAACCTTTGTTCTTTTTTACCTTAGTCTCTGTTTTTGATAACGTGAATATTCGATTTCTTTTTCTTCAGTTTTGGAATTTGGATCAACTTTCTCATCCATTCCATGCTTCATCTTTTTCGTTACCAACAGGAAAAGAAAAGAATAGTATAGAATATAGGAGGCAAAGATGCTATCCTCATCATTTTTATCCAAATTAAATTCTACCGAGTTTCCTTTTCTGGCTTCTGCGTTTCCCACTAATGCAAGCCCTTCTACTATCGAAGGCTCTTCTCTTCTTCCAATGGGGTATGCTTTCTTTTTTTTGTCTCTTTTTTTTTTTTAAATATATTGATGGTGTTTTCTTATATACGAGCATGCATTATTATTATTGTTTCTCAAGTTTTGGAGCTAATCAGGAAAGACTTAAATCCACGTTTTTGAAAAGATGCGTTGAATTTTGTATAATGTTTAAGTTCTTGTAAGGTCAATGATGAATGAAAAACTTTGATCGGTCAGGTCTCAATTGGGAGAAATTCATGTTATGTTTTGGTAAATTATTAAGGGTAGCTGGTGAAAATGGTGTATGTTGAAATGGGATGCCTTATTTATGCATTCTGTAGCTTTGAACTTTCGGGTAATTTATTGACCTCTGATAGTTCACGCTTTAGATTGAAATGGAGTAGAAAAGCGTCGAGTAGCAGCAGCGGGCAACGGCTTTCAAGAAAGGCATGTCTTTGCTTATAACGATGTGATAATTATCAACTTTCCAATCTCACTTTTCCATTAAAAAGAGAATGAAATATTACTGAGTTTTTGGGCTTATTGCAAGGCAACGAGCCGTGTCAAGCATAGGACAACTAATGTATACGGGAGTCAGGCAGAAGAACGTGTACTTGAGGTATAATCACCTAAAGTTGTTAGTCTTCATTATGCTTGTTTACAATAATGAAATGTACGAGTTATTTAAGTGGTAGATGAATTTTCCTTACTATTTTTTTTTTGTTCATGTATAAGAAGTAAACTTTTATGGATGGTGCATGGTATTTGCCCAAATGCCATCTAGCTATTAAATTGCAAAAATCTTTTCTTGCTCTATGCTACTCTCTTTATTAGTACTATCTTTAGTTATGCTCACTTCTTTTCCACATGTGATACTAGTTTTGACTAAGATGCTGTGTATATATATATATATATATATATATATATCCTTGTGATATTTGATAGACCCATACCATTGTATTAATTCTTTGCAATTTCAGGAAGAAGCCCCTGAAATGACAGAAACCACCCCATCATTTAAAATTTTCCCTGGTCAGGCATTTCCCATAGGTGTATCAGAAGTTGATAATGGGATCAATTTTGCCATATTTTCACAGCATGCAACTGCAGTTACACTATGCTTTTCACTTCCCCGAAGGTGATAATGCATGCTCTTTCGCTTTATGAGTTATATTCTTTGTTTACATCTTTTGGGATAAGTTAACATAATTCATTGTTTTCAATTTATCTCTTCTCAATTAGTTTACATTGTGAACTTAAGTAAATTTGTTATACTCTAATGTGTATTTCCTTATGGGCTTTATCCTTTATTTTACAGTTGCATTTGATTTGTTATGACCGGCCTTTCTTGTTTACCAAAATTGTAAAAGAGAGAGAGAGAGAAAAAAAAGAATTTCAGATTACTCACACAACTTCTTTCTAGCCTATGGCAGGCAATGGATATAAAAGTTTCCTATTTGTATACATTAATAGCAATTTTCAAACTAAAGAAAGAAAGTTTTAGATTTTTGTTAATATTTTTGGTGAGTAATTCATTGTCGGTGTAATGTATCTTAGGGGAGAGCTTGACAGGCTGGCTGGTGGAATGATTGAATATTCCTTGGACCCTCAAGTCAATAAAACTGGAGACATTTGGCACATATGTATTGAGGTGGTATTTCTATCAGAATGCTTGAAACAATTTCTTGGTTTCTGAATTAGTGTAAAGTGTTATGTCATTATCTTCTATATGCATACATCCAACAGTGGAAGCAACTGCTTAGTTCTTTAGCCATGATGTGGTATGGTTTTCTGTTTGCACCGGTGAAATGACTCTCTAAATGTAGGATTTGCCCCGGAGCGGTGTCCTCTATGGTTATCGCATGGATGGTCCCCAAGATTGGGATAAAGGACATCGATTTGACAGCAGCAACGTTCTTATCGATCCTTATGCAAAGCTAGTAGAAGGTCGTCAAAAATTTGGAGACCCAAAGCATAAACTATCCAAATTTCTTGGAACTTACGATTTTGATAGCTTGCCTTTTGACTGGGGAGAGAACTACACTCTCCCAAACATACCTGAGGTATGGGCAAGAGAGTTTGTTTTTATGCCAAATGCTGATTCTCCTATTGGGTTTATCGGTCACTCATTTTTCTTTCTTTCTCACGTTTTGCAACTTTTTATTTGATGCATATCTGAATTAAATTTATCTCTTATTTCTTATTCATGCATAATATGCACTTATGCCAGACTTTAAGTAATCCTCAAATCCTATGGTTTTTTTACAGTCAAAGCCATTGAGTTTGTGTTTCATCTCTTCATTGAATATTTCTGCAGCTCAACATTTGTGACCTTTTCCACTTTTTGCAGAGCGATCTTGTTATATATGAAATGAATGTTCGTGCATTTACAGCTGATCAATCTAGTTGCTTGGATACAAATGTATGTGGCACCTATGCTGGTGTGATTGAGAAGGTAATGATGTGTTACGTTATGCTCAATTGCATTCTAAAAGATTTCCTTTTGAATAATGTATCAACTACCAAACTTGAGAACACCTTTAGTTTGAATTTTATCACATTTAGGGCATGCATATGTAGGCCATTCAATCTTAATCTTTTGTGAGTTATAAACAGCATTGGAACAACATTGACACAAACATAGGTTTTGGAACAAGACATGGGTATTAGGGTCAGGGCATCTTGAAAGGATGTATTTGCAATGCATTTTAAATCTTATGCTTTCTTCCTCAAATGAGTGCAACTCTTCATGCAATGAAACTAAGTTTTCCCCAGCAAACTTAGCAAAGATAATCTATGCACAAAGATGCATAGGAATATTTGAGGAGAATGAAGCATAGTATTATGTTGTCATCTTTTGAGAATGTACTAATCCACATTAACATCAATATGCTAGTGGAAATTTTGTTCAAGTTGCTTCTTTTGTTTTTTGTGGAAGGATTAGTCTAGAGTAGTTACTATCGGAAGCATTAATTACATATTTGGGTCTGTAGAGAAAGTGACTCTTGGACTATTTTGACATATTACTAATTTATGTGACAGTTTCTTTGTTAAAATTTTTAAAGATCCCACACCTTCTTGAACTTGGAATCAATGCAGTGGAGTTGCTTCCTGTCTTTGAGTTTGATGAGTTTGAGTTTCAAAGGCGCCCCAATCCCAGAGATCACTTGGTAACTAGAATCTTTACTTTATCTGCTTTATCCTTTAAATGTTTAATGTATCATGTAAGCAAACAGTTCTCTCTCTCTCTCTCTCTCTCTTCTTCTTTTCAAAAGAAACAAGTATTGACTTTTTTTTTTTTTTTTTGTCTTGCAACGTATGCAATGTGACCATCTCAACTGCTCTTTTTATAGCTTCTCATTTTTGTTAATCATTTAAAAATCAGAATATATTTTGAACTGAACTAGGAATCTTCATGTACTATTCATTATTTGAAGTAGTTCATACCAGCATGTGGATCGCGTACGTGTTAATAGGAAACCAACTACTCAATGAAATGCCAAGCTGTTTAATAACATATAATAAAGCTTGTTCATAGAAGTTCAAGAATAAAGATACCACTTGGATATCATAAGAAGAAAGTACTAAACCAAATATCTGGACTGATTTTCTTGGACCAAGGACTTTTAGGGTTCTCTTGTATCGAACCTTCTTCATTACAATAGCCCCATTAAAAATAACTTAACCTGTAGTTATATATGTTAGTTGAATGGTGGGTGATTGTGTTGTTTGGCCATTTTTCTTTGTCCTTTAATTTATAGTGAAAATTTTAGAATACTAAAATGCCCGTTTGATCGAACCTACTTTGTTACAATAGCCCCATTAACAATAACTTAACCTGTAGTTATATATGTTAGTTGAATGGTGGATGATTGTGTAGTTTGGCCATTTTTCTTTTTCCTTTAATTTGTAGTGAAAATTTTAGAATACTAAAATGCCCGTTTGTTCTTTTTCTGAGATCAATACATGGGGTTACTCAACGATAAATTTCTTTACTCCCATGAGTCGTTATGCTAGTGGTGGTGGAGGAGCTGTCCGTGCTTCTCGGGAGTTCAAAGAAATGGTTAAGGCCTTGCATGGAGCTGGAATTGAGGTAAAATGTGTCTTTTGGGCTATGGTTGGTGGTAATATCCTTCTTGTTGTTTCATTGGAAGTATGAAATATGCATATTATAGTCTTTGGTAAGCTTTTAATTTTTCTACAGGTTATTTTGGATGTTGTCTACAATCACACCAATGAAGCTGATGATAAGCATCCTTATACCACTTCATTTCGTGGCATAGATAACAAGGTGAATGCTTTGGTGTTTTGGCTTTAGAAATCATGTTCCTCATTGATGTTATATATTTGCTTCACAGATGTTCTTATCGTATTCTACTAATTTATATGCAGGTTTATTACATGGTGGACTTAAACGACAAAGGCAAACTGCTAAACTTCGCTGGCTGTGGTAATTCAAGTTCTTAACTTTGCTCTTTTTTCCTGTCATTTTTGAGAAATATATTCAATTATTCCTTTCTAGGTATACAACAGTTAACTCTCGCAAATTTCTTCCCTAACAAATTTATTCCCTTGCAGATGTGTAAAAAGTAACTTAGTTCCTGTCTCTTTTCATCATATTAGGACAGCTTTTGCAATGTGTTGTTTGATAACTTGCTTCCGGGAACCTTATATCTTCTCTCTTCAGGTCTTACATAGCTACTCACATGATTTCTGGCTTTCTTGATAATTATAAAGATACCTCCCATCTTTCATCACTGGAATTTAAAAAGAAATTAAAAAATTGAATCTGTTTAGATGTGTGAAACAACTGGGAAGTAACCGGGTAGGAAGTAGCAGAGGTATGAGACAGTTGTTTGCCAATATTTGCCTTTGCTTTTGATACAGAGATCGACTTACTGCTATAATTTGGTCTAGTCAACAATTTAGCTTCTTTCTTTCAACTGTAAACATCTTATGTTTCTGTTTCTGATATCTTGTCTTGATGCAGTGAAGTCAATAACTTGCATCTTGCATAAGTGTTGTGCTCATGTCTTTATAATCTGTCTTCTCTGTAGTAAAGATTTAAAAATTTTCAACATCTGTGATAAAGACCATTTGAGTTGATGAATGAGGAGTTAGAAATTCATCTTACATAAGTATTGTGGTTGAGTTTTGAAGCTATCTTCTCTGTGACAAAGATTCACATTTCAACTATCACATATACAGTTCTTTCATATGCAATATTTGTTCTTCTTCAGGGAATACATTTAATTGCAATCATCCTGTTGTTATGGAGCTCATGCTTGACAGCTTAAGACACTGGTATGGATACAAATACTATAGAAACTAATGAGGCTTGACTTCAACATAGATTTTTCTTTCTCGGTGAAAGGAATAAGAAACATATTTTGTTTTGACATGCTGTTCCTTTGTGTGTGCATGTGTGCAAAATGCTTCATAAATTGTGAATCCTATTTTGTGATTGTTTCATATACAAATAATTACAAATACTGTAGAAACTCATTAGGCTTTTGCTGCTAACTTCAACAAAGATTTTTCTTTTCTCTCTGAAAGGAATTTGAAACATATTTTCTTTTGACATCCTGTTTTTTTTGTGTGTGTGCGCACACGCAAATGTGCAAAATGTTTTGTAAATTGTGAATCCTGCTTTGTGATTGTTTCATATACAAAAATAATTTGAGATTTCATGCTCCTGTGTTTTTTCTTTTCAAGGGAGTCGTAACTCATGAAAGTTTGCATAGGCTTGGCATAAAACCTTTGTTATTGAAATGTCTTTTCCTGTTGGATAAAGCTCAGCTCAAGAAGGCAAAACAGAAAAAAACTCAGCTGAATAATGAAAGACTATTGATCACTTGGATAATCTGGATTATATTCAGCCAACATACTTAATTGATCCTGGAGAATATGTTCCAAACTTCATTTTTGTTACTTTATGTGTGTGTATTATCTTTTAACAATAAAGTTGGAGTTGATATTCTTCTTACTGAAATGCTTTTTTTTTCCAAAAGTTCCTCAGTGGATGCCAAAAATAGCTAATATCTGGTGAAACCGGAAATATTTTATTGACTGAATTGTTTCTTATTCTTCGCTGTTACCATATGTAGGGTTTCTGAATATCACATAGATGGATTTCGATTTGACCTTGCTAGTGTACTTTGTCGAGGAACAGATGGTTCTCCACTTAATGCTCCTCCACTTATTAGGGTATGCAATTTAAATGCTTTTTGATTATGGGTTGACTAAATGCGACATGTCCTCCTAATTACAAGTTTGGAGATTTAAAGACCCTTTTTGACATAACATGGTAGAATAACTGGACAATAGACCATTATAGTTTAACAGCTGGAACTACTAAGGATATTGTTGATTAGGTTTATTATCCTTTCTAAACGATTATCACGAAAGCACTGCTGATTATTTGTGCTAATATGCTGAATTTTCCTTTAGAAAAAAGAAGGAAAGAGTGTTCAATTTTTTTTTTTTGAACTGTAATGCTTTCATGTTGACGACTTAACATGAGTTCATATATTAGTTCATGTAGCCTATCCAAATCTATTCGGATAAAGACTTTGATGATGATAATGATGAAGTGTAATGCTGGATTCCTTCTTTTTTTTTTTTTTTTTGAGATGTTAATTTGAACTATTATTTAAACTGAGTCTCCAAGATAAGTGTATAATTGGTAGTATATTTGGCATGCCGCATGCATTCAAAAGCAATGTTGCCTCTTGTTTGCAGAGTGCTTCGAAAATCTAATGTTGCATTTTGTTGTTCTGACTTGTCGTCTCATTCTTTGATTGAACCAGGCAATTGCCAAAGATGCTACCTTATCGAGGTGCAAAATTATTGCTGAACCTTGGGATTGCGGCGGACTCTATCTTGTTGGTAGTTTTCCTAATTGGGACAGGTAATTTGTTTAAAAAAATATTTGTATTTAATTTTTTTAATGAACTAAACTGTTTAGAGCATGTAAAGGCCAGCCTTTGGTTGAGAGCACTTTTCACCTTCTGATTTTCAAATAATACATTTGCCTATTGTTGTTGCGGACATTGTTACCTGAAAACATGTGACGCTATCATCCCTAGCAAGCGGTAAATCTATTTATAGAAACCTCAAGCGAGGTTTCTGTTACTTTTGGAACCTTAAGAAAGCTGCATGCAATTTCGTTTTTGGCATTTTCCCCTCTTTCTTATTTCTACACAAGATTTCTTAATAATTTGCTATTGTGGATGGCAGCGAGGATAGCATCACTTTTTATATTTTCTAATTTACAACTTAATTTTCTTGATTACAATAATTTCAAAAGATTAACATGATTGGCTTTCCAGTTCTTGGTTTTACATGTCTGAGCCTGCAATGAATATCTCCTAGTTTCATAGTTGTGTGATTAATCAGATGTCTTTACCTTTGGCTTTCTACATCAAAAAATTTTTTTCTGGAAAACTTTCTTTTCTGAATACAGGGCACTGTTCCTCTGTCACTTTTAAAATTTCTGTTGGGCAGGTGGGCTGAGTGGAATGGAAAGTACCGTGATGATCTAAGAAGATTTATAAAGGTAACACCATATGGAACAAATATTAATTGACTTGAATCTACAAGTGATTCGCATTGGCATAGATGTACCTTCTTAGTGGGTTTGGAGTCAATGAAAAATTAAGAGAATTTAGATTCATAGATCGTGAATTTTTGATTGAAGGGATCTCCCGCTAAAATTATTTTAGCTGTATTAAGTTTACTTTGAAGATTTCACAAGATCAGTGTGGTCCAAGGCCCACCAAAGGTGCTAGGATGAGCCTAATCTTGAGGTGCAAGGTGAAAATCAAGCTTAAAGTATTTTAGCCATAATAAGTTTACTTTGAAGATGTTGCAAGACCAGTGTGGTCCAAGACCGACTAAAGGTCCTTGGATTAGTCGCACTCGCATGTGTGAACTGTGAAGCAAGGCACTAACTAATAAAAACACAGATCATTCTAACAAAATCTAAGCATTAACTCCGTTCAGTTGCCTAGTGTATGGAAAATATCTAATTTTACTAAATCGTCGTAACTCTACTGTAGTTTCCTTTTTGTTCCATCTCCAACAATAAGTTTTATGTATACAAGTTTAACCTTTTATTTTTCTTGAAAGGAACACCTGTTTTGTCCTTTCTTGCAAGTTGAATGTAAAGTCTTAACTGAGTTATGCCTTTTTTGTTCCATCTGCCTTTCAAGCATACATGAATGGAGGTACCTCACCTTGAAGGGTGTGAGGCACTTGCTAGATTGTTTTGCGACTTAGCACTTAGGGTTTCTTCTTGACTACACTGCTGAAGATATTGCTTGATGATTCAGAATCCCTAGTTCATCATTTAAGAAATTCTAATATCAGCATCTATGTTGTTGTTTTTAGTATCATTATCAAGTTTATCAAATTCTGGAGATTTTATGCTGGGTTTTCAGTTTTATTAATCCCTTGTGGGATATGTGTTATGTTCAATTTTGATATTTTAAACCATCGCGTTCTTTAATCTCCATTTGCATGATGCTGGAATTATCTTCTCACCATCAGCATCTTTGGTATTTGGAATATCATGATCTCTATATGGAAGCTAATTCTGAAATTTCCTTAATTTAGGGCGATCCTGGTATGAAAGGAGCATTTGCAACTCGTGTTGCTGGATCTTCTGACCTCTACAGGGTAAGTGTCATTTGTGTCATGAAATCGATGAATGCAAATTAGCAGGGCAAGAATCAGATATGTGATGAAAATTATAGATGTCTAACTAATCTATTTGTTTTCAATTCTCTAATTCTCCTGTCTAAAAATTAATAATTATAAAGCTGGATCATGTAAATGAAACTTTAGAAATGCTAAGCAGTAGCCATAGCCTTAATTTTTTTCAGCCTAAATGTTCCAATTTTGAAGCTGGTGTTGTACATTTTTGTCTCGGTGAGTGTCTTTACAACAAATTAATGCTGAACAAGCAGAAGTTGCTCGAAGAGTTTAACTATTTATGATGTTATTTAATTACTTTATGGTCACATTTGGCATTTACGAATAACTTTAAGCTCCATTGTAATTGATAGTAGTTAGGGATTTTATGGTCATTTTTGGCATCTTGTATTTAGATCACTTTTACTTTCACCTTTTTCCACCTTTCATGGTTGTAAATCATGCTTTTGGCTCATTCTACAGAAAAATAAACGCAAGCCATACCATAGTGTTAATTTTGTAATAGCTCATGATGGCTTCACCCTCCATGATCTTGTTTCATACAATTTTAAGGTATGTCAATGTTCAGGATCGATTTAAGTTTAAGTGGTTCCTACAGAGCGTGCAGTATTTCAATTATTGTTTGTTTTGACAGCACAATGAAGCCAATGGAGAAGGTGGAAACGATGGAAGTAATGACAATTTTAGCTGGAATTGTGGGTTTGAAGGTATGTAGAAAAAGTATTCTTTGAAAATTTTTTTGCTAATCTTTGTTTGTGCTCTTAACAATGAGCACCTTGCTCTTTCTCTTCTCAATATTTTGGACTAAAGGGCAAAGACAAAATTATAGCCTTGGACATGATCAGATACCTTTAAGAGTTTGCTTCTCGGGATATGCTTCTAGTTTTTAATTCATATCTACTGCTTCACGAGACGTGAATGTTGTTCTTCTGTGATGCCTTCAAGATTTTATTAATGTTAAATTGTGGCTTCAACTTTGCTTTCATTTTTAGCTGGTTCATTCATGGCCTTAATGCCTACACTTAGTAGTCTGGTTTTATGATCCGTTGGGTTTGTGACAAATTAGATATGTAATTATCTGATCCCGTTATTCCCCTGGAGAGCATCTTTGTATGCATAGAGTGGCTAAATTTGTTGTTGACAATCTCGTGTGAACTAGATTTTCTCCGTTTTCCTTTCATTTCAATTTTGGCTTGGCTTGAGTCTCCAGTTAAGAGAATACCTTCAAAGATGAATCATTTTATTAAACTTTTGTGCTATTTCTGAACTCCTTTTCTTTTTTTCTGTATTTATTGGACAGGAGAAACTGACAATGCTGATATTAAAGCCTTGCGCTTCAGGCAAATGAAAAACTTTCATTTAGCGCTGATGGTATCACAGGTAAAGATATTAGAAAGCCATTTTGTGCATCACATGCCTGATGGAATCTCTTCTTTTTTGGCTCGTTAAGAGCCCAATGAGCTTCAACTTCTTTTTAGTTTTGAATGAAGAGGGGTTGAACTCTTTTAAACTAACGATATGTAGTTTTCTAGGAGTTTCAGTTTCTTTCTCTAGTTCTTTTGTTTATTCTAGCTAAATATTGTATGTTTCTTCCTCAAAGCTGATAGTCGGTAAGAGGTCTGGAGATGTCCCAGACCCATCCCCCGCTACTCCACCACTCTGTTTTATCAATGTCTATTTTATTAAGGGGCTACATGCTTTGTTGATTTTTGCTATTAGATTTCAATTATTCGCTTTATACTGCCATTGAAACTTGTGAAAAGTGTTATAATCTTGAGTGCATTGTAAGCAGGGAACTCCAATGATGCTAATGGGAGATGAATACGGGCATACACGATATGGGAATAACAACAGTTATGGGCATGATACTGCTATTAATAATTTCCAGTGGCAGCAGGTAAAATTTTATCAGTTTTCTAACAACTTTAATCCATATAGTACTTGCTTGATGGTATTCCTCATGTTAAAACAGTTGGATGCAAAGAAGAGTAGTCACTTCAGGTTTTTCTCTGAGGTGATAAAATATCGACTAACACGTAAAGTTTTTCGTCATGAAGATTTTCTCAGCAAAGTACATCTCTTTACACCTGTCTTGATGAAACTATGTTGTGCTTTCACATTCTCTGGAACTCAATAGCTGCTTTTTCTATGCAGGGTGATGTGACTTGGCATGAGGATAACTGGGAAAATCCTGACAGCAAATTCCTTGCATTTACGTAAGAAATTTCATGCCTCTTTATAGGGTTTTGATATTCCTTTGTGAAATTGCTTAGTGTGATGGCGCTGCCATATGCCATTTTTTCTTGTTATATCCACATTTGGCTTCTTTGAATTGGTTATAGTGTTCTGAAACAACAATTTTGGTTGCTTTATCATGTGCATCATTAATCCAATATTTGGAAGTTCTTGGAGGCGACTGATGTTGTTTTAAATTACACAAGGGCTTGGCCTGTGTGCCTTTTTACGTGCGTCACATCTATTAAACATCATAGCAGTGAATTTCCCATTCACTTGTGCTAAATTAATTTTTGCAGGCTTCATGACAACAATGGTGGAGATATCTATCTGGCATTCAATGCTCATGACTATTTTGTTAAAGTTTCTATACCTCCACCACCACCAAAGAGGCATTGGTTCCGTGTGGTTAGTTTTATGTTTTACTTTTTCTATCCCTTTTTTGTCTGCTGATGTTTTTGTTCACTTGCATAACTCGGACTAGGGGGTGAGTTTCGTATACCAGTATGTGTCCGAGTACATTCAATTTCTTCTAAATTTTTTGTATATTTAAAGACTCGAACTACTTCCATGTCCATCGGACATGTGTTGGATATGAGTACTTCGATGAAGATGAGGAATCTTAACAACATAGCTGTTCACCTTGGCACATTTAGATGTATACGTGATTCACAAATGCACTTCCATTGGAAATGAAGATTTTATTAGAATAAATATCCCAGCAGTGTGTTTGATTATGAAATAACTGCAATTTAATTCTCTATAAAGCCACAAACTGGTTGGATTAAATGGTTTTATTGGAGTTACTGTTGATTTTGCATCTGTCTTCTGTCATTCTCTGTTGGTAACTTAATCCGAATCTGAGGTTATGAATCCTTGTTGAAATTGCAGGTGGACACGACTCTTGCATCTCCGGATGATTTCGTCTGTGAAGGAGTCCCTGGAATTGGTAGCTCCTACAATGTGGCTCCATACTCTTCCATTCTTCTCGAAGCTAAATCATGAGCTGACACCAGAAAGATCGTATGCGATGAAAAAAATAATCATATTTCTTGTTATTTGCATGATTGTATGTGTAATATTTCACTGAACTTTGAAATTAAATTGAAATTTTTATGCAATAATAAGTTGTAACTTTGTAACGTACAGCTGTATTTTTGTGGCAGCGGTTGAAATAAGTTGCTGAGTAGTGAGTAGTGTGGTAGTCTGCCGATTCTCCGGTCGCATTGCCATGATTGATGCTAATTTCTTCGTTTACTTTATCTTACCTTACCTGGATCGCTGGCAATGGCAAAATCCTTCTCTTTTCCAACTTACTACTACAAAAGTGCGTTTTCTTTTTACTTACTTTTACAGTAACAGACAGCCAACAACACCCCCCCCCCCCCCCCCCCCCCCCCCCAAAATACCAACATTTGTTAGCATCCCATTTAACCCTAAACTCAATTATTGAAAAGAATTAAGAATGTTGGTAACCAAAAGGTTGAGTTTAAGGTTATGTTCCAAAACGATTCATAGCTATAAGTTTTATATTTGAATTTTCGACAAGTTAAATTTTTTAAAATCAATATTAATTATGAAACACGATTAAAAATTTGTTTCATAATCAATGTAATATGAGTATATTTCATAGTTTTGTTTTTAAAAAAAGAATGTTGATTACTAATTTAAACTATTATAATCAATTTTTTAAGAGTTGGTATCAGCAAATTTGAAATTTAAATTTTAACATTTAATTTTTTTTATTTTAATTTTGACATTTTCCGTAATATATATATAATGTATTATTTATACTTGAGTAATAAAGAAGCTGGATTTTGGTTGAAAAGTTAAGAAGAAACCAAAAATGGGTTGGTGGGTTAAGGAGGAATGAGAGGGTTGGTTCCAGGGTCCTTATCACGCGTAGGCGGAAATCTTTAGAGCAATGACAGAGACGGAGACCCACGCTTATAACCACTATTCAGTAGCTGATTGTGATATTTTGATTGCGCCTCTTTGAAAGCCATTTCGCCGATTTTTTTTTTTGTTGACCATCAAAAACAAGAATTGAAAACCCTAATTTCTTGACAAATTTAATTTTACATTTGTCTTCTTTGATCAATAAAATCGTGTTAAAATTAATGTGAACGTAGAATTATTATTAGCAATATTTCACTTTAATATAACCTGACATTGAAATTAATAAATTTGTTAATTGAATTAACCGGTTTCACATGTACATGTTTTTAATAATTTAGTAAGTTAATTTTATGTAACTCAAGATCCAAATGGCAATGGCGTCGATATATGTTTGGATTGGAACATAACAACTGAGCAAATGAAACAAATTAAAGAATAATATTGGATTGATCGACCTTCTTAATTGACTCAATAAATAATCTTTTATCTTATCTTTTTTTTTATGTTGATTTTGAATTATTAATGTCATTAAGAACACGTTTGCACCGTTCTACGTGTATTTATATAGACTACTGAATTATGAGTAATTTCAGGCTTTTTATGAGAAAAAAATTAGGATGGGAATGAGATATATTCCAATTCTTTGAATGCCAAATGCGTTCTTGAAAAGTCGGAAAATGAGAAGACCATGATGACTTTCAAGCCGTGTCGTATGGGTTAACCTCGTTAAAATGTTCCATGAATATCGTGTCGTATGCGTAAAACTAAAAATTTTGAAGTCAGTCTCAATTGGATGGACAAATTACAATCAGGTAGGGTAAACCTTAATGTACTACGGAAGTTGGAATCAAAAACAGAGAAGCGCTGATAATCAGATGAGATTGGGGCAATTGGATGGATGAATTGTTTTATATGATTCTTAGGCGAGGTTTGGTGAGTTTTTCATCGAATTAAACTTACTAAGGATATGGGATTTGGTAAAGTAGAAATCATATCATAATCCTTCAGTTTTATGATATTATTTAAGCAGAACATCCATCCTCAACATCCACTCTATATATAGATGAGATTTTAATAGTTTTAATGGTTAAAGATTTCGTTAAATTTTTTAGTAAGAATAATTTACAATAAAAAATTTTATATTTGTATCTTTATAAAATTAAATTTTTTTAAATCAGTACTAATCATAAAATGTGAATGAAAAAAACCTTCTTCGCCTTCCACCTAAGCTGTGCGGAAAAAGCTCAAAGCCAATCTCAAGAAACAGTGAAGCTTCGTAGGGTTTTTTTGTCCACGTGTGGGTAGTCCGCATCTTTACATACATGTCTATTTTACCAAACTTAACTTTTTTCGGATGAATTGAAAATTGAATTCATATAAGAGGAGAAAGGTTTCCCATTACTTAATCGAAAAGATAAGTGACCATAAAATAAAGATTAAGTGGAACGGAATTAATTAAGTGCTCAAATCTAATAGAATATGAATATAATATTAGATTATAGTTATAAATTTTTTATATAATTCATTCGTTCTAATAGATAAAAAATATTTTATTTATTCCATTTTTCCTGGAAAAAAAAAAAATTTACCGCTGACTTTGACTGACTTGCCAATGAAAGTCTGTCAAATGCTTCAGGTCTACAAATTCATCATCAGACAACTGTTGGTTTCAAAATTCTCCTACTGTAGATTTAATGAGCATTGATTATGTTTGACGAACTTAATTGATTTTAAATTTTTTTTAAAATTATAGCAATCTTAATAATTTAAATAGAAAGATAATTTTTTTTTTAAAGTCCGTATTTTTACACATATCACCGTAATTTTTTAATATATATTAAAGAACAGAAATATAAATTATTTTATTAAATTCATTGATAAAATTTAAAAGTTTATAAAATAATTTATTATATATAAAAGTCGTAATTGCTTAATGCTCGGCGAAGACAGAGTGTAGATTGCCGTGGACCACTTGGTGTGTTGTTTTCACGGTATTGTGAGGAATCCAATTTGTTTTTTCTTTAAAAGTTTAATAATAAAAAAAATAATTCAATACAAAATTTTAAAAAATTAAAAATAAATAAAGTAACACATATATCAATATTTGAATTTCATTTATAAAGTTTAAAATTTTTACTGATAATTTATTGAATAATTATTAAAATAATGATACATATTTCATATTAATTTTTTACTACAAAAAAAATATTTAATTGAAAATAGAGATAAAGTTATTTGGATTTGATTCTAAATTTTATAATGAGTCACCACTCTTCATTAATCACTCAATTAAAAAATTATTAATTTTTTTATTTACTTTTTAATATTTTTAAAAAGTTATATATATGATCATTTTATTTTATTTTTTGTTGAATTAAAAATTTCTCCTAAAAATATAATGAATGATAATCATTATTTATATATTTTTTTCTCCATGACGTTTGCATTGACTTAATCAGTCAATAAGTTTCGAATATTGAGCCGTAAATGATGACTATATATCACATATCTCACATCTTATGTAATATTTAGAACCATATAAAATTCATTTATCTACGATTTAGCATTCAAATAAATGATTTCTTATATTTCCAAATTCATATAATTTCAAATACATTGTTTAAAGATATATTGTAATGTTAATTTTTGCTATATTATATGCATAAAAATGGATTAAAAAAACTATAATTTCATATATGAATTATTTTAATAATTATTTTAATAATTTAGTGGGAAATTAACCTTTTTTGATGTTTTAATTATTTGAGTTCTAATGTTAATGAATTAATTCCGTTAGAATTATCATTAGATTTTGACACACATAATTATTATCACAAAATTTCACATAAAATCGATTTTTTAATAAAAAATTAAAATTCATTTAATTAAAATATTCAAAACAAAAATGATCTAATTACTATAAATTAAAAATTTTACGATAATCGGTTAACAATGTTGAAATTTCGTAATAGATCTCATGAAATCAAATACATAGATCAAAATTCTATATTATTTTATATTAAGATTTAACAAATTTATGGCTCAAAGTCTTAAAATTCACTAACTCAAAGGACTGATTCATTGATTTAATATTTCTATGAGTTTTTAAGTAAGGACAATTTATAGTGATAGGAACCGTATTCAAGTCATTATCGGATTAAATTTCTTTAAATTAGTGTTAATCATGCGGTGTGAATAAAAAATAATCTCGTACCCAATATGATATAAAAATACATAATAATTTATAAAAAAAAAAAAGCCTCAAAATTCACCAACCCATTATCTTATGGATTTTAATCCTATGTAGTTAGTTATTTATTAATTGGCGCTTTCTTTTTCTAATCCAATCGTAATCGAGCTTTGTGATCTCTAGGCTGGTAAAAATAGTATAATGAAGCTTATCTTATTATAACAAAACAAGAATCCAAAGCTTTTTATTTATTTATTTTAAAGTCTTAACATATTACAAATTAGAAGGAGACAACATTAATTAAATAATTAGAAAAGAAAATAATTTTTTTATACATATTAAGCTGTGATTTGTGTAATATTTTTCTGTTCCCTTCCCTACACTTTGAAAACGATGCTCCCCATGAATAATAAATTGGACCAACAACGTGACAATCACAACGGTAAGCAGAATTTTTGTTCATAATTAAATTACGATTTTCCTTTTTCAGAAATCAATAAATTTTAAGGAAAAGTTTTCCACCAGCGATCACTGCCCGTTCATCTAGAATGCTTAAACCCAACGCGTTTTGGACTTGTCAAGGGGAGAAGTTAGACGGTCGAGATTCTCTGATTGGGATCCTCAGGGGACACGTGTTGGTCAATGATGGTTTGGGTAATCCAAACGAGTTCTCTGTTCTGGAGATTGATTTCACTTATTTCACTATATTTTTATAAATTGTGAAATAGCCCTTGTAATTTTTTTAGTTAAATTTGATCAATAATAATTCTTTTAATTTGCTTTAGAACGAAGAAAACCTTAAACTTTGAATTTATATTAAATACATTGATATTTTCAATCACTACAATTAAGTATCAATTTATTAATGAAAAAATTTAAAAATATACAAAACTTTAAAAATAAATCGAATATTTATTTTTAAAAATTTACTTATTTTTTAATTTTAACTTTTAATAAATGTTATTTTATAATTAATGGGTAATATTAATCGCTCTATTATATTTATTTAAATGCATTAATCATTTAAAATATTATCTAATTTCTAAAAATGTAAGGACTAATTTAAAATTAAGCAAGAACTGTTAGGCCTTGATAAAAAAATCAGTAAACTCCAAAGTTTTATAAGGCACAGAAGGAAAGGAGAAAGTTGTCAGTCAAAACCCCCCACAAGGTCTAAACCTGTGCTATATATATCTCCCTTCTCTGTTTTCACGTTACTCCCACTGCTGCCGCTTCTGCTTCTGCTTCTGCTTCTGCTTCTACTTCTGCTTTCAGGGTATTGATTTCTCTTTGGCTTTGTCTCTTTTACAAAATCATAATGGCCAAATCTTTCGCTTGCTTTGTTCTCTTAGCTCTCATAGCCAGCTGTGCTCTCGGCCAAGCTCCCGGCTCTGCCCCAACCAAATCACCACCGTCTTCCTCTCCAACTGCAGCTCCGAAGACCTCTCCAACCAAGGCTCCCACTGCTTCCCCTACCGCTTCTCCACCGTCCACCACACCTCCTTCCCCATCTTCAACCCCTGAATCTTCTCCAACTTCCTCTCCTCCCACCTCTCCTCCATCTCCTCCCACGGCTCCTAATGGTTCTCCCAGCGGTGCCGCTAGTCCTCCACCTTCCATCAGCCAGCCACCAGCCTCGTCTCCAAATTCTCCTCCTAACGTCGCGGCTTTGAATAGAGTCACTGTCGCTGGATCCGCTGTTATAGTGGCTTTGTCAGCTGCTGCTCTGTTGATGTAGATCTGACTTTGGGAGGACTTCAATCGGTGATTTTCATTGTAGGCCATTGTTACAGTCTTATTTTTAGTAGTGCTTTTTTTTTGTTAATTTTTATTTATATTTTGACGATGGCGATAGCCTGTTGCCATTTTGACGGTTGAGATTTTATTGCTTACTCCGTGTTATTGTTATTATTATAATATAATTTATTTTTATATTTATGTATTTCAGTCGATTTTAATTCATGTTTAAGAGTTATTATTAATAAAGAATTATGAAATTTAAAAGATGATTAGTGGGATCGAGCGTGCGCGTGTGGTAAAAGATGAAACGTGCGAGTGAGAGAGAAAGTAATCTGGGAAACGTGGAGAGTGGGGAGTGTCTTGTCTTTACGTGTGGGATTATGTCGGGGGACAACTGGAAAGACTGAGGTCTTTGTATTTTTGGATCTTCTTTTTTTAGATCGGGCCGGGGAGGGCCGGGAAGCTGGGGGATAAAAGGGTCACGTGGTCACAGCTGTTTTTAATGTATACGAAGATTTTATTATTTTATGTTATAAAAAGTTTATATATAAAATTATTATTTAATATATCATTAATATAATATCGGTACTTATTTTATTTATTTTTTATTTTTAATATTTAAAAAAATATTATTATCTTAATATTTTAACCATTTTTCTTTTGTGTAGAATAGTCTATATCAGGGTCAATATGTTTCTCATTTATTTATTATAAATTTTTTTTTGATTAATGTGCTTGATTATTAAGTTGTCGTCAGTGATGAACAGGTAGACATCAATTTTTCCTGAGAATAGAAGGCAATTTTTCCAATTTTGAGAGAAACAATATAATCTGAGAAAGATTTGAATTTGTACTTCTTTTTCTTTAATCAAATACCATTATATACCTGAACCCAAAAAAAAAAAAAAAACCACTATATACCGACAAAAAATACAACGTAAAAGTTTATAAAAGTTAAGTTTAAGCGGCACCAAAAAAGTTGGGAATGGAAATCTTCGGATTTTGGACGAAAACATTTATTTCAAAATTTTAAAATTTAAGTATCTGTTACGGTATTATTTGAGTAAATTTTTTTTTGAGAAACTATAGAATTTGATTAAATAAAAAATAATAATATTAAATATAAGAAAAAGAAAAATATAAAATAAAATATGTAATATGGTTATTATTAAAATTGTAAAGATGTATATGTTTTTTTTTTTTTTAAAAAAATTTGAAATGCTTCAAATGTTTTACCATATAAAAAAATTATATTTTAAAATTTTAAACATTCTAATTAAAATTAATTATACGTGAGTGTTAAAAAAAATTGCGCATTACAAATCTCTCGTCCGAATAAACTCCTGGGAAACTGGGGACTGTTCAGAAAACGGAGCCGACTTTTAGAATTGAAATTTGAAATGCCAAAAGCCAATCATCAGCACAACTCAAAACCTAAACCTAAGACATGGTGAGATTGATGCCAGATTGGGCCCAAGAGAGACAATGATTGAGCTGGAGTTCAAAAATTTAAAACCGTTGGGGCGGAGACATAGAAGAAATTCAGAAATTGAGAAGGGGTCGAATCATTAATCTAGCCAGTGAGTTGCGATTAATCGGAAATATCAGAGACAGAAGTTTGCTACTCTGTCTATCACGAATTCCTTTTAGCTAAGTTTGCTGGTATTCTCCAGAGAATTATGATTGATTCAGCCATAACATTGACAGAAAGCTTCATGGCTTGGGCATATTGGCCAACCACACCACACCGCACCACGGATGAACTAATGAGGACCACAAGTGAAGAGAGAAATGGTGGTAGAGCCACTGTTGTCCGAGAAGATTACACTTGGGTGCAGTGCATGCGTTGTAGTCAATTTCAATTACTTCATCCGCAGTATGGCCATTAGGATAATGCAACACTAGGGTACAATTTTCAACATGTAAATTCATTCTCTGCTTTTTTTTTTTTTTACTTCAATTCCCATTCTTTATATATATATATATGTACAAAATAATCCTTACAGAAAAAAGTTATAACAAAATTACAACTTAGGCAATAAATTATTCATTGTCGGTAAAATATAGTAAAATCCTTATAAATTAATGTCTTGACTTTGATCAATGAAAAATTTTAATAAACTTCTTTATTGTAATAATTAATAATTTTATTTTAAAATTTAGAGTAAAATTTCAATCTCGATTATCTTTTTTTGGATGTATAGGTAGGTATAAGGAAAAAACGAAGAATAAAATCTTGAACTTACTCCCTTTTAAAGAGGACCAATAACTTCTAGACTAAATTTTAGTTGTTAATTCAATTCAAATTATCGCATAAATTAATAAATTGATAAAAGTTAAAGATATTATATAATATTGGAAAAATAAAAAAATACTTCAAGATGTTAGTTTGCAAAATATCACCATCTTTTAGATTTTTGACCTTATTTTATCTTTAAAATTAACCTCGAAAAATTATTGTGATCACATTCTTTTTGTTGCCAAAAGATTTCAAAGTAAAAAATTTAGTATTTCAAGAGATTTTTAAAGAGTTTACCAACCAAACTATGAATTTTAAGAAGATTAAATGTAATAAATTTCTTGGATGATGTAAAAATTGAATAGACATAATTTTAAAAATAAATAATAATTTACAGGATAAAATTCTCTAAATTAATAACTCCTTTAAATTAATACTCAATGAGGAGTTTCAGAAGTATTAACTTAGAAGATTTTTATTGAAATATAATCGTAATAAAAAAATTGCATTCTTCTTATTATTCTGAATTGCATTCTCTCTTTAATTTCTTTGCATTCTTTTATTCTTATAATAATTCTTTCTACTTGATAAATTAAAATTGTTTTTTAAAGATTTTATATTTAAAATTTGGAAAACATTAGTATAAATTTCATAATTGTTTTGCTTAATGTGGCACATCACGTGTACATTTCACATGTTGAATAACCATATTATATGTTTTTATTCAAAATTAATTTTAAATATACTACCAAATATTTACATTTTATTAAGTATTATCCGAAAATCATAAGAAATAAAATTATATTAGAAAATTTCAATAAAAACCTAAAAATAAAGTATAATGACAAATTTTATTGTTCACCGATGACAAGTTTATCTTTTAACCTTATACAAAATAGAAATTTAGAATTCAAAAATAAATTGGGCCAAGAAATATATCCTTGACAGGTCAAACCAAGCCCAAAGTTTCTTTAAAAAACCCCAGGTCCGAGGGGTTCATATGTGCGACACATTATCCTTCAATGGAAGGGTTATATATTTGTCACCGGCAAGATTATACAAGGGCTACCGGTTTATTTTTTTCTTAGCAAAAAGGGTTTGAACTTTAAGGTTTTGTTCCATAGGATGGACAGAAAGGGGTGAGGAAAAAAATTTGTTGATCTATTGGTTGAATTATAAAGTAATAAAATAATTTTAAAATTTAATAATTGAATTAACAAATTTTTTATACTCACTTATTTTCATTTTTCTTATCAAACAAAGTTTCAAATTTCCGACTAAAGATCCCACACCTATCAATTGAGTCAAATACTCGAATACCTACCGGTTTAACTTGAGTTGGAGAATAGTTCCATGACACTATCTTAACTTTGAAGAAAGGGCCAAAATTTTAGAATAGAATTCAAGCTAATCCCTCAAACATTGTCAATTAGATTAGTTGCTAGTGATTGGTAGTTGTATGGCTAATAATTTGATAAAATTTCAATCAATGTCCACATAGAACATGATACAACACTGAACAATAACCTAACGCCATGAAAAATAACCTGCTCATTCTTATAATCCTCAAGATAAACAGAGTAAAAAAGATCAGCACTGCCTCTATCCTGACCAAGGTGGTCACTCTTGTCAAAAGCTTATGAAATGAGCATCACAAATAATGCCACCCACGCTGCGACAAAAGCCGCAAATGGGGAGAGACTCCATGAAGATGAGGAATCCGGGACGTGAGTTGTAGTAGTAGTTGTTGGTGATGCGGATGAGCCTGACTCCACTTTGACAGCAAGCTTCATGCCATCCCCACAATGGCCAATTGCACCACAAATGAAGTAGTGAGTTCCAGCAGTCTTGAGAGCAACCGTGGTGGCTCCGCTGTTATCTGTTGCGATTGCATTGCCCACAGTGCATGTATTGTAGTCACTGGAACTTACTTCATCCACTGTATGGCTAGTTGGGTAATTGAAAACTAGAGAATCAAAATCCAAAATCGTTAGCTGATGGGTCAAAAATTATTTCACTCTAAATTAAATGATAGTTTGAATAAATGATACGATTAATTTTGATAATACTAAAAAAATTACTATTAAAAATATATATTTTTAATAAAATAATAAAAAAAATTAAAAGGGTGGAAGAGTAATTTATTCTTACACTAATTTTTATCTTTTATGACCAATCACAGTACATTGATACTGATTGATCATCCAAATATACTCTGAGTACATTTTTAAGCACCTAACTTAAATTCAATTGACAAATCTAAAAATCTCAATAACCATGTGACAAATATGAAAATCTTAAAAGGAGTAATACAGTATAAGACTTAAATTATGATATCATGTTAAGTATCTATCTTAAAATTAATTGATAATAAATGAAAAGATTTAACGGAATATAAAATCAAATAACAAAATATTAAATAGATTTGGAATAAAATTACTCTAACGGAAATGAATACGAAAGATCTAAATTGAGATTTAAGCACTTACCAAGGCTATCGCCAACTTTGAAGGTCTTGCCTTTAGTCCATGTGCTATAATCGACACCAGTTGTCCAGCCAGAGGTGTCACCAACCGTGTAAACTGTGGCCAAGCTTGGCACAACCATGCACAACACTAGCAAAAGACGAGCCATTCGCACACTTGAGCTTGCCATTTTTTTTGTGGAAAACTAGGCAGATTAACACTATAAAGCAGAGAGAAAAGAATAGGAAGGAGATTTGTGTGATAACAATTTTCTGAAATGGGGTTTCCTTATATAGTGCCATGAAAGAGGCGAAGGAAGGAGTAAAGATTGGTCCACTTAATTCCATTCAAACCAATATTTGTGAAACGAATTCATTCCAAAAGGATGACTATACCTAATGCAAAGGAAAGTGGGTCCCTAATCCTTTACCTTCTATTGCCCTTCACATAAACAATGGTTGTTAAGTAGGGTAATCGTAATGGTTGTTATGATGTTTCTTGTGACAAAGCCAGTTCAAAAGACATCGATTATGCATTCAATATAAAGGAACGTATTTTAAGTGATCTTTTTACCTCTTGCAGCGGTGGATTGTGAATGAAGAAAAGCATGAAAAAAGTTCTTCATTTCGCCATTGTGCTGTGAGTGAGAGGTTGTTGTCAAACAGATGATGGAGGTCAGAATCACCATAATGGAAAAGGAGAGATATTTGTTCAGCAACAGGGTGGAACTGGTGATATAACATGCTTGAAGCCTACTCAAAACATAATGCAATCGATATTAAGGAGACTAACCCTCTTTCAAACACGAACACAAATCTCACATTCAACAACCCCAAAGGTGCATTTTTTTAAATTGCGTGCGAAAGGAAGATATGATACCTTGGAGGACTTTCAACTAGCAAGAAGTTGAAAGAGGAAAAAAAAAAAAACCCAAAAAGAGGAAGAAAGGAAGAATATTACATGCAAATTATTAGTATATCGAATACTGTAATATTATGTTTCGTGTAATTTAAATAGTTTTTTCACAATTACATTTTCAACAATCACCTTGTATTGCAATCACTTTACATATAAAATATCAAACATTACTCTTATTTATGTGCAAATTCTTATAAAAGATAATTATCAATACTTTTTTATCTAATTTGAAATTTTTTTTTTTTTTTACAATGATCATCTCTTAAAAAATATATATAGATATTAAAATGCGAGTGCGATTGACGTTTGTATCACGTTACTTTGCTTATGAATGTTATCTTTGATTTTTCCAAAAAAAAAAAAGTTTAGGAGGAATGATGTAGCGCAGAGATTATGATCCTAACCTTTCACCTAACTTGAGTCTAGAAGTCTTCATGAGCATGATTTTAACCCAACTGATGAGAAAAGGTCGTTTAACTATTCACCTGAAGTAAAATTGCAACGAAAATCACCCAAAAACACATAATTTGTTGATCCAATTGTGCAAATAATTATTGTATTAACGTGAAAATACGGATTTAATCACTAGACATTAGTATGTATAAATATATTTCTCTTATCTTTATAAATTATATATTTCAAACCAATCAATACCAAATTAACTTCAAGTTTGCACAATTAACGTTATTGATGTGATTTTTAAATTTGCTCTTGCGATAATTAAGTTGACGTGAAAATTTTTATATAATTTTAAAATTGAAAAACATGGCTTGAAAATTATTTGCTACTTTGGGGCTTTTTTTTTTTTTTTTTTTCTAATTATTTCAATCCTCCCATAATTTTATATTAAACACACGACATTTGTGGAAATTATTAATTAGAACATAAAAGTTACATGCTATGAGGGGAAAAAAGCCAGGTTCTACCTAATAATTTGGTGGACTTTCAAAATCAAATGGATCTCCTTTTGCCATATTTCTCACAGTTTTAATATCTTAGAGCTTTCATTCTCAAATGATGTTATAAAGCTAATCAAGTTTATTCCAAGCAATAGGTGTAAAGCCATGAATCATGAGAAAAAACCCAATAGCTAGCAGCCTCAGCCTCCCACGTATTATCTGCTGACAGATCCATTTTCCCATCTGTTGCAGCAACCATTTTCTCTACACAAACACACAATGCTGTAATTATTTGGAATAGATAATTTTGAATACCCCAAAATGGTTTTGCTTACTCTCAATTACCAAGCTCTTTGCTTGGAATTTTGGGATTGGTTTCACAGTGAAAATGAAAAAAGATCCCAAACCCAAGGTCTTTACATTCTCTTCTTGGTTGAGGAAGCAAAGGCAGAAAAAAACCTCAGCAGAAGAAATGAGGAATAGAAATCATATCGCCTGAAATATGATAAAAGACAGAAAGCTAGTTTTGGAGTTAAAAGTGTATCATTCTCTTTTCATTGATGCCGATTGATACAAAGTCAACAATTTACTTGCATAGTTGCAGCTTCGCCATGAGTACTAAACTTGTAAATATGTTAGGATTGATATTAAGCATTGACAGTCTCTGTTTCCTTTACAATATGGACACGACAAATCAGCAGCAGCCAGCACTTGATTGATTCACCCAAAAGCCAAAGGCCGAAGGCATGCTAGTGTAAAGGTTTCTTAAAAGGCCTGGATAGTCCTTGCACTTCCACAGCATTTTTCTGGTTCATAAAATCTAAGATTTCTTAGAAGGCCCAAAGAGAATTCATTGTGAATCTACATAACAACAGTTGTTATGTATGAGAATAGAAAGGATTAGAATTGAGCCTATAAAACAGCCAATCACCCAAGCAGTACCTGTTTTGGCAGAACAACAGCATTTATATTGCCAAAGAATACTCAATTTACTCAAAGGACCACCAAAAATAACACAGAGCTGAAATGACTTAAACATTCATGTGTTAATGCAGCTTGGTTCATAAGGAGGTACAAAGGATAAGGAGGATTCGAACCTGAACCTAATCTGTTACAGGAAGAGAAAACAGCCGCTAGGCTAAGCCTTCGTTGTAAGTTATATCCTTCTGTCATCACTTTATTTAAGAACCTCACTTACAAAATAGCACATAATAAGACCTCATTGCCCTGCGTCTAATCAAGTCAACTTTCACTAGAGTCTGCTTGTTCCAAATCAGAGTTCGGCTCAGTTAATTTGTCATCAGACTGTGAACTGTCTTCTGATTGAACTTTCACAAACTGTCTACTCCGTGCTACCCGAATTGGTCTTCCCATAAACATCTGCGGAAAAACAATTTCTCAGTTTCTTGAATAAAAAGCCAAATATAAATTAATAATACCAACAAGGCCACATCCAATTTGATAAATTACAAACTCAAATAGTCTAGAAAAATTACTAAATCAGGAACTACCTTCCCTTGGAAAGTAGACATCGCGGCATCAGCCTCTTTCTTGGATTTGAATGAGACAAAGCCATACCCAGATGACTTTCTGGGATTATCATGAAATATAACTTCAGCAGAAACAACATTAGCACCCTCAGAACTGAAAAACTCTTTAAGATTTTTAGCTCTTGCTTCATATGAAAGATTTGCCACAAACAAGTTGAATGCTGGCACTGGCTTGAGCTTCTCAGGTGGAGCTTGTTTCTTCTTCTTAGGTTTAGCATAATTAAGCCTTAAAGAACGACCCTCGAATTCCTACATCAGTTAAAAAAAAAAATATAGCGAAACAATCAGTTATCTACAAAAATAACAATGACATTTAACAAAAGTCACTTAGAATTTATCTCTAGTACTCTCAATCATTACCTAGCCAGGGGAAATTAGCTCAAGTAAGCATTCAATGAATTGAAAATCATTTCATTCACATGATTATCAAGGAATTAAATAAAAAAAATTCCTTAAATAATAGTCTTAAGGAGAACAAGAAGGCACTCAAAGTCATGAACAAATAAGAAAACCATGTGTTAATACTAGTAAATTTATATTGGACTTTCTAATTCTTGAGTTCCATGATATCTCAAAAGCTAAGCTGGCAATCTAAACATACTAACAGAAGAGAAATTCCAGGAAAAAATCAAAGGCAATATACATACATATGATTCGAGATTTTTGAGAGCCGCAAGAGCCTCCTCAGGCGAAGCCATAGAAACAAATGCCAATCCCCTATTTCTGGTCTTGTTGTGCATAGAGAGCTAAACCAAACACAACAACAAAAAAAAAAAAAAAATTCACATCAATAACTCAACCGCAAACCAAAAACCCAAATTTAACCAAAAAAAAAAATCAATACTTAAAACAAAGAGAATAACAAGGAAGAAATGTTGACGAAAACCTCAACATCTACGACTTTGCCATGTTTCTCGAACAAAGAACGAATGTCTTCGATGGTACAAGTCCAAGGCACGTTCTGGGCAATCAATCTAGTTTTTGAAATCTCTCCTTCTTCTTGTTCTTCAACTTTCAGAAATGGGTCTTGGGTAGTGGCAGAAAAATGGAGGACGAAACTGCTAAATCTTGTAGCTTTCAAGGGAAGGGTATTAGTCAGAGGACAGAATGGAGGGAGAAAACAAGTTGAAGAGACGTTTTTGATGTTAAACTGAGTTTGAGGTTTATGTTGGAGAGAGAAGAGAGAAGATTGGTGAGGAAGGCGAAGCAGAGCCATGGAAGAAAGCAAATTAGTTCAGTTTGAGTTCGGTGTTTGGATTTTTAGGAGGTTTGAAAGAGTTTCTTTGTGGTTTTGTGGATTGGATAAGGAGACACAGACAAGTCGATATTTTTGGGAGGCAAAAACTATCTCAGCGTAACAATCAAAGACAAAACTACGGTTTACGAATGGGAACAGAACGATGTCGTTTAAAGGTGGGATATGATATACAACCAAGCCAACGTGCTTCAAATTCAATCAGTACTCGTACATGCTTAATTTAACATTTAAATTCGGTGAAAAACTGAAAATGGTTTTTCCCTTTAAAATTTGTTTTTGAGTTAATTTAAATGTCAAATAATAAAAATATATGAATTTTCGGTCTAAAGTCTGATTTACATTATCTTTTTTCAACAAATTAATTTATTTTTATATATCTTTTAATAATAAATATTTAAAAATTGAGAAATAGGAAATGTAAAATAAGTTCTAATGTCAACAAGAATTAAACATACACAATAAGAGATTGCAAAGATTACATCAATTTTAAAATTGCTAAAATTTTTCATTACCGCATTAGTTTAATCAATTATCTATTCTATTACATCAGATTAGTTAGGACAATGGTAAGAAAAGCAAAAGACGGAAATTACTGCCTTGCAGTGCTTGAAACTAAGATATTGCTCACAAATACACACACTGTTGCTTCAGAAAAGCTATCCTGTAAATCCAATTCTAACACCATCATTGATGCAAAGAATAACCAATGGACAGGAAGTTAAATCCTACCATGCATGAGGTCATATGTAGTGGTCATTTGTGTAATCTTAAGTCAGGAGAGTTATATCGCAAGGGTGACAGAGGCTTCCTTGCTGAATCTGGATCAGTAAAATCAATCTTCTTCTTCTCAATTGGGCTGCATATCTTGGGACTTGATTTTCGCTTGTTTGTCTGTGACAGAGTCAAGCAAATAATAGCATTAATTCAATGAAGTTGTGACTACTGACCATCACATACAGGAAACAAACTTGCTTATACATTGAAAAAAAAAAAAAAAGAAACAGAGAATCCAACATATTGAATGCTTCCTCACCTTCGCAGATGCACTACCCGTCTGCTTTCCACCAGAGCCATGGAGGTTTTGGTATTGCCTCAATAATCTTTTGTTCTCCTCATCCAATACGTTGTTTTCTTCAAAAAGAACTTTGACCTATACAGATAAAATATTTTTTTAAGTTCTGACATGGGAAATACCAATTTCAACAAGCACGCAGCGTTCCAGTTCCTTGGTTCTCACCTCCTCTTCAGCTTTACTAAGGTTCACCCTGAGATGTTCCTTGTCTTTCTCAATGGTCTTTAGTTCTGCAGCCAGTGACAAAACTTTTTGAGTTGAAGGCCTCAACCTGCAATGGACAACAGGCCACAAGAATTGACCAGAAATGTGAGAGTAGTCCTAAGCAGCGAAGAAATGATAACGTCTCTTTAATTAGATGCACCAGATATCTTCATTAACCAACAAAGATGCAGATTCGACATACAAATAAAAAAAAAAAGACAACTCAATGTACAAGGTTCCCACACTGCAGAGAAGGATCACGTGTACACAGCCTTCCTTCTAAAAAGAGATGTTATTTCCACTTAAATTTGTGATTTTCAAGTCACAAAGGAGCAATGTGGACTATTGCACTAAGATTCGACGTACAAATAAGAGAAGAAAATCCTCACCTATTCCACATTTTAAGCAACTTTTGACATGATTCAAGCGAATTATTTGCCTCCAAGAATGCACGTCCAGACATAACTTCATCTTTACAAATCAATGTTGCTAGAACAGACTCAAGCAAATTCTCTTCCAAATTTGTGCCCTCAGAGGCTGAATCAATCTTCAAGGGAGGTATATGCTTATCAGTCAGTATATATCATAGTATTAGACAACAAAACCATATTTTTCTAATCAATCATAGACACTGAAATTAATCTCCATTAACCATATTTACTACAAGATACCAAAATATAACTAAAGCTGCCATAAAAGAAATCAACAATTCAAAGCAAAGTAACAAAAATTTGAAGGAAAAGTATTAAATTTACCCCTTGGCTCTCATAACGATGTTTGTAGAACCTTAGTTCTTCAGTTAATTTCCCCAGCTCCTCTTCCAATTCATGAACCCTAATCTCAGCTTTCTTTGCCCTCTCATCAGCCTCATTCCCAAAATCCATCAACGCCTCCCTATCATGATCATAAAGCGAACACTCTCTTTCCCATTTGTTACACTGAGTCAACAAACTCGCACACTCCGCTGCAAGCTTCTGATTCTCCTCCACGAATCTCTTCAACGCCACCGCATTCATATTCGCTTCCGCCTTCAAAAAAAAATCAATAAAAATGTCAATTCTAAACATAAATACATTCAAAACATTATTTTTTTTTGAGTTGGACGACCTTTGATCGCTCAATGGTTTGATCTTTCTCTTTCAATTTTGAGAGAAGAAACAGGCACTGGTCACGGAGGCGACGCTGGGCTTCTTCGGAGGAACGGAGTTTCAGTTGCAAAGATTGAGTGGAGATTTGAAGACCTAAGGAATCTTCGATTGTTTCTTTTATGTAATCGTCGATTTCTTGAGGAATATTAATGTTTTCCATTACTCAAAAATTTGATTCTCGAAGAACTCTAGCTCTTACAAAAATTTAAAAATAAAAAATTTGTCTTTTTAAGAAAACTGTGGAGTGAAGAAGAAAAAGGTGGGAAATTAGAAATAGTTAAGGATTGGAGTGGGTTTTTGAAAGGGAAGGACAAAAAGAGAGGACTTTCGCTGGGTTTCCGGTCTTGAGGAGTTTCAAATTGAAAGAAAGGAGGCTGTAAGTAGCCGTTAGACTGCGGTTTAAGGACTATACAATGTGGTCCCTACTGCTGACCTGGGAATTCTTCTCCTTTTAATTTTGGAGTATTTGGGCCGGATTTAATTTTGTCAGTGCCCAATTAAATTATTTAGAATATATATTTTAATTTGAAATTCGAATATTTAGTTTTTAAGTATAAAAAAAACAGTTATTACTAAATCAATTATTCGGATATATTTTATTTAGAAAATGTTCACACAGTTGGCTTTTGCTTCTTTTTTTTCTTCATTTTCGATTAAATCCTGTTGGGCCTCATATTTTGGGAATTTTGAGTTTGTATTTAATTTGGATTTGAACGGTTTGAGGATTCTCTATCAAAGCTTCTTGATATTGTAATTTTAAATTCCATATTTCATTTTTGTAAGAAAAATTTATGCACAAGAGATGCTTGTTAAAATATCTTTGTGGAAATTAAACCGGTTTACAAATTGATCATGACCATTGATAATGGGAAGTTCTTAGAAAGTGATGATTCTATCGGCCTTGCTTTGCGAATAGGTCCATGACCAAGAATCCATTGTGAATGGTCGCTCTCGTTCTATGCATATAGCTGTATAAGAGAGCAATTCCACTAGACTAAAACGCCTGATGTGACAAAGGAGAAGAATTCCATATCAAGCACTTTCATCATAATAGATTTGGTTATTTTAGTTACACATTAAAAAAAAAAATACAAGAAAGAGATATTAAAGTGATTATAACTAAAATTTAATAAAATTGTATATAAATTTGATAAAAGTTAAAAAAATTATTTTGTATTTAATGTATCATAAAAAATTTCAACATAATTTTTATGTTTTATACAATATAAATATGATTTTATATGACATGATAGATACGAATTGCTAAATTTAATTTATTTTTTATTTTTCTCTTCCTTTACTTCAATTTTGTAGGGCTTTTCTCTTTAAAACTCAAAATTTTCAAAATTTGAAACCTGATTACTGTTGTCGGCTGCCACTTTTCAGTGATGTTTGGCTTTCAAAATATATCAAAATTTTATCATCTTTCTACTTCTTAAGCTAATTTTACTAAAAAATAATCCAAAATTTTCTAGATCTACACTTAAATTTAGGACCTTCGACTTCCAAGAATGATAATTTCATCAGTTAACAACCAACACTCTTCCAGTATGTTATTCTACTCTTTATAATTTATATTTTTTTCAAGTTTCAAACCCAAAAATCATATGTAGAGCTCCAAAATGAAAACTAAAAGAACAAATCTTGGCCATTTTTCTCCATTTTTTAGGGTTTTTTTAGTTTCTTTGTGTTTTAATACCTTATATTGCTTGCTTTCCAATGATTTTATAATTTTTTTGGATGGGTTTCTAGGCTTAGAGAGAGTAAAATGTTTTTTGGTTTTAGAGAAAAAAAAAGTAAATAGTTGAAGATGGAAAAATAAATAAATAAAAATTTTAAAGGTAACGAAAATAGTAATAGTTTGAAGTAAGACAAAAAAAAAATCTCAAGATAATTAATTATCGAATTTTAAATATCAAGTATCATATTTAATCTACCCTTAACCACAGGTATTTTTAAATAATTTATCTTAAATAATTTTATAAGATATGACACATTTACCTTAATCATGAAAATAAAATATGATTAAAGGATAATTATTGTTTTATTTTAATAAATTACACATTTCAGACATATAGACTATCCACATATAATATTTTACTTGTACATGAATGTTTTGGCTTTTATTTGTATACATAAGACTAGATTTAAATTCGTGTGATGCATTGTGATAATTTTAAGTTATAATAAAATTTTTAAATATATAATAAAATTATAAAAAATTATTTTGAAATACATGTTGAATAATGTATTAAAAAACTTGATGTATATATAGAATAAATAAATCAAAAAAGTAATTTGAAATCAAATACTAATTAGAAAAATTATAGAAAAAATTAAATATAATAAATCTTAAATATTAAATAAATAAATTTAATATTATACTACATTAGCTATTAATAAATTATCGGTTAATATTTCATATTTCAAATTGGTTTATTTTTAAAATTTAAACTTAAATGACTCCATTAAACTAGATAATTGATCTAAAATTAGAATATATATATATATATATATAGATGTTTATTTCAAAAAATTAAAATAGATAATTGATTTAAAGAGATAATTGATTTATTTTGTAATTTTAATATATAAAATTTTTTATCTTTTTAAAAAATTAAAAAATAATTATTTTTTAAGAGAAATTACACGCATGTTAAATATATAGACTATCCACATAGGATGTTTTACTTGTACTCAAATACTTTGATTTTTATTTATATAGATAAGACTAACAAAGCAACAGGTGATGAAAGTTTTAGATTAATGAAACTTTTTGTGTATTTTTCGTTTAAAAATTAAAAAAAGACATGGTAATGAAATTAATAATGAGACCAAAAAATTTTATATATCAGAAATTAATAAGTTTAAAGGTACAAAATTTTGGGAAATAAATTTTCAAACCACAATTATCTGATATAAAACTCAGAGAATCGTATTCAATTCTTTAAGTAAGAACTCAAATCATACATACATCATACATGTCTTGATATTTTAGCCCTAAATATGCTTAGAATTTATAGTTTATAGCAATTTAATTATAAGGAAAAATATAAATGAAGAGGCAGTTAGAAATTCAACATACGTGTTGACTTCTTCCAATAATGTTCTAAAGAAAGTTATTTTTCTTAATGGTGATTTAGACCTGCTTATGGATTGTGCTTTGGATAAGATCTTCAAGATTAGGTTTATTCTAGATTATTTATATTAAGAAAAATTATTTATTTAATTTAATTTTAAAATATATTTAGAATATTAATTATCATCATAAAAATAAATCTTAAATAATACAAATTTAAACCTAATTTTATAGACTAGTAGATTCAGTTTTAAACAAACTTCTTTAAAAGTGTTAAAATAGATTTAATCCGACTTAATCTGATCTATAAACAAACCTATGCTTCTTTAGGTTTCTCTTTCCCTTTAGCGTCGACTGAATCCATGAAAGACTCCATCTGATCTTCCATTTCTTGCACCTGCATTTTAGATGAAAACGTTACTGGTATGGTTAATACATCCATTCTCAATTATTATTTTTTTTTAAAAAGGTTTAAATCCTGTTATATAATAAATAAATAAATAAATAAACTTATGTCAAATGAGCAGCTAATCCAATTTGACCAATGATACAAGTTAGAATTTTTTATTTATTTAAGCAGCACATATATATAAATTATTATTAAATATAGGAGTTTTTAAAATTTTTTAAAAAAATTAACAAAGTAACACTGGCGAATATAATTTAAAAAATATTTTAAAAAATAGAAAAAAATTAAAAGAGAAAGTACCAATAATTAATTTTACTTGATCATGATAATTTAATTTTAATATTCATATTAGAAATTTGGGATGGGATATTTAGGGATGGCACTAAATATTGTATAAATAATATTTGAGTTAGTTGATCTGATTAAGTAAAATTAAATTATTACATATTGGATTCTAGTAATTAATAAAAAATTAAATTAAACTTTTTCTTATGATGGGTAAAAGCATCCTGCATCAGCACTCAGCAACAGCAACAGCAACTAATCTAATTGAAAAGATTCTAAATGTACTCAAATAAATGTTTTCTCTTTGCACTTTTTCTTCACATTAAGCAGGGAAAAAAAATCCAAGCAAATGGGATGCCATGATCGAGAAACTTTCTTTTAAAGGTAAAAAAACTCTTTCTTTTTTTTTCCCTGTTAAGGAAAAGCTTTTTGAAAGATGATGATGCTAGAGGAAAGTAGACCTCTATGGTACTAAAATAAATCATTTCAGACAAAGAATCATCTCAAGATATTTCTTTTGATGATCTAAGGAATGATGTCATAACAAGATAATTATTTATATATTAACCTAATTGAAAAATTATAAGATGAATTTGTCGTGGTGTTTGAACTTAGACTAGTTGAATTAATTTATTAATTAGCTAGGAAGTAGGTGGGATCATCTGCGCCACTTGGATCTTCACTAACCTACATTAGCTTAAACAAAGGTTAATTATACATGCAAAAGAAAGGTTTCTGATTAGGTGAAAAACTAACCTTGTCAATGAGATCTCCGGTAAGGCGTGCGCCATTAGCTGTTTCTTCTGCTAAATCTTCAATCGCTTCAAGAGTAGCTTGAAGTTTTCCACCTTCCGGCAGCTGATCAGCAACCTCGTCTGCTATCTTCTCCACCTTCTCTGCCACATCTTCTATTACATCCGAAATATGTTCAGCCGTCTCCAGTAGGTTGTCAGCCTCATCTTCACACACAGACATGCGAAGATATATTAATCAAATGATAAATTACTTTACGAAGAAGATGACGATGATGGTGATGGTGAAGAATGAAGATCCTCACTTTTCAGTTTTAACAATGGCCCCCATTTGCTCGTCGTAAAGGGTAGGAATACTGATATTACCGTTCCCAGAGCCCAGAGTTGCCTGCGGATTTTGCAATTAACACTGATTTAATTACAGAAAACATTCAGTATTACTGATCTAATAGGTTTTTCTATTTGACTAACCAGTTGTTGGAACCAGGGATAAGATTAAAGGGAAATGGCGGAGTCCCTGACTCCAAGCTGCAGCAGACGATCATATTGTTCCTGCAGCAGCAAAATAGCTAACATATGTCTATGAAGATGATCAAAGTTGAAAAAGAAGAGGTAAAATTAAGATTACATCTTCCGGTTTCTATTAGTCTGCAATCCAAGGCCGCCAGCGCTGAGTGATGGCAAACCGGTTTGATTTCTCTGAAAAATCTGTTTATTCTTCTGATTGGAGATATTGGCGAGAACAAGACCAGTTTTAAGCATGGCAACTGGCTGAGATCTGCTTAAGGATTCTCGATGTAGGCACTTAGCTTTGAAAGGAGCTGCGGTCGTTAACATTTTCCTGTTATGAAACCTTGAAGCACCTGATTTACGTTATTACAACAGCTAGTGGAAACTTGAATCGAAGATGAAGCTCTTTTGATAAGTTGAATCAATTATGGAGGCTGCTTTCTTTAAGAGAAGAAAATACCGGCGGAGGGGTTGGGAAAATTGGGCAAATGACTGCACAGCGTTATTGATCGAACCAATTTTTTAATAGCTGCCCAAGTTATATATATATGCACCCTTTTTAATTTGAAATCGAAAAAAAATTAAATTTTAAATTTATAAAATATCAATTTTTAATAATGATTTATGAACTAATTTAGATAGATGCTATAAATGATTAATAAAATAGTAAAAAAAATTACCCTTCCATTGATTGTCTTATATATTTAATCGCACCTTATTGATATTGATGGGGCGCACTTATATGAATTATTTAAATTTTAGGTAGGAATACTTGCGTTTGAGATGCAGATATGGGCCATTTATAGTGCCAACGTCTTGTTAATTTCATAGCCATTCAACGGTAATATTTAATTTCTTGTACTTGAAAATCTATGATATAGATGTGTGCATATCCAAAATGTACACAACTCTATACCTGAGAATGATACAAGAAATAGAGTTAATACAATTTTTCATTTTCTAAAGAAAAAAAATTTAATGTTTTCTAAATGAGTAAGATAAAAAGAAAAAATAAAATAAAATAAAATAAAGAGAGTGACGCATACCTTGTAAAAATATTAAAAATAAAAAAATAAATTATGTGTTTGTATTAGTTTTTTAACTCTATTTTTTATATTAAAAAATTTCTTTAAGATGAGATAATAATCCCATTATATATTAATAATATCATTGTTCATATATATCTCTTTGTTTGGTTCAATAATATTTTTAAGGAATTGAATTTTGTTGTATATTCTTTTCATAAGAAGGTATTTAAGCATCAAATTATTTAAATTTAAATTTAAATTTTATAATATGTTATCATTTTTTTAATAATTTGATCTATTTAATCAATCAAATATAACAAAAAATAAAGTTTTATCTTTCCTAGTGAGAATTTTACAAGTTTAATATTTCATTATCAATAATTTTATTTCTTTCTCATGTCAGAAACTTTCTTTTAAAAAAAATAATTTTAAAATAGTGGAGAAAAATTATGCATTATTGCTCCCGAGTCCCGGACCCTCCATTCCCATCATCACATGGCCATGCGCCATGCGCCATGCGCCATTTGTTGACTTGTGATTTTTTAAATCGGAATAACCATCATAAAGAAGAAATAGTGAGATGACGACAAAAAACAATACCTCTCTCTTATAATGTGATTTGAGCACATGTAATGTATGTTATGCTTCCGCGTCTGAACCTACCAACAGAGGCAGCAGCCCTTTTTTATTTTTTAATGGAGAAAATAGGTTTCATAATAAATGGTTTGGACCACCTTTGGGTTAACTTTGAGTTTTTAAGTAGGAATGAGTTAAAGAGTTGTGTTTGAATTTTTATTTGATTAAATTTTTAAAATTAAAAATTTATATTAATTAAAAAATATAAATAAAAACTAATTTTATATCTAATATAATATAAAAATATTTTGTTATTTAAAAAAATAATTTAAATTTTTTTTCTAACTTCTTAATTAGAGGCTTAAAAAAGGTAATAATGGAAAAAAGAAAATGTTTGGATATTTATGATTAATTTTGGATAAAGAAAGGAAATGATATATAAATTGGAATAAAGAGAGCACGTTTTATTTGATTGGAAAAGAAGAGTGCGTGTGTTTGGTTTGCAGCAGACGGCTTAAAATAGAGTTGGCAGGCAAACACTAGTAGTAATAGATGATTGCTTGGAGTCACTTACCAAGTTGAAACTTCAAAGAGGGTAGGTTTTATTATGACTTATGTAAGAATTGATGGATCATTGCCGTTGGCCCTCTGCAGCCATGAAAATCATTACATACACTCCATTATATACATCATGAATTTAATTCATTTTCTAAAATCATATATAATATATATTAAAAAATAAAGGACAATTTAGTTATATATGTACCATCATGCACCTAAAATTGAAAATACTTTTTTTTCATTAGATAAACGGATGAAATTTATTCATTAAAAGAATAATTAAACATCTTTAATTATACATGATATAATATATATATATATATATATATATATATATATATATATATTAGTATTTGAAATGGTTATATATTGAAATAATTACTATAACTAAGAATCTCATACTTTATCAACAGATCACGATTTATTTTATATAAAGTGTACATCTTTAATTAAGGTTGCTATAAAATAGTAATTAATGGTGTCAAGCTTGTAAAGCATTATTCTCTTACAACCATGGCTCGTTGAGTTGTGTAAAAAATGAGGCTTCATTTTAGTAGTAGAAGGAGGTTTTCGGATTTTAAAGTTTTATTTTAAAATCTTAAAACGTGTGAATTTGAGTTTAATTATTTATTAATTTATTTAATTATAATTATTTATTTACTTAATTTAAGTAAAATAATTTTTATAATTATCAGTTCAATAAAATATAATACTCCTTTTGGTTCCAATAAATTTGTCATTTTTTAATTTTAAAAATATCTTATTCAAAATAATATTTTGAATAAATCATCAAATTTTAACATTTTCCTTTTTTATCTCTCATTATTTCCAACTATATTTAGTCTTTAGTTCTTTTTTAAGGATAATTTAATCAATTAAAATGTTCTTAAAATGATAGGTAAACATTTTAACTTTCTAAAATTATATTTTAATCAACGTGTAAAAAAATTATCTGGACATAAAATTACTTATTATGATTATATATTTTCTTAAATGTACCGCTAAAAGAAAAGCCTGTTGAATTGTCAAATCATCTGATGATATATACGTGTGTGTATATATTAATTACTTTAACACAGAGATGCAACGTCTAATTTCAAGATAATGTAAAATACTACGATTTAACGCTGGCAAGGGCTATCAAACACAAAAATAATCCATCATGCCACTCAACAATTTCTCACTGTACACTTGACGATCCAGTGAGCTCCAAACTTCCTATTTGCTCCTTTATTTGTTCTTCATTTTGTTATTTATTTGTTTTATTCTTTTATAAAGTTATTTTTATTTTATTATATATTTGTTTTGAAAATTTTTAATTATATTAAGCATAAATAAATTTTTATATAAATTTTTATTGTATATTTATGATACTTTTTTTTCATTATTTTTAAATATATTTAATATAAAATAATCTACCACTTTTTATTCAACAAAATTTTAAACATTAATATATCAATAATTTTTAAATATTTAATAAAAAGGTATTATTTAATATAAAAATAATTTTAATTATTTATTAACTAAAAATGTAAGGTATATTATAAATTTTATTTTTATTTTAATTTAATATCTTTAATAATCATTTTCTTTTTTACTACACTTTATCTTACCGCTATTATTGTAATTACATCTAAACACGTATCCTACCACTAATTTTAATCTCATCCCAGCAACTAATCTTACTTTCTTATCTCACCGCTACCGTTGCGATTGCATCCAAATGTACATCTTTCTATTGATTTTAATCTCACCTCTATAGTACCCTATCTCATTGCTACATTATCTAATCTTACTTTCATCATTGTTTTCAATTTCATTTAAGTCAATTTAACTACTCATCCAAACTAATCATTAAAAATAAGAATTTTAATACACATGAAACGGGTAAATTGATACATGCATTCTTCAAACTGTCTATATATATACATATATATTTCAGTATAGATTATTATTCAATATACTATCAATAAATTTTTTTAATTTTACATGAAAGATTAAGATGATGCATATTTTTTTTAAAATCTTAAAAAAAATAATTAAAAATAAAGTAAATTATGTGACAGTTTCTTAATTAATTTCACTTGTAAAATTAAGAAAAAACCTAACTATCAGTGTATTGGTATTTGATAGTAATTCTATCAATATTTATACATTTTGTATACATAATTAGCTTTACAATTTATAGCTTTTATTAAAATTAATAATATATGATTAAGGGATTGAATAATTTTCCTAAAAAATTTCTCAACTTAAAGTAATTCCATTCCCTAATAATCACATCCCTTTAAAAAAATCGTACTATTCAATAAAAATGATGTACGAATCAAAAAAATAAAAAAATGTACTTAATTTTTTGTTTTATTTATTGAAATAGATTTAAGAAAAAAAATAAAACCCAAACTGGTACTTTAAACAAAGTATTATATATCAATCAATTAAAATTTGATTTAGTGATAAGAAAAAGATCTTAAAATTTTGAGTGTCATATCAAGTTTTACTAAGTTTGAATTTATATTAATTCAATTATATATTAATTTATTTGTTTAATATAGGCATGTAATTTCTCTTGTAATACCGTTGCCGAAAAAGATATCACTATACTATATTAAAAAGAAAAAAGTAGTCAAATATTTGAACAATAATATTAAATTGTTTTAGAGTACTGTTGTAGATTTTCTTTTGACCAATAAAATTTAATTAATCAAGAGAAAAGCAATTGTAATTTGCTAGAAATTGTAAATTCCAAAGATTAATTCAACACTCTATTCATCCTAATTATAATTGCAATTTGACCAACAAACCCCTGATTCAGCGGTTAAAAAAGAATTCAAACATAAGATTTGAGATTGATTTCAAAATATAATCAATATATATATATATATATATATATATATATATATATATAACTGCAACTTGAAGACAGCCATGTGTTGCCTAAGCATGACCCTTGGCTTCTTCTTCCTTTGCCTTTTTGGTTTGTTCAACATCATTGTTTGGTTCCATGAAAGATTCCACCTTTTCTTCCACTTTATCTACCACATCTTCTACCTGCATATTTACCATGCACGGGCACACATTTATGTATTAATAACCTAAGCTAGGATAACAAAATCAATTGAAAAATACTAGGAAATGTCGTTTTTGCCAACTAGATGTATGCAAAACGACAAGAAACATGTGGGATGATGTACTTCATTCTACGTAGATTATTGTCAAATTGATGTAAAATATTTCACCATCACAATTAGACTTTGTCAATATCTTAAATCATACTTCAAATCCTTTATTTTCTCGATTTGATTGGAAAACAGCATGAATAATCATGTGCTAAAGCTGCGTAAGATATAATAATAAAATGCCAACTTTCTAAATCTATTGTTAATAATTAATTAAATATGCTAAGAAACTATGGGGGTTAGGTAGGGTAACAGAACAGCAAGAAAAAGGAAAACCTTGTCAATGAATTCTCCCGCTACGCGTGCACCGTCAGCTGTGTCTTCAGCCATATCTTCAACAAATTCAAGGGCATCTTTGAGTTTGCCATCCGGTAGACGATCGCCAATCTCATCGGCTACTTTCTCCACTTGCTCCGCCACCTTTTCTACAATATCCGTCACGGCTTCTACCGTGTCTATTACAGTTTCAACTTCCGCTGTAAAGATTTGACAATACTGAAAATGTTGACGATAGCAGATGGATATTGAAGATATGACATGCAATTTAAATTTCTAGTCCTTACCTTTCAGTTTTAATAATGGCCTCCAATTGCCTCTCCAAATGGGTAGGATTACACTCATCAGAAATCCCACAATCCAAAGTTTCCTGCGAAAAGAATGATTGTCACAACCCTCGTTGTAATACTAGAGAAAAGTAATGAAGTTGAAGATTTCTTTCGTTTTTCATAGTAAAAAAGGCAGAATGTTGTTGGAAGACTAACCAGGAACCAGGACCAGGAGTAGGATTAGAAGGAACCGGAGCCGAAGGTCCTGATCCGACACTGCTGCAGACGACAATGTTCCTGTGTCTGTCATTATTTTGCACTTTAAGACCGGTGTCCAGGGATAGCAACTTCTGGTTTCTTAGAATCTGATGTTTTGCCCTGTATTTTGATCTCACCGAGAAATGACTAAAGCAGAGAATGGCGGGCTGAAATTTGCAGGATTCCATTGGAACTTTGCAAAGAAAGATGGATCCCGAAGTACTCGACGTAACTTGTAATAGTAAATCTCCTGTGAAATGAACAGAAAAACGAGAAAATTCACACCCAACTCAAGAAAAAGCTTTGGAAGAGGTTGATGAAATATAGGCTTTTCTTAAATGAAGTATTGCGTGTGGAATGGGAGGTAGAAACGGTCGAAACCAAATGTTTTATAGACATGGCTGTTTACGTGGATTAGGATGAAAGAAATATTTTAAATTTTCCCGCAGTCAATGAATCCTAATCCTCGTTTTCCATATGTTGAGTTTCATTAAATCGTTCAATTTTCTTGGATTTTTCCTCATAAGAATAGTTTCTTCTTCTTTAGTTCCATAATTCATCTTATTCAAGAGCAGCTGTTCTTCATTGACCGGTTTGAAATGAGCTCTGAAATCTTGTAACCAAACAAGTAAATAAGCTGAAATGGGTTTATGCTAAACAATTGATCAGACAATTGAATTGCTGTATGATTACAAAATAATAATTAGGTTCTTAGATTTAATCCAAACAATTGAAAGACTTTCGAATTATCCTTCGCAACTTTGTCAATAGGCAACTTGGCATCCTAATCCCGAACCATAAAGCCTCATCCCTTGTTGGGAAAGCCTAATCCAAACCGAGGTAAGTGTGACCGGGTGAGGGTGTAGGGCTCTGCCCTTCTGGAAGAAACAAAATGTGTATTTATAAAAATACAAGGGAAAATTTTATTTTTTGATCTAATTTTTGAGATGAAAAAGCTTAATAGCACTCAATATTAGCATTAGAGTTAGATTGTCAACAACTCTTTTCATATTCTTGATAAAAAAAGGATTCTCAAAACTCAATGATTAAAAGATGAGATTGTTGGGGTTCCTAACAACTCTCCACCAATACCTGACGCTTGAGGGGTGTGATTATTGAGATATTCTTACATCGGTTGATGAAAAGTTTGGGTGTGTGATTATAAATGTCGGGAAAAACTTTATCTCTTGAATTAATTTTAAGCTGAAATGATCCAATAACGCCAAACAATTAGTTCGGCATGTGAAACTCTTATGAAAAATAATTGCACTGAACCGGACATCACCACTGAGGTTACGAGCCAGCACACATAACTTTGCCAGACAATTCAATTGGAAAAACAGCAGCATCCACTTTTATTTTCACTACTGATTCCGGCGGAGGCAGCTACACTAGACTTTCTCTCAACCCCTTTTGGTATGCCATTACTCTTAAATTATCCGCTTGAAAACCATTACTTGGCTTTAGTGGCTGTTAAACATTTCCCTTCATGCAAACAGTCATTCCTATTCCTCCAATTTGATCATAAAATCTCCTAGGCTTGTTCTTAAAAGGCAAGCCGCACGTCCAACCAAAATTTCCGTCAATTCGACTCATTTCTTGGGCACCAAATCATGGGTCTAACACTTCTTGTTTTTCATAATGACCTGACCTTTTCCATACTTCAAGCCCAAACAGTTTCAATAGATATGCTCACCCTTTCTGGGCTAAGTCTAGCTTTTTCTCTTCTTGGGCCAGGTAGAATTGGGGATAAACAAAAACCGAAACTTTTTTCATCCTCTGCAAGTTTGTCATTGGATTAGTCTTTCAAACATTCGGAGGGACAAAAAGCATTAAACAGACTAACCGGTCAGCCTGTGTTCTGTGCAATGGGGCCTGAGTTTGCAGAAGGAGATCCTGGTCATAATCGCATCATTGATTCTCAAATTGTTTGAGATTTTAGTAGACTGGGATTAAAGATACTTCAATTAGATTTCAACGCCAAAATCCCAAGAGAAGGCACACTGTTTCATGAGTGAAGGCCAGGTTTGAGGACCAAGAAGAATAATTAAGACGTAAGATCAAGAATAATAATAGCAGATGTGAGGTCCATTTCAGTCCATTTCACTCGACAAGTACAGAATATCCCCTAACTATGATCTCAAGGTAACCTGATCTGAGATATGTTTCGACCCACTTAATTTAAGATACAATATGATCATCATGATTAGGACCAGCCACCAAAAGATTGTAGAAAATTTTATGAATCATGAATAAAATATAATAAATGTCTGAAGATATGGCTTGTAGCCACACCTTAAGCCAATATCTTAATAAATGTATTTTATTTATTGAAATAAAGTCGCATGACATGATTATTTCATAAACGTATATAATTTTATTATTATAATTTTATCTTGTAATCTTATTATTGAAAAAATTATTTATTTATTATCAAAATCATTAATTATATCTTTTAAAATAAATATTTATTATTTAAGTATAACATATGATATGTAATAAAAGATTGATTTTTTTAATAATATAATTACATAGCATGATTTTAATAATATATATATATATATATATATATATATATATCCATCAACGGTTGATCGAAAAAAACAAAAGTGAATTTCTTTCTTTAGCATTTTAATAAGGTTCGAATCTTAAAATCTTTGTTGTTGAGAAAATTTTACTTGAATCTATTTCGAGTTTGAATAAAATTAATTTCAAATCGTAAAACGAATAAAAATACTTACAGTTAAAATATATATATATATATATATATATGAAATAGCTTTTTTTCATTTATATTAGATAAGTCAAGAGATTAATACTAAGCTTTCCCAATAAAGTAAAAAAAAAAAAAAAACCTTAAGACAGAAAAATAATTATTGAGGCAATAGTTCAGGTTCTGATCAGCATGTGGTAAAATACAGAATAAAATGGAGAGAAATTATTTAAACTTAGAGGATGAGCTAATTCACTATGGAGTCTGTGCAAAGATTAGGCATGAAATTCCCGTCCTACAACCAATTGATAAACACAAGCAAACGCATACTACTTTCAGTCTTTTACTAAACTCTGAAAGAGACATGTTCCTTAATTTTCTTCATTTCTTCTCTTCCAAATCAAACAAACGTTTATGTTTACAGCTCGGTAGAGTCCTTTCTTTAATCTTCCCTTCAATTCTCTCTTCATAGCAATGAAAAACAGAAAGCTTTTTCCGGCTCTTGCAGAAACAAACCAAACTATAGCTTGCCCCGACTTCTGTGACCCTTCTTGCCCTTTCAACTGCTACCCTTATCCTGACTACTATTTTCTACCTCCACCGCCACCGCCGCCGCCGCCGCCTCCTGTATCAGACCAAAACCATTACATCTCACCCTATGCTATCATCTTAGTTTCCGTACTAGCCAGTTTCTTCCTTCTTGTTGGCTACTATGTCATTATAATCAAGTCATGTTTTGGTTGGTGCTGCTCAAGAAATAACAGGCAACCACAAACTCAAACTGATGCTTCAGATGAAGAGTTTCTTGATGAGAACCGAGTTGATCATCCTATTTGGTTCATAACCACTGTTGGTTTGCAACAATCAATCATAAATTCGATTACAGTTTGCAAGTACAAGAAGGGTGAGGGATTGATTGAAGGGACAGAATGTTCAGTATGCTTGAATGAGTTTCAAGAAGAGGAGACAGTCAGGTTATTACCTAAATGCAACCACGCTTTTCATATTTCCTGTATTGATACTTGGCTAAGGGCTCACACCAATTGTCCCTTGTGTCGAGCACATATTGTCGGTGATGCTGTCTTTGCCCCAGAAACTTCTGCGGACCAAAATTTTGATAATATGGAACTGGTGATCGACAATAGGAGGGAGAATTCTGAGATTGGAGGCGAACTGAGTGGCCAGAATCCGGGGAGAAGCGGTGATCTTTGTGAAAACAGGAGCACAGCAGACGTTGCAAGTGACTCACCAGAGGCCAATGACCAAAGGATTTTGAAGGATGGTGTCTATTCTGATGAAAATGGCGCTTTGGTAGTCAGTGATTGTATTGACATTAGCCAGGTTGTAGCTAAAGAGATGCAACAAATAAAAAGGTGTGTTTCCATGGATTCTTCTTCGGCTGCAAATCTGTTTCTCAGTTTGGAAAATTCTCGTCCTCTTGAATCAGAGGGAAGTGCTTTTGATCAACAAGAAGATGTTGAGAACCCACATTCAAGCATCATTGCAAAGCAAGATGGGGCAGACTCAAGCGAGTTTAGGCTATTGGGTAATTCTTCCATTGCTCAGCATCTTCATTTAAGTCCTGTTCCCATGAAAAGATCATTCTCCTGTGGTGGAAGGTTTTTCTCATCTAAACGTTGCCGAAACATGAACTCATTTCTTCCGCGGTAAAGTTCTTTACACTTTTATGATATAGTTTTGGCTTTAAGAGTGCGATATTTGTTAAACAGATCGAGAGACTGCAGTATGCAGCATCCATAAGTTGGGGTTGCTTTTTTCTGCTGCTCCACCAAAGCATGAAAGCTCAAGCCTCACGATGCCGAGCTACGACGTACAAGATGATTTTTAAAGAGAAAGTTCTCTTCAGAAGAATAAATTTCATGTATTTGCCTGGGTTTCGAATTCTGAAATAGAACTTCATTGAAGCTTCAACTTCAATGTACTAACTGATATCTGTATGCGAGAATTCATTATGTTCTTATTCAGTCAAGAGAAAGTGATTGAGAGAAAGAAGATTATTTTCTGCAGATATGAACCAACTGGTTTCAGCTTTTATTAAGAAAAATAAACATGCAATGGACAATTAACAATCTAATTATTACATTCCGCAAATATTTTAATTTACTCATTTGAAATCACATAGATTTTTAAATAAATTTTAATGTACGTATCATATTTACAGTTTTACTTTTTTATATTTTTAATTTTAATATAATATTTTTAATAATTATTTTATCATTCACTTTATCTTCACCGCTACGATTGAATTCAAAAGTATTATTGTTTGACATTAATTTTACTTATTACTACTATTTTCAATCTCATCGAAATCAATTATAATTAATCACATCAATTTTTCGAAGAAACTGGCAACACTATAACTCAATAAGCTTTGGGAAGGATATGAAGTATGTGAAGGTTATTATGATATCTAAATCAAGCCTGCTTACATACTTGAAAGCTCTGTTGACCCAACTTTTGTAACAATAGGTAAATTTGGTAATATTTGTCTAAAATTTGAATTCATCTTATGTAAAATACAATAATTTTATATTAAAATTTATATCAATACATTAAATATAAATTTATTTTTATTATATTTATATATAATTTTTATCAAATTTTAACTTAAATTATTTTCGAATGCTTTATTCTTGTTGTATTAAGGTATCTTTTTAGGATTGTCAATGACGTGTTGATATTTTGACAGTAATACTGTTTGGAAACCTCTGAAGTAATTGAAGGAAATCAAGCAGTCTTTTCACTTTTTTTCTTTTTTCAATTTAAGAACAAGAAGAAATCGTAATTTATAGGTTGCTTGAAACCTTATTATAGCCACTTTCATGGTTAGCAGTATAGGCTACCAAAAAATATCAACTTCCTCTGCAGTCAAAGCTTGCCTAATTCTGGTGACTAGGTTTTTTCTTCCCTTTACAGCCTTCCATCATGGCCTAATTGCCATCTTCAATCGACATCTCTTTACTGTAAAGATGATGAACTAAGCTCATGTCTATTTGAGCATGTCTAACACTGCAGGGTTTAGGGTTCTATGTTGTCAATTCGATTTCATGTCTTAACAAATCTGACTGGTCGCTTCTTCAACCAAGAAATGATGATTATTTCAGGACGTGGTGGCAATCCCTCTTCAATTTTGTGTCCATATGCTTGCAGCCTTGCCCTAAGCCTAGTCTGCAAAGCCGGAAAGTAGTTATAAACTGAGGTCATTCAAGTCGAATTTCTCTAATTATAGTTGTCTGAATGTTTCGAAGTTGCAATATTAACTGTAAAATTGATCACTTTAGCTTCAAAGGCACAAACAATTGCGGAGGGAACCGAATAGGGAATATCACAATAATAATTTCCCTTAGAAAATTTGTGAATGACCTGATATTATATTTAAATTAAATTTGTCTGTACTAATGACACTTTTTAGGTCCATTTTTTAAATTCAAACATAATTCACAAAGTTATCAATTCAACTAATTATAAGAAGTTTATGTAGTTATCATCGACAAAATTATCAACTCAATTTATCATCCGATTGGCAACTAGAGAACAATTAGGACACATGGTCCATGTTAGCAAATAAAACCTAAATGATAGTGACACTTGGCGTCTATCTTGTCATCTTATTATTTTAAGATAGTTGAATCTTGTCAAAATAAAAATTTGTCATCAAGTGAAGACATATGATCTTAATTTCACTAATAAGAATAAAAAAAAGAGAGATTTTGTTACTAAAACTCAAAAATTCTCGCCAAAATCTTTGGCTCTCCAAAAATTATTCAATACTTTTTTTTTTTTTTATCTTATTCAGATAATAACTTTAATATCAGAGCACATTTTAAAGCATCAACTTTTATATCTTTTTGATTTTGTTTTTTCCTTCGCAGGTCTCATTAATCCCTTACCTCGAAGAACATTCTTCATCACTTGTTTTGACCTCAACAACAGTGCAAATGAGGTTTCACCAAGTTGCTCTACCAAACCTATATTCATAGGTTCTATAGTGTTTGTTAGTGAATATAAACAAGTTAAACTCACTTATATTTGACTCATGTAAAATTGATGAGATCTAATATTTTGTTGAAATTCATTTATTTAACCTGATGAATAAATGGAATTTTAGCAGAGTTTGTTCAAAGTTTTCAACAAGAAGTATATTTAATTTGCTGATACACGAGCACGTACGCTAGAAGAGCTTGAATTGGGAGGAGACAGTTCACCCTAATAATAGGCCTAGTTTGATATGTTCAAAGCTCAGCGCCATCAACGTACTTCTCTGGGTCCAAAGAGAACGGACAGGCTCAAGTCTGACAGCTGTTAGGCCCAAATCAAGGGATCTCTGTTCGACCTTCCTCGAAGCAAGCCCGTCTGATCCCATTATCTTATGCCGATGGGTGTCCTTGGAATTGGATAATTTTCCCTCCCAATCTTGCGCTTAGCCAGAGACCAGAGTAGTCCAAAACTCCAATTACTTGATCGTGCATGTTTTACATGTCTTCACATGATTTGTCTTCATATTCACAACGGATTAAGCACATAAAAACATCTTTTCCTCAACTGAGAACTAAATCTGCTATTTTCTAGTGCTTACCAGATCTCTGTAAAGTCTGGACAACGCATAAAATAAGCCTAACTCGATGCATTTAGACATAAACACCAATAACAAAACAAATGCCAACGGAGAGAGAAAACCATGGTCAAACCTAATCAGTGCAACACAAAGGACAACACTTCTGTTTGTTAATGAAACTTCATAAACAAATCGACTCGCGATTCATGGTGTTCTTATTGCCTTTTGACTTCAACCTGCATTCGTGTTGGTTGGCAAAATTATAAATATATATACTAACAACCATGCATGCATAAGGATAAGATTGTTTGTTCCATGGCTATTTTAAGACTAAAATCTCTTCCATGTCAGATCTTTCAAGTAAACTTAATTGTTTCTAAAAGGAGTGATTGATGATTTCGATATCCTCCAATTAGCACGGAAACACCGATGACTTAATTTTCAAATGCAAGTGCATTCTTAGGTTCACGAGACCAACTCAAGTTAGTCAGTAACGTGCCGTTTGACTCACCCATACAATCCAGAGCCACATTTTTTTATTGGATCATGAAAAAAACGATGCAATGCGGTGGCCAGTGGAGACTGGAAAGGGCTGCCAACTGCACCTTTTTAAGGGTTCTAACAACATTCGGTCCGATGAGAAGCCTTCATATTGCATTGAATTTTTCACTAACGCTTGGCAGTTGGCTCCCAGTTCAAGCTGTTTTAATTTTAAATATCTATAATTTATGTACGAATGTGAAAAATCTTTTGAATCCATGAAAATAATCATTGTGATGTTCTTTATATTTTTAAATTACCATTTTGAAATAATTTTACTTATTATTATTATTATTACATGTGGAGCCAAAAAAAAAAAGTCATGGGTAGGATTGATTGCGGGCAGACCTTTTCTGTATGGGCGAAGACACTGTAATTGTCATCTTTAGGTCAAATAATAAATGTTACTCATCTCATCTGCTAGCTGCCTAGCATTTTAGTATAGAAATGAAAATATGCGGGGATATACAGTAGCCAGCAGAATTCCCATTCATGCGGTTATCATTGTCTTCAAAATCACAATGATTTCGATTTACAATCATTCCTCTCAAGAAACTTCTTCGATCCTACCTTAAACTCTCTCTCTCTCTCTCTCTTTTCTCATACGGAGGAGAGAATCTCCTGTCTGTCATTCCAAAGCTTGACAAACCCCTATTCCATGAATCTGTCCGCCTTTGTCTACTTCTTTCAAGTAAGGAATTGGACCCTTCAATATAATAATATCAATGGAATAACAAAGTCCATAAATACATGCAAAGGCAATGCAATTAGCATAGGTTTATAATTAAATAAGTTTGAGACAATTTAATATTAAGTTCGAACTCAATTAAATTTGAAAGTTTAAGATTCGAGATGCAATTTAAGTTTAATCAAATTTAATTTTTAAAATTTAAATTCGATTATATAAAATACTTAAATCGTTCAAACTCGACTCAATAAATTTAAGTTATCATTTTTTAATTATATATTATAAAAGTAAAATAGTAAATTAATAATAAAATATAATACTATATAAAAAAGATTACTCATTGCACAAAATTCTCATATTATGAGATCTGAAGAATGTCATGTGTATACAATCTTCATTCACATTAACACGAGGTTGTTTTGGCTTAAACTTGTGACTTCTAGATCACAAGCAACTTTCTTCTATAAATGTAAAAATATATATTTATATATTTTTATATAAATATATAAAAATAAATATTATTAAATTTTGATTAAACTCATAAGCTAAATATTAAAATACTAACTTGATTCATTATTCAAATAGTTTGAACCCTAATTCAATTCAAAAATAAATGAGTTAAACACAAGTGATTATCTAATAATTTTACGTAAGTAACTCTTAACTTGTTTACATTCCTTTATTAGCAAAACATAAAATGTCTCTTCATTCATAGTTTTTGGATATAATAATTTATGAGAGCAATGGATTGTGGATTAAAATAAAGTAAAAATGGGGAATTGCTGTCCTCCTTTAATTTGACATGCTTAATTAGGGGAAAAACTTGAAATCTCTTCCAATTTTTATGATTTGTAGAACCCTTATCATCAACTTTAACACATAAAAGTTAAAGAGCTAAGAAAATGTGGGCCAAAGCATATTTCATATCTGAAAATATTTTAATATCAATCAACTGATAGTTATAAACTTGGCTCTTTCTTAAGCTATTCATGTCCAACTGCATCTAGGCCTCTTCTTTCTTCTTCCCTACCTGACTTTTGTAGTTTTCCTTTTTCCCTGAAGTGACAACAAAAATCTAATGGATCTTCATGGTAGGCCATTGATTTTTATAATGTAAGATAAATATAATTTTGTTTCCATCATGCAAAGTTTTAGAAACCCAACTTCCACATTCTGTCGATTGTATGATGCTTTAGGCACGGTTCCCCAGTTCATTATTCACAATGATTAAAACAAAAGAATTTTGATTTTAAACGATGGTTCAAATAATTAAATTTTTAGGTTTAAAATGTGTTTAAAGTGTGAAAATTTTATATTTTAATAATTTTTTTTACCATAAAAATTAAAATGAAAAAAAATATCATTTATATACCATTTGCGAAATTCTGTGGGCAGCAACAGGAATTCCATTACTTATTTTCCACTCCACCAACAATGCATAGCTTTTTTTCATAATGTGTAATTGCAATGTGGAAGAAAAAGAAAGATAAGAACAAAGAATTTTATAATCAAAGCTAGAACATGATGGCGGAAAATAATCATCAAAAAGAACTCTTAAAGATTCAAAAAAGTAAGGCCATCAAGTCTGGAGATCACTGTTTGACAAAGAATGTGTGGCACCCACTAATAATTAAGAGGTTTGTAAAGCTAGTTTAAATTAAGAAAGTGTATCGAAGAGGAGGGTCAAGGAAACAGCAAGATAAAAAGGAAGCATTTATTCTTTCGGCTGTTTCCTGGAAGGAGCACCCAGAGCCCAGCAGGGCAATGTAAACAGTGATCAGCATAAACGATTGCAGAGAGCCAATAATTTGAATAAGTTTTCAAATCTTTCTCTTCTTCCAGTTTAATTGCTACCAAGGCATAGCAGTAAAAGAAGTAAAACCAATTTCTCCGACAATTTAAATGCGTAGAGCAGGTTGCTCAGATAAGGATATCGTCTTCATATGGTACTTAAACTACAAAATAAGTTATCTTGTCAAAAGAAGCCGGCCGGAAGATCTGGGCAAATCCCTGTCTTTAAGTGTCTTATTTGAGCATAAGAAGTTAAGAAAGACGCAATTGTTACAGGATTATCTGTTTGTTTTCTGCACTGTAGCTGTGGGCAGTAGAGTTTTGTGGCTCTTTCTTTTTTTGATTTGCCCAACATTAGGAAAAAGAAAAGCATTGTACACAGTACATTATATATCTCAAAATTACAAGAAAGGAAAAAGTAGTTGCAACTTGCAAGAAAATAGGTAGCAAAGAACTATGGAATCCCTTCGATCCAGCCATTTTGGAAGCCAGATAATTGACCCAGATTACATCAGGACGAAAAACATAATCAGGGATTTATATGTCTTAGCTAAAAAGCAGCTTCTTCTTGGATTCTGCGCAGCATTTGATGAACAGCGGCTGCAATTTCATCCACAGTGTTCAGATGGCATCCTTCCTCAACCTGTCAACGATTAATTTAAAATGATATTTTGATTGAAAGATAAAAAGGGTATTGAAATTAGAGAAAGAATTGTTAAATAATTGGATTATTTTGTTCTAACCTTGACGCTAATTGAATACAAAGCCATTCCATCGACAGTTGTGACATTGAGGTGGAGAATGGAGAGCCTTAGGCTTTGCAATCCAGCAACCAGTTTTAAGAGCTGTTTGGGTTGTTTCTTTGAGAGTATCTTGAGGTTGGCATGGGTCTCCACCATAGTCACTTCTATGTCCGCCACGCTTTCGGCGGCGGCCATGGGCTGAGCTGCCATGGACTGTGAATTGCTGCTCTGAGTTGCACGAGTTGAGAATTGTGGAAAGGTGAAAAACTCAGCTAATGGTGAAGAGTATCCACTATGTTCTGGTTGTTGAGTTGACCTCTTATTAGCCTCCATGGACTGCAATAGCTGCTCTAATTCCTTAACAAAATTAATCGCTCCACCAATTATCGATGCTTGATCACCCTGCATATGGTATTGTTTCGTTGTCAGATGAGAAATTTAACATGCGAGAAAAGTTATGTAGATAGCTGACCCAATAGTCAAATGGTTGGTTTTCTTGAAAGCAATCTCTAAACTTTTTCAGGCCAATGCTTTTACGACTCATCAACCATTTGAAAATCCAAAAAAAAAAAAGTTATGATTAGGGTTGTAGAAAACATAATTATCGAGCGAGTAAACTTGTTCTGAAAGTCAATTATTTCTTCATTAGCCTTTAATTCTAAACATTAAACAAGTGCTGTACAGAAGAGAGAGATTTAGAAACTAGAAACCGACCCTTTGAACATATGTAGGTGGCATCAAGGATCTGAGTGCAGAGAGGTACTCATTCATTTGTTTCCGGCGATTGCGTTCAACAGTAATATGAGTCATTCTCTGGTTCTCTAGCTCTTCTTTGTTCTTCCTGCTTCTGGTTCGTCGACGTTTCCGTCTATTATTCGTCGTCGTCGTCGTTGTTGTTGCTGTGGCAGCAGCTGGAGGATCCACTAATGGAGGGAATATTCCAGCTGCAGGAAGAGACTGATCAACAGTGCAAGCTTCAGGTGAAGAATAAGGATCCCATTCCTTTGCATGTTGCATGACTGAAGTTGACGAAGAGTCGCAATTTGCATGGAAATGGTTCCCTTTTTCTATGTCGTTGCCAAGAATTCCATTATCTTCACTTTGGAAGCAGAAGTCATAGCCCCAAGCTCCTCCTCCCACGGAGTAGAAGTCCTCGCAAGCATAAGTAAATGTGTCTTGAGGGTAAACTACTGCCTCTAATGCCATGTCTATCAGAATTCAGATCCTTATTACACTCTGTAGATCTCTCTTTTCCAGTTGTCCTTGTTTCTCACACAAGGAAACCGCACGTTTGTGTTGTCTATTCTCTCTTTTCTAAAGACGAAGTAGTGTTAGCCAGTTAGGGCAGCATAGACCCACTAGAGTAAAAGGGACTCTCTTGTAATTACAAGTTCCTCAGACTCAGTAGAAGAGAAGAACTGAAAGCTGACAAGAGAAACCCAAATCAGAGAATGGAAATTGGAATAAGCCCAAGTCGGTCACTACACGTCCAGAAGAGCAAACAAAGTCCCCCTTTTATCATCCTCCCCATGAAGGAAAGTTGATCGACTTTTAAAGATGTTTAATCCTAAAAATACAAAAGCTACAGCATGCTGCACGTGAGATTACATTGGAGACCAGTCGCTGGACAGGGAGAGATTCTCTGTGACACTTGGGGAAAGAGAGAAAGAGAGGTCAATACTGTTTGAGATAGCCCTCAAAAACATGACAACATAGAAAAATTAAAGGGTATAGTGGGTCCAAACTCCGATTGAGGCATATCTAATTTCGTGAAATGGGTATCATTCTTAATTTGAAGGGGCAGTCATATTAAGCAATAAACAATATCAGGAAAAAAGATTATAGATATTTTTTTATTCAAATTATATTGATTTGGTGATAATTAAATGTAAAAATTAAATGATAAATGATTTTTTTTAAAATTTAACAATTAAAATTTAATTTAACAGTTATTATTTATTTTTTTAATATAAAAAATAATTGATTATTTTAATTATTAAATCAAATTTTAATAGTTAAATGAGTGATTTTTTAATAATATAATTAATTTAAATAAAATATAATCTTTATGGAAATAAAATAATAATTTTATTTTGGAAACAATTAAGATGGGAAAAGAGAGGGTTGATCCGTCTTTGGACCAATTCGGATATCCAATGATCAACTTTTCCAATAGTCCAAAGAAAACAGAGGTGCCTAATTAGACGTGACTGAGGTTTCATTAGGTAATAATTGGTCGGACACTTGGCCGTTTAGTAGGGAAAGATGACAGAAAAGCTAATAATAACCCAGAGATTCTGAGGAAGATCCACTAAAAAAGGTAAAGAAAGGAAAAAAAGAAAGAGAGAAAAGCATGAGAAAGAACAGGAAAAACAGCATAGTTTTTTTTCAGGTGTGCGGAAAAATGTCCAGAGGAATCCATGTGACCATACAAAGAAGCCACTCTGTAATCATCTACAACCAAGACTACGTGTCCCTCTCTTTCCGGGGATTCTGTACTCTTTCTACTTTCTTTATTACTATTTTATATTTTTATTCACAATGTAAAGCTAGGTAGCTATTTAGCTAAACGCATCAATTTCAATAAGACATTAATTCTCTAGGTTTTCCTTCCTTCATTGGGTTCTCCTTAGTTGAATATTGTTAACACCATCGCAATATTCTATTGTTCCAATGTCGGAATTATTTGTCATTTTTTTTACTTATTTCAAGTATTCCCAATGAAATTTATATTTAAAAAAGAGAAAAAAAATATTAACTAAACAAACCCAACTGGCATTCTTTTAGTGAAATTGTTATATATGAGATTCCTTTATCAATAAGGTACGGATTAATGATATAATCAACCCTCAAAATACAATTTGACTATTTCTTATTATCCAGTGATGTTCTCATAAAAACTATAATTAGAACCGATGAAGGAAAACGCGTTTATGGATAATAATAATAATAATTTATTACCAATACTAAATAAGGTAGTGTGTTGAATACATTAAGTCATCTCAGTTTATAGTTCAAACTATTGGGAAAAATCTACTTTGGATTATTTAAATTTTTTTGAAAAACACAAAAATTTATTTAACGAAAATGATTTTCCTTTTAATTAAAAAAATTGAGGTGGGTAGGAAGGGAAAAACATAAAAACCCATCTAGTACAAGAATTAATAAGTATGATACACAATAGGAATTTTTTTTTTTTTTTTACAATGAAGGCTTGTAAATTTTTTTATATTTTAAAAATGAGGACGTACTAGAAATTGTTAATTATATATGACCAATTAATCTCTTAAGAAATTAATAAATGTATGGTGTCTATATGTTTTAATTAACAATTATCTAAATTATTATATTTATTATTGTACCACTAGTACTTCCATTTGCACGCTAATTAGAGCAGTCCACCTCATATATGAGATAGGCAATAAATGCTGGAGAAGTATTCTTAAATTAAAGTTATTAGCTTATAGGCTCTAGGTCTCACACTAAAAGGTCTAATAAAAATATTATTTTTGTTTGAATTCTTGATTTTTAAATTATAAAAAAAAACAATTTTTACTCTTATATTGTGATTGTTTTCTGATAAAATAGTAATAAAAGAGTACAATTTATAGATAGACACAAAATATTAAGTGTAGCTCGTGAAGAGGAACTTGTGATCCGTCTCTTCTATGTAATATGCTGAGCATTTCGGGCATTGAAAAGCACAAGAAATAGTTACAAATCAAAGAAAATATTATAGTTGACATTTCGAAATTTATTTTTAGTACTTGAATTAAGTTTAAAACCTTTTATTGAAATATAAAAACAGTCAAATAAAATGCATAATAACTTGATTTTAAAAATTAAACTCAAATTATCAAATCTTCCCTTCACCTTTGAGATAAAAGAATTTTATAGGTTTAAGATGTGAAATTTATGAGTACATCCATTTTTTTCAGATAAAAGATATTTATTGTAAAAATATAATTATTTGTGAGTCCAACGAGAAACAAATGTGAAGTAAAAAACCATCAATCAATTAATATAAGTGATTAAAATTTAAATATTGCACACAAAATATTCAAATTGAGATCTCTTTAATCTTCGTTGACAAATGATTTATAAATTTTAAAAAATTTATAAATAAAAAGTTAAATAAATCTGTAAATTTCTATAATAAATTAACGACATCTCTTTACTTTGAAGACGAATAATCTCCTTTTATGTCTAAACATTTTGTAAAAAAAAAGGGAGGTGAAAATTTGATCTACACCATCAAAACCAACACCAACACCAAGCATATCAATATTATTTCTTTCTTATTTCATTTACTTAACGCGACAAACGACGGAAAAAAAAACAAATGAAAAAAAACGTGTTTCGAGATCTAAACGATAGAGTTATGACCCAATTCCCATGAACAGAACTAGCACAGGCAATGCCCCCCAAGATTTTTTTAGCAGCAGCAGACCAATTAATCAAACCGTACAAATGATTCTCATTATAACAACTCATTACCTAAGAAAACACCAAAATTACTATAGATTAGCTTTCTTTAATTAACTTTTGTTGTTTCTTGTTTTTCATCATGTGCATGTGTTTCAAGCGCAAAGCTCGCTTCCAAAAATTCCAATCATGACGCATGCATGTGAGCACTATATACTGACCCCAACATCTAACATAACTCCAACTGGATTAATTATGATGTTAAACAATAGAAGCTTGAACAGAAACTCGATTTATTTTAATTAAATGTGTTAAAAACTGTTGTCTACTGGGTTTGTTGACTTGTTCAATGAACACCAGACCTCAAATTCTGGGAAACTGCTTATTGTCGTTTTCTGTTGCTACGGGCAAATCCAGATTCTCGCTGTTGCTGAGGCTGAGCTTTGCTCCTATGGCGACCAGCCTAAGAATTAGACTTGCTGTCACCAATTATTTTCCTCCTTGAATATACTTGCCTACTCGGCCTCAGCCCTCGGATGCCCACTGCTCTGTCAGTCCTATTCTTCAACACCTAATCACTTCCTGTTTCCTTTCTTTTTGGGCATTTTGTGTTTGAAATTCTAAAGGCCTAGCCTCATATATCAGAATGTCTTAGCCCATTGTAGCTGTGGTTAGAAGCATAAGAATGTGCATTTAAGAACAAGGTCAATTCAATAAGCCCGTTAGGAAATATAATTTTTTTTCACTAAAAATTCAAAATTTAATGTATTTATGGGCTGTTACTAAAGACTAGAGTGTTAGATTTTTAATTTAATCGATTATAATTTACTTTTTTAAATCTTAAGAGAAATTATTAAATTAGTTGTTAATTGAGTTTTTAAACTCTATAAACACCCATTAGGGTCTTAAAAAATTATAAAAAAAAATTAATTAAAAAAGAAAGTTGGATGAATGACAAATTTATTGTCAATGTCTCAAAAGCTATTGCAAATTGCAAATTAAACAAAAAAGGAAAACTAAAAGTTCAAAATTAAAATTAAACTCCTGATTTCATGTTTCATAACCTTGATAAAAATGATAAAAAGTGAAAGAAAGAAAAATTAAACTATAGTTAATGAGAATGGATCTACTTGTACACATGTAAAACAAATTGTTTTACACACTTTTATAACTTAACATAGAATTAATAATTTTGCAAACCAATCATTGGATTTAACAAACTTATTCATATTTATTATGTATGTAAATTTTTTAGTAAATCAGATAATCTTATTATGTTAATCGAGAATAATATCTTTTTAATATATATTAACAGTTGAAATTTTAATTATAAAATAAATGATTAAATATTTTTGATTAATTTGAAATTTAACGTACATTATATACATAAAAAAATTCAACAATCAAATTAAAAATATAAATTATATAAAAAATATAAAATTGTATAAAACACAACTAATTTTATACATATATAAATGTATTTCTCTTCATAACATATATATATATATATATATATTTGTTTATATGTGTGCGCACGAATTAAAAATAAAAATAAAAAGACAAATGTCGTGGTCATGGTCCTATAATGGGACTTGGAAAAACGTCATATTTGCACTGCATCTGCATGATTCAATAGATGTTACATATGGCTATGAAATGCAATGAACCTGAAGACATATATAGACCAATTATTGAGACAGAACGAAGATATACCCACCGTTTCCACTAGGAGGCAAACAGAAGAAAACAGATTGAACCTTAAAATGGTGGCTGTCGTTGTTGCAATTATAGATATGTGGTAGCGAGGCACATGCAAATGCATTGAAAGTAGCCTTTTCACAATCATTTCCATGCATAAATCATCAAATTCTCCTTCTTTTATATATTTTTTCTTCTAATGGGACGATTATTGTCGTCTAAAAGGTTGAATATTTTATGCACTTCAATCCAAAACTCTTCCACTTTAAATGGTGTGGTTGAGCAGAAAATTTTGCTAGAAATCCTCAAATTCAATGCCAATGCCATATCCTAATTAACAAAATTATTAAATTGATAACAAACTTTAATGATCTATGTGTCCTCTTAGTTGCTTAATTGAGAACAGCTTGTTAAGATTGATTAGGTATAATTTTTTCATTAGTGCATGATAATTACAATAATTGAAAATTTTGTTATATATATATATATATATTCTTTTAATTATGATATAATTAATTAACTATTACATTTTGTGAAAACCAATGGATAAACCAAATATATTAAGAAACTTACAAATCAACGTATAATTGAAGAAATTTGACATCCCTGGTTAGAATCATGCATAAAACACATAACGCATAACTCAAGTTGATATTCTTTTAATCATTTGAGTTCATTTTCATTTCCTAATATAAGTTTGTCGTTAAAATCAAGCTTAGAACTCTCTCTCTTTCTCTCACTCTCTCTCACACATACACACACATATATATATATTCGATATTCTTTTAATCTATTGAGTTCATTTTCATTTCCCAATATAAGTTTTGTTCCTAATGTAATGAAAAGAAAGAAAAAAAAAAGCAAGTGGAAGTTCACATGCATAATGTGTTGAATAGCTTGTAATATACAAAGGTAATAAATCTTATATATTGGTTACGCATAAAGGAAATAAGGTTTTATAAATGGTAACTAAATTCATAAAGTAATTTTAGAAATCACAAGGCTTGTGGGCTTTCATTCATTGGCACTTGGGTTTTGAAACTAATATTAATGGTCAAAGATGAGATACTTGAGCTTTGTTTTCCAAGTCCGCATTATTTTTTGTCCTATTTTTTATAGATAAAAAATTAATATTGTCAAAACTTTTTAATTTTTTTAACAAATAATTATTACAATAACTATATACTATTGATTAATTAATATGTTTGAAAACAGGCCGTTGTTAATTAACAAATAATTACAACGGTATATATATAAGAAAGAACAAATTCCAAATTTAATTCACTCTATTTTTTTTCATTTTCACAGAAAAACTTTGTATTTAATTTTGAGATAATTTATTTTTGTGTAAAGTAATATTATAATCAATAAAATGTAATTCTACAATCTCAAAGTCAATGTTATTAGTTTATTGCTGTTGCTTCCTAACATTATGTGACCATACAAATATTTATTTTGTCCTTGTTATTGAGGTGGCGTTTGGTAACTTACAAGGAAAGTGATTGCAGGGAAAGTGATTACAGGGAAAGTGATTGCAGGGAAAGTAACTTTGCAGTGTTTGGTATGACAATATAAAATTCTGTTTAAATTGCAGGGAAAGTAACTTCGCAGCGTTTGGTATACAGTTACTTTGCTGGGAAAGTAGTGGTAAATTTCAAAAATACCCCTGAATATAAAAATAATTTTTCAATGAAAATTAATTAAAATAAAAGTTGTATTATTAATATTACTCATCATTTGTAATTTTAAATTGTCATGTATTATTATTAATTTTAATTTTATAGAGTATAATATTAATAATTCATATATTATTAATGTAATTCGAAATTTTAATGTATCAATTGTAAATTTTCAATTATCATGACATCAACATAGTACTTATAACATCCATGAAAGTTATAATACTTTATATAAATCCATGTAAAATATTTTTCATACATGATAATACCCTTTTATGGTAAAAGGGTAATTGAGGTAAAATGAGTAAAATTAACTTTGCAGCCAAGGCTGCAAAGTGATTGCAGCCTAAATGGACTGCAATCACTTTGCAGCTTCTGGATGTAAAGTGATTGCAGTTGCAATCACTTTACATTCAACTTTCTTGATAACAAACGTTGTAATCACTTTGCGTCCAATTAAATTGCAGCGCAAAGTGATTACTTTCCTGATAACAAACGGCCCCTGAGAGTTACCAAACCTTTCATGTGGAAACAAGTACGAATAGAGACAATATTGGCAGGGACTAGAGAGTATAATAATAATAATAATAATAATAATAATAATAAACTCTGGTCATAAATCAAATTATAATTAAATTAAAATTGTGACAATGTAAAACATTTTTTATTTTTTTAGTAATACATTTTCATTAAAAATTACAATTATAATTATATATTATATTTTTTAACCAAATAATTATGAAAATCACTTTACTAAAATTAAGTAAACTAATAAATAGTTAGAATTAAATAATTAGTAAATAAGTAGATTAAAATTAAACTCACTTGATGATGATACTACTCTAAACTTGAAACCTCAAATATCCTAGGGTAGCGTTTCGCCATTTCCCTATTTGTTTTACTCAAATTAATGGAGTCTATATTATTTTTATTTTTGCTAGGTTTATTAGGGTATAAATGCTTTAGCATAGCAACCTAGCCAATAATTTGCACGAGTTAGGGAAAATAGAATATTAAACCTACAATTTGAGCTACGCTTTTTATTATAATTAAGTTGATTTAAAACTCCCTCTTTAATTTTAATTTGTTTGTAATTGCCTATAATCTCTTTAATTAAGGAATTATTTTTAGAACAATTAAAATTTAACCTAATTATTATTAGTTTTCTTTAAAACTGATTATTATAATATTCGATTCCTTCTTACCCTTGGACAGCCTCTGAAAAATATTGGTTTTAGGAATTAGTAGGACTTTAGTTTTAAGGTTAGTATGGCTCACCGAATAGCACCGTTGAACTTAATGCGTTTGCATAAAGGACAAACAGTTTTGTAAATTAATTTATCTATTTACTCTTAATATTAAATCTTTTTAATATTTTATTAAAAATATATATTTTTAATTATTTTTTTTTAAAATTTTATCATAATGAATCGAATTGTCGATTTAAATTAACTCTTAGGCTTTGATGCTCTCGAGGGAGTGAAATAAACGAAAGCCGATGAGAGCCGCGTATGTTTTCCAAAGCCCATCCCAACGATAGTTGTCAGGGCCGTTGGCAGCGCAGCAAAATCGCGGCCCCAACCAAACCAGGGGTTTCCACCCCAGTCGTCAGTCGTCACCTTAGAACATAACCATTCCCAAGACTCCATTAAATATGTTTTTATTTTCTTAATTTTTGTTTTTAATGTTGTAAAAGAAATCACGGTAAATAAGATGTCACGTACTAGGTTACATGCCCGATATAAATAAAAGGAGAAACGTTAGTACTACTAGATTCTAAAGCTGCTGATCATTCTGCTTTACTTCTCAGAAATTCTTGCTAGTATTTTTTTTTTTCTTTCTAATTGACACTCGCAAATATCAATTAGATTCATGGGCCCATTTGGGTTGCTTACGAGCTCAGCATTCTTCTGGGCTAACATTTTTTAAAGCCGTTAGCTTTGGGCTGGAAAGTGAGTTGAACTGTTCAATACAGTAAGAGTCCATTTTACGGTAATTGCAATCACTGATTAAAGAATTTAGCAATTTTCAGACCTTTTTCCAAAGAATTAATATTAATAAATACATATAGGCAAAATTATTTACCAAATACTTTATAAATTTTTGTATTAAATATGAGATTATCTTATCAAGTTTAAATCAATCAAGCAATTAATATAATAAATAACAGAGTTTAAAAAAATAAAATATGTGATAATTTTTTTAATTTCAATTGTAAAATAAAATTTTTCGTTTTGAATGTATCAAGCATGAATTTTTGTTTATATATAGACAACATTTTCACACATTTAAAAATCCCTTTCACACGGTTATTATCTCAAAAAAATGAAAAAAAAATCATTTGAGCAATCAAGTCCATCGTCAATACGACTTTAAACAAGAAGATGAGGATGCCACGTTAAGTCTAAGGTCTTTATTTTCAAAGTTTCTGCATTTATTTTATTCTTTAGTTAGGCAAGCACGACGCTGAGCATGCTTCATGGCCATAGAAACGCGGGGCAAAGGAATTGGTCAACCGATGATTTCCGGATGAACAATCAGCTGCGAAGACTATCAAATTATTTTTAGTGCTAAATTTGGTTGGAATCAGGAAAAAAAAATGATGGTATTAACATTTTTCAATAATTACTGTAATACTGGTGTTATTAGCAACGACTGGGTTGATTTTGAAATATTTTCTATACTGATTTTGCAGTAGTCATCGTCGACCATCTTAATCATACATACCCCCATTGAACGTCATGCCGAAAATAACAGCTTTTAGTGCATTTGAATGTCAAATTTTAAAATTTTAAAGCATTTGAAAATGAAAATATTTTAAAATATATTAATTTAAAATACTAACATTTATAATTATTTTGTTTAGATAAATAATTTTCAACAAGAATTTTTAAATACTAAAATTTGATAAAATAAAATATAATTACAAAAGAAAAATAATTATATTGGAGTTGTCACTGTAGAGAGAGTTTTATCTGAATCAACTTCGGTTCGAACAAAATTAGTGTTGACTGCAAAACAAATGAGGATATATATGGTTACACAAAAAGAAAAATAATTATATTATGTATAAGAAAAAATATAAAAAATGCAATATGAATAACATTATATTTGTAAAAATGTGTAGATATTATTTATAATATAAAAATATTTTATATTAACTCAAATAATATATTTCTTTATTAGTCTTATATTTAATAGTGAGTTACATGTTTGAGAAATTTTGAAAAATCACCTATTTAGGTAGATTTTCAATAGCGAATTTAAGTATTTCAAATTCGCTTTTGAAATCATTCTTAAATTTTGAAATTCTTTAAAATTTTTTACAAAAGTCCAAAATTTGAATTTTGGACTTTTAAGTATCTTGATTGAAATTAATTTTTTCATTAAAATCCCTCATCCAAACACAAATATAAAGGATGTGTTAATACAAGACAATTCATTTTTATTACATTTATGTATATAATAAAGAGAACCCAATTAAGTTTTTAAATGAGAACGATTTATAGTGAAAGATCCCGTATTCGAATTCTCAACATGTTAAATTTTTTGAGGTCATCACCAATTACATAATGTGATTGTGGATTAATCTCATACTCAATATGATATAAAAGCATTTCGTGATATATTAAAAAAAAAAGATGAACATTAGGCCTAATTTATATATTTCATAAAACTCTTTTAAGAGGTTGATTTTAGTAAGTCTATTTAGGGTTAAATTTTAATGCTACGATCGCTACATAATTGATTTTTTTTTCATCAATATTTTTACTTAATAAAAAAAATCATCTTATTATTATTATTGTTATTTTTAAATGTCACCAAGAAATGGTTATGTGTACATATACATATATATTTCTTATTTGTATTATTGTATATAGCATTGTCTTATAATAAATCAATACATTAAAAGATTCTAGTTTAAAATTTAAAATCTAAATTTCAATTTGAAGATCTTATATTCAACCAAAAGGAGAGAAATTTACAAGATAAAAATGTTGACATGTATTATATTGTATAATCCAACGTTAAATGGACTTCTATATGTATTTGAAAAAAAAAAAAAAAGGTTAAAGAACATCTAAAAGTTTATGCCTACATAACTGTTCTAGTAGAACTGTTATAATTTGATTGATAGGGAAGACGAACAATATGATTAGAAGAAGGATGAGTTCTTTTTAATTAAATTATTGACATATTCATAATAAGTTAAATTGTAGTTTAATTTTATAAAATCTTTTCCCTTACCAAACAAAGTTTTATTTTAAGGATCAATTCAAAAAGTTAGGCATTAGTAATTAAATTATTGATAGACGAATTAGTCAGTTAACTAGATTCATTGTTTGTTTATAGCATTGGAGGATTTAGTCATATATATATACATTTCAGTTATCATCATCTAGAAACAATGCCATGCTCATGATCAACTCGACAGCTAGCTGACCTTTGTTCTGTACTATCCTCGTTGTTTATGCATTATTGGTTTTGGTAGTATTTTATATTAGAGATTGTTGATGATTTTTTTTTTTTTTATCGAAATTGACACCCATCTTCAATGTTAAGATCTAAAGTTTAATTTTATAGAATTTTAATATTTTAAAATCGAGAATAAAACGATTTAAACTAAAACTTAAAATCATTCAAAAATCAGTTTTTAATTATGCAGATTGAAGAACTTGGATATGTGAGTAGGGGTTAAAGCTACATGGATAAATGATTTCGATGGCTGGAAATTTTTACCAAATTGGGTAAATGGTAAATTTCAACTATCATCCAGTCAATTAATTAATCAAGTGATGATTTGAGAAAAAAAAAATAGTCACTGTTGAATACGTAATTTAATATATCAAAATAGCACTTGAACATTTAATTCTACATTAAATATATATTTTCGTTGAATAAGTGACTCCAGTCTATATATATATATATATATTAAATGTGTATCAGTGATTAGTCATCCATTATAAGGCGAAAGAGAATGATATGCTTTTATATACACATATATATATATATATATATATAATAATAATTTTATATATAATTCACTGATGATATGTTAATATATATGAACAAGGTATAAAAGAATAATGTAAAATAAAATTTTAAAATTATATATGAAATTAACACAAAATTAAAATATTTAATATGTTAACAAGGAATGCAACATAATAATTTTTGTTATATATATGCACAGAAAATAAAAACAATACAAATACAAAAATTGTTAAAATCTACTATTGGATTTTGAATTCAACTTGCATTTTAATTTGATTGAAAAGATTAGAGGTTGAAAATGACTGGCTTATTACGAGTTAAACAACAAACATTCGATTCCAAAAACATCAACATTAATAGGAGTGGAAAATGTGAATAGATCCATTGCTACGGGAGAAAATATGAAAAACAATGTAAGTTTCGCCCTATTTCCAAATTCCACTTATGCTCTGTTTGAATGTCACCGGGGCTTTAATACGGCTTGATGACATACTAAAAATGAAAATGGGAAGATTAAAATTATTTTTTTACTTTTATTTTATATTTTATATTTTTATTTTTTTTAAAATTTATATATTTTTAATAATATTTTTTATTTTTTTAATTTGAATAAAATCGATCTTACCTTTGATCCAAACTATCCCTTAACAAATTAACTAATATTACTAAACTAATCCTTCTAGAAACTTTGATTCATACTTCGTTGCAGATGAAATCGCAGTAGAGAAGCTTGGGATTCTTGATACAATCGCATGAATCTTGAAGTTAACGAGTAGACAAATTTGGCAAATAATATCGATCTTAGCTAAAACATCCACCAATCAACCAGCGCCATCCCTTTAACTTGAGTTACGTGTCAAATATCTATTGGGTTACATTTTCACCGGCCCTCTCCGTCTCCGCAGAAAATTTGTTCCTTGTGTGCCTTTTCTTCCTTAAAGTCAAAACCAGAGTTACCCCCTCTGACATAACAAATCTCTTCAGTTTTGTCTTAAGGCCCAGGAAATACTTTAAGTTTCAATCAAACGCGCACACCATGGCGCGTGGACTAACATATTTCTTCTCCATTTATAGCCCTACAACTGCCACATAAGATACCGTACTTTTTCTTTCCTTTCTTGTATTACCGCGATTGCCCTTTTTCTTTTTAATTTTCACTTTTATTTTTCGCTTTATGCTTTGCTTCGCTTTTGAGCAACAAGAAAATCATTAAAATCACAGCTAAATCTCACTACTGTTTCATAACTCATGATCAGCAGCAGCAAAAACAACGCTGCAGCGGTTGATGTCTTCTTCAATTCAACACCTGATGAATCAAAAAGATCATAGCCGTTCATTTCTTCGACATTTCAGGCAGAACCATGGAGTCCAGTGCATGGCAATGGCAAACTCACTTATTTTCTTTCTCTGTTTCGTCGGCTCGTTGTCAACCGCGCAAAGCCAGACGATCCCAGCTCCGCCACCACCGTCCAATCTGTACGGGTCGGCTGGACCCAAATTCAACCCATCAATGGCGATCGTCATGGTGGTCTTGGTGACGGCTTTTTTCTTCATGGGATTTTTTTCTGTTTACATCAGGCAGTGCGCGGAGAGGAGGATGCGTGGCGGGAACTGGGATGCCACCGTAAATTTTGGGAGGCGGTCAAGGAGGCTGACGCGTGGACTCGACGCGTCTGTCATCGAGTCTTTCCCGACGTTTCTTTACTCGACGGTCAAAGGACTCAAGATCGGAAAAGGCACACTGGAGTGCGCCGTTTGCTTAAACGAGTTTGAAGACGACGAAACGCTTCGTTTGATTCCTAAATGTAGCCACGTGTTTCATCCTGGTTGCATCGACGCTTGGCTGTCTTCTCATACCACGTGTCCCGTTTGCCGAGCCAATTTGGCTCCAAAGCCCGGTGAGACCATCACCTGCGCCACGGTCCAAGTACGCGATTCGGACTCTGAGCCCGAAAGCCGGCTAGAAAACAATAACACAAGCGATGAAACGAGTCGCGTTGAGGTTGTTAATCAGACAAGGGGCACAGAATCACCGGATGTGAATTTGATAAATTCAAACACGACAAACAACCAGAACAGGCCGCCTAGATCACGGTCGACTGGGTGGATGTTGACCCGGTTGTTTCCGCGGTCTCACTCGACAGGTCACTTGCTGGTACAGCCGGGTGAGAATTATGATCGGTTCACGCTAAGGTTGCCGGAGGATGTACGAAGCCAGTTGATGAACTCGAGTTTGAGCCGTACTACGAGTTGCGTGGCATTCCCTAGAGCGAGGAGCTCGATGAGGGGCTATAGGAGTAGGAGTTTAGGGAGGAATTATTTTAACTACGAGAGGTTTGATCGGTCGGATGGGTGGGGGTTCACTATGACGCCTCCGTTTTTTTCTAGGAACGGATCGGTTAGGTCTCCAAAACCGGTGGTTGGTGGTGGTGATGAGGCGGTGACTACTCCGCCGAAGGGTTTGTTTAAGTCCATTAAATCGCCATTTGATCGTTTGTTTATTGGAGGGGAGGAGAACGGAGGTGAACAATCATCGGAGAAGCTGCGGCCTGAAAGTCAAGTTTAGTAGTTGGTGGTTCACTGGGTTTTTTGGTTGCTGGTTTTGAGATTTGACCAACTGATTTTATGTGTATATTGGGGTTTTTATTTATCTTTTCATTTTTACATATTTATTTTTTAAAATTCAGAATTTTGTTGGGGTGCAGGTTAAAGGCCGAAATATAATTTTACGTACGGCTTATTTATCATAGGAAAAATAGCAAAAGAATTTTCCGAAAATATTTATCTATTTAAATTACTCGTGAAGTGATTTTCTTATTTATTTAAAAAAGTAAGATTGCAATTGTCATTCGGCTAAAAGAACTTCTTTGTTGTTGTTGCAAACCCTTTCCAAGGCGATTTGAACCAAATTTTTACCAAAATAATTAAGATTATTATTCAACAAATGCAGCTTGTCGGCTGTAACTTGTAAGGCCCAAAAGGGTTTGGATAATTGATTTATTTATTTGATGAAGGTCAAAGTTTGTACACTGAAAGTGGATAAGGAATTTGGGACAAGATTAGTTATTTAGTTTTTAAATTATCCATTATTATTAATGTCTAAATTTTATTATTTTCTTTATTTTATTTGTCAAAATACAAATCTAAATTTATTTGGCCGCTGCTTAGACTTCATTTGCTCATTTGTTAATATATATATATATATATATATATATGGATTATTACATATATTAATAATGAAGGAAGTAGAGTTAAAAATTATTACATGTCTCACTTTTTTTTCTTAATTATAATGTTATATATTTTTTAAATATTCTATTAGTCTCACTTTTGTATAGTTTAAAAATTTCATTATCAGTATATGAAATTTTATATAAATATAAATATATATATATATATATATGTGTATATAACAAATATACAAGGAATGATCAAATCGTATAAGTATAAAATAAATTGTTTTATATGATTTTTATAATTTTATGTAGGATTAATATATATTCCGGTCAATTGTTAGATTTAACAATATGTATACCTCCATCATTCACATAAAGTTTTGAATGGATGTTACATTCATATTATTTCTATCAAAGATAATATATATTTTCAAAATATATTAATAATTGAAATTTTATTGTTATTGAAAAAATAATTAAACATTTTCGATCAACTTGAAATTTGATTTTTTAATTTATGTGAATGTAACATACAACTCAAAAGTTAGATCCAAAAAATACAAATCACACACAAATATAGAAATGTAAAAACTAAATTAATTTTAATAATATAAATGGATCTTTCTTCAAATTATATAATTTAAGAATTATTATTTCATCTACTATCAATAACTTTTTTCTATTTTTAATTTTTTTAGTGTTTTTAATATTCTATTATAAAATACGTGTTAGCTTATTAATTTCGCTATTTTAAATAATTTTTCATATTTTTATATGGAATAAAAGATTTGTTGAAAGGTCCCAGTACATATTTAAGCCCGAGCCCAACAATTTGATCGGAGTTGTCAGTTTCAATTTTAGAGGTATTCATTCTCGGTATATGGGCTACTTCGTGTAACATAAATGTGTAACGTAAATGACCTTTTAGTTAGGCTTGGACTTAGCCTCGCCTCTTCAGTCTCAAGTCTCAAACATGGATATTTATGACATTTACTCATTTCCAACCATTTCGGTTCTTGAAAGAAAGAACATGGAGTCTTGGACTTTAGTTTGAGTGGTAAGCACTGAGCTTCAGTGGGATATCCATAAACATTTTAGATTTTACCTATACTTTGTATCTGATGGTGGTCGTGTCACCAGAATCCACGTGTAATATTATTCGCCAACTATTGACTACCACGTGTCAGAACAAGAATAAGCCACATGGCTGATTTTGAGACAGAGTTGCTACGCGACACAGTTGCTTGTTGAACGACAGAGTGTTCGGGAGATAGGCACTCTGTCGCCTGGGATGAGTGCCGCACAGTAGGCGCGACAGACTCCATCGCCTCTATTGCGACATAGGTCTCCCGCATTGCCCTCGCGGCAAAGGTCTCCCGCACAGCCTGCGGTAGAGGTCTCCCGCACAGCTTGCGGCATAGGTCTCCCGCACAGCCTGCGGCAGAGGTCCATGGGCACTCTGCCGCCTACCGACTCCCCCGCAAGCTACTTAACCCGAAGCGCGACAGAGTGCTCCATGACTCTGTCGCGGCCCAGACACGCGCCTGGGCCTCAGCTCGAATCGACTTAGAAGAAACCTATAAATATGCCGAGGAGCTCTCAGAAAAAGAAGACGAGACCAACAAACAAAAAACCAGGGAGAAATACTTGAACTCTTTGAATTAAGAAACACATTCTCTTCTCCTTACATACACAACTCCCGATTACTTAATTATCGGAGTGCGCGTGCAGGGACAAATCCCTGCCCCCTCTGACTCCTGTTGTTTTTGCAGATTATACGAAGAACACGTGGAACAAATTACCATTGACGTCATCTCCTCATCGTCAGTGCAATCAGACTACGTGGAAGGTAAATTCCTGTTGCTGTTCGCGCGGCAACATCAATTGGCGCCGTCTGTGGGAATCTGACAAAAAGTCAGGTTCTCTATCCAAATGGTGAGGACGCGCTCTACAGCAGAGTTGACAGGAGGGCAGAATTCTGTGAGTCCCCCTGTCAGATCAGAACAGAGACGGAGACATAGTGAAAGGGGTGACAGAGAAGCCTTGGTTTCTCTAGAAGAATTTGAGACCCTGAAACGCCAAAATGAAGAGACTACGACAGCATTAAAAGCTATGGTAAGCTTCTTCAGAGACGCTCTCCCCCAATTCAGCTTGCCCCATGAAGTGCAACAGTTAGTGGGGGAAAACACGTCGAGGCAGACCTATGAGAGAGGTCAGCCCTCTACCCTGATAAACGCTGGACAAGAGGCAGGAACACGAAATAATGCCACTGCAGGTCCAGCAAGACAGAGTTCGTCCACAGTACCTATGCAGCAGAGCTCACCTGCAGACCTCGCGCGGCAGAGGTCTCCCCCAGCGGATAGGCGACAGAGCTCAACCGCGGACCGTAGGCGACAGAGTTCGCCCACAGCACCTGTGCGGCAGAGCTCACCCGCAGACCTAGCGAGGCTGAGGTCTCACCCAGCAGATAGACCACAGAGCTCACCCCCAGACTTCAGGCGGCAGCGTTCTCTTGCGGAACCCGTACGGCAGAGCTCTCCCGCGGACTACATGCGGCAGAGCTATCCCGCAACACATACGCGACGGTGCTCTCCCGCTGCTGATAGGCGACAGAGTTCTCCTCTGCCCGGTAGGCTGCAGACTTCTCCTCTGCCCGGCAGGCGGCAGACTTCTCCTCTACCCGATAGGCGGCAGTGTTCCCCCACATGCCGCAGCTCATCTCCCGTGGAGTTGGAACATGATTTAAGAGAACATAAGGCTGGGGAGCGACGGAGACAGAGAGGTCCAGACCCACGAGAAGGTCTCAAAATCTCAAGTCCCGGGATGGGAGGTGCTGGAAAGGGTGCTTATCAGTCGGACTCTTCCAGACCCGAAGGAACATGGCCACACTCAATTCGAGGGTCGGAGAACGTGGAGAAGGTCGTCCAACGGATCCTTGAGAAGAAAAAACTGGTGTCTCCGGATGATGGCCAAAGGAGGAGGATTCCATTCAGTCCGGAGATCATGAACAAACCTTTGTCGAAGAAGTTTAAAATGCCTTCCATGGCTACTTACACCGGCAAAGCAGACCCCTATGATCACATACAGAGTTATGAATCCCTCATGCTGCTGCATGGATGGGAGGACGAAATTATGTGCAGAGCTTTTTCTCTCACATTGTCTGGGCACGCTCTGAAGTGGTTCAACGGGTTGAACGAAGGTTCGATCTCTTCTTTCGATCAATTGAGGAATGAATTCCTCAAAGTCTTCATGATCCACAGCCAGAGAAAGAAAGACGCTACTTACCTACTCACGCTTAAGCAAGGGAATAAAGAGTCCTTGAAGAGCTTTGTAGATCGCTTCCGAGATGCAACCTTGGAAGTGGAAGATCTGCCGGTAGGGGTAGCTATGGCTGCAATGCTACAAGGGACAAGCTTCGAAAAGCTGCAAGAATCCCTCTCTCTTGATCAACCGATGACAATCTCCGATCTCTTTGCTAGGGCCAATAAGTATGTGGCCCAAGAAGAGGTAATGAAGATGATACAGCCCAGGGAGGCAAAAGAAGGAAAGAAGAGAGAGAGAGACGCGCCCGAGAGAAGCTCTCCAAGACCCGTGAGAGTAGACAAAGCCCCTAGGCTCAGGTATGAAGGTTATACCAGGTTGAACGAGCCTCGCACTGTGATATTGGCAGCAATCGAAGGGGCGGGACTGTTGGAATTCTCCAAGAAGAAAATTGGAGACGTAGGACGAAACTCTGAAGCCTACTGTGAATTCCATTGCGCTCACGGTCACCCAACAGAGAGGTGCAAAGATTTAATGGATCAGTTGGAAAGACTGGCAAGAGAGGGGAAGATCAACCGCTTCCTGTGGAGGAGCGAGAGACCCCGTTACCCTCCGCGTAAACAAAGGAATGACCGTCCGCGGACCGGGCCGAATGATGATAACAGAAGGAATAGGCCTAGGAATGAAGCAATCAGGCCCATCCCCCGAGTCAATCCGCTAAACAACGAACCTACAGCCCCCGCAATAAATGTTATTGCAGGCGGGGAATCAATGGCGGGAAGCTCCTCTACTTCCCGCAAAAGCTACGCAAGGCAAACGTATCAGGTTAACGTTGTGATGGAAGAACAAGCGGATGAAGAACCCATCATGTTCACTCCGGCTGACAAAGGTGATATTGTCACGCCTCATGACGACCCCATGGTGATATCCACGGTAGTGGCCAAACACCCGGTGAGCAGAGTCCTGGTCGATAACGGGAGCTCAGTGAACCTAATCTATTGAAACTGCTTCGAAAAGATGAGCATATCCGAAGATAGGTTGAAACCCATTATGACGCCACTATACGGATTCACGGGCGAGCGAGTGAAGGTGGCAGGGTCCATAGAGTTGCCTGTGACTCTCGGAGAGCACCCGAAGGACGTGACCCGGCAAGTATTGTTCATGGTAGTCAGGTCAACCTCCGCTGCCTACAACATGATCTTGGGTAGACCTGTGCTGAACGATATGAGGGCGGTGATATCCTCTTGCTATCTATTAATGAAGTTCCCCACTCCCAACGGAGTCGGGCAAGTACGAGGAAATCAAAGGAGTGCCCGTACTTGTTATCTCGCTTCCACCGCCAACAAGATAACACAGAGAAAAGAAACCTTATGTATAGATGATCCGCCCAAGCCTCAGCCTGTAGAGGAAACAGAGGCCATTGAGCTAACAGAAGGGGATGAGGGAAAAAAGGCATTCATAGGGACTCAACTGGGCGAAGAACTAAAGAATGAGATAGTCGAGTGCCTGAGAAGAAACTCGGATGTCTTCGCCTGGAGTCCGGCAGACATGCCCGGAATCAGTCTCGAAGTGATCTGCCATGAGCTTAATGTCATACCCGGGCACAGACCCGTCAAACAGAAGAAGAGGAGTTTCGCCCCGGAACGACAAAAAGCAATCACTGAAGAAGTGAGTAAACTCTTGGGCGCCAGATTCATCCGAGAGGTATACTACCCTGAGTGGTTGGCCAACGTAGTGATGGTAAAGAAATCTAGCGGGAAGTGGCGAATGTGTGTGGATTTCACTGATCTGAACAAAGCCTGCCCTAAAGATTCATACCCCCTACCTCGGATAGACAGACTAGTAGACGAAACATCCGGTTATCCTCAGTTTTTTGGATGCTTTCTCCGAGTATCACCAAATCATGCTTCATCCAGAAGACGAAGAAAAGACTTCCTTTATAACCGACAACGAAACCTATTGCTACCGGGTAATGCCGTTCGGTTTAAAGAACGCGGGAGCCACCTATCAACGAATGCTGAGCAAAGTGTTCAAAGATCTTCTGGGGAATACCATGGAAGCCTACGTGGACGATATGATCATCAAGAGCCGCGTAGGAGAGTCTCACGCTGATCAAATGTCCAGGGTATTCGAAGTATTGAGGAGATTCAACATGAAGCTAAACCCCAAAAAGTGCTCATTCGGGGTAAGATCAGGGAAGTTTTTAGGCTTCATGATCACTAACAGGGGCATTGAGGCAAATCCTGAAAAGGTGCAGGCGGTCATTGACATGAAACCCCCAACTACCGTAAGAGAGGTCCAGAGATTGACAGGCAGAATAGCAGCTCTGAATCGCTTCTTGTCGAAGTCAGCAGAAAGGAGCTTGCCGTTCTTCAAAACTCTACGGGGGGGAAAGAACTTCGAATGGACGAAAGATTGTCAAAAGGCCTTTGAGGACCTCAAGGAATACTTGAAACAGTTGCCGTTATTAACAAGGCCCCTGGAAGGAGAACAACTCTACATGTACTTGGGAGTCGGTGATTTTGCCGTCAGTGCGGTGCTACTGAAGAAAGATGAAATGGTGCACCGTCCCATCTACTACGTGAGTAAAGTGTTATTAGATCCAGAGACCCGCTACCCGCTAGCCGAAAAGCTAGCATTAGCCCTTGTGATGGCCTCGCGAAAGTTGCTCCCTTATTTCCAAGCACACCCTATCACCATCTTAACAGATCAACCGTTAAGACAAATCCTTCAGAAACTTTAACACTCAGGAAGGTTAGTGAAATGGGCAGTGGAGCTTGGGGGATACGATATCACATTTCAACCTCGGCAGGCTATCAAGGGTCAAGCTCTGGCGGACTTTATAGTAGAATGTACTATCCCGAGCGACAGCAGTGAGGGGGAGGCTCACCCATGGTTACTGCATGTCGACGGGGCATCAAGTGCCAACGGAAGTGGAGCGGGTATAGTCCTGGTATCACCAGAAGGGAAATCCTTGGAATACTCCCTACGGTTCGGATTCCCCAGTTCGAACAACATAGCGGAGTATGAAGCTCTGATAGCAGGGATGATATTGGCAGAAAAGCTGCAGGTTCACCACTTGGTAGCACACAGTGATTCTCAATTGGTGGTGTACGGGAACCGATGCTGGTCCCTTACTTGAAGAAAGTCCAACTTTTGGCCCAGACTTTCAAAAGCTTTCAATTGATACAAATCAACCGGTCCAAAAACACACATGCTGATTCATTGTCTAAGTTAGCCTATTTTACCGAAACACGAGGAAGGATAGTGAAGGTGGAGAGGCTCGAACGACCTAGTATTGAAGAGGTCGAAGTGTGTGACATTCAAGTGGGAGAGATTGGAGATCCCTATACAAACAGTATCTCACCGAATGAACACTCCCCCAAGATAAAGACGAGGCTCATCGCTTGAAAGTACAAGGGGCGAAGTTCACACTCATCAACGGAGAACTGTACAAAAGGGGATATTCGTCACCATTATTAAAATGTCTTGGACCGGAACAAGCAAGCTATGCCCTAGCAGAAGTGCATGAAGGAATTTGTGGCGAACACTTAGGAGCAAGAGCCCTTGCTGCTAAAGTACTGCGATCGGGATTTTACTGGCCAACGTTGAAGAAAGATGCGATGGACCAAACCCGCAGATGTGACAAATGTCAGAGGTTTGAGCCTATCACAACAGCCCCAGTGACTCCCTCTCAAGGCACAGTACAGCCAATTCCTTTTGCACAGTTGGGATTGGACATCTTTGGACCTTTCCCATTAGCCACGGGCCAAAGAAAGTTCCTGTTAGTGGCTACCGATTACTTTACAAAGTGGATTGAAGCAGAGCCTTTAGCCACAATCACGGAAAGGAAAGTGGAGGCAATGGTGTGGAAAGACATTATCTGTCGATTCGGAATTCCCCGCATCCTAAATGCCGACCATGGAAAGCAATTTGATTGCAACGCCTTCCGTGAATTTTGTAAGCACCTCAACATTCAGCTAAGGATTTCTTCAGTGTCATATCCTCAAGCTAATGGACAGGCCGAGGTCAGTAATCGGACTGTCCTTCATGGGTTGAAGACCAGGCTAGACAAAGCAAAAGGGGCATGGGTGGACGAATTGCCTAGTGTCTTATGGGCATATCGTACCACCAGTCGTGTGTCGACTAAGGAAACGCCGTTCAGCCTAGTATACGGCGCAGAAGCACTGATCCCCGCGGAAATTGGAGCGTTATCACCAAGAGTGGTACCCTTAGTAGAGGAAAAAAACTCACAAGCTCTAAGGGAAGGCTTGGACCTACTCGATGAACATAGAGAAGCCGCGGCTATTCGATTGGCATCCTATAATCAGAGGGTGGCCAACTACTATAATAGCCGGGTGAGAGACAGGCCAATGTCTGAGGGAGATCTAGTGCTCAGAAAGTCGCAGATCACGAATGCCCTCAAGGAGGATGGGAAATTTAGAGCCAATTGGGAAGGTCCATACAGAATCAGACACAAGATTGGGCCTAACACCCGTGTCCTGGAAACTCTATAAGGGAAGAAAATAGGGAAAACATGGAATTCAAATCACCTAAAACTGTATTTGAATTAAGCACCATATTTTCTTTCCCAAACATTATTATCATTTATTTATACTATCACAAGATATTGTTATCAAATCATCACGCAGAATGTCATTTTATTATACATCTGCAACTTTTATGCATCTAAATCTTGTGACAGGATATCAGAAGAGCCGTAAGAGCCTGAGGCGCTATGCGTCACTGTGGCCAGGCGTACATTCAGAAGAGCCGTAAGAGCCTGAGGCGCTATGCGTCACTGTGGCCAGGCGTATATTCAGAAGAGCCGTAAGAGCCTGAGGCGCTATGCGTCACTGTGGCCAAGCGTACATTCAGAAGAGCCGTAAGAGCCTGAGGCGCTATGCGTCACTATGGCCAGGCGTACATTCAGAAGAGCCGTAAGAGCCTGAGGCGCTATGCGTCTATGCGTCACTGTGGCCAGGCGTATATTCAGAAGAGCCGTAAGAGCCTGAGGCGCTATGCGTCACTGTGGCCAGGCGTACATTCAGAAGAGCCGTAAGAGCCTGAGGCGCTATGCGTCACTGTGGCCAGGCGTACATTCAGACGAGCCGTAAGAGCCTGAGGCGCTATGCGTCACTGTGGCCAGGCGTATATACAGCCGAGCCGTAAGAGCCTGAGACGCTATGCGTCACTGTGGCCAGGCGTACATACAGCCGAGCCGTAAGAGCCTGAGACGCTATGCGTCACTGTGGCCAGGCGTACATACAGCCGAGCCGTAAGAGCCTGAGGCGCTGTGCGTCACTGTGGCCAGGCGTACACTCTACCGAGCCGTAAGAGCCTGAGGCGCTATGCGTCACTGTGGCCAGGCAATGAAAACATCAAGGCTATAAAAACTAAAGACGCATCCACGTCATAGTAATCAAGCCTTAAACAGTTCTGCGTCATAGTAATCAAAAAATTCTTTCTGAAAGTATACCTTTTTATCAAGAATTGGGGAGCATACACGAATACATTCAAAGCGAATATATACAAGCAAAATAAACAAACAGACAAAGAATGATAAATAGAGAAGTAATGCGATACGAAGCATGAACAAAAATCTCGATTTCATTTCATTCAAAAGCTATTACAAATAGATCTTTAGTAGATCTTTACAATTACATTCAACAAAAGTACTTGAAAAGAAAAACAAAAAACAGAAATAGCTATCTAATCTTCGGGAGAAAGCTGGGGATCAGCTACAGACGGACCTCCACTACCCAGGGGCTGCTGCTGACCTTCCTCGCCGTCCAAATCAAGAAGAGCGTCAATAGGCTCGGGTGCACCGCCCAAATCCACGGGCTCCCAAGGACCGGTGAGGTTGGCGAGGTCATCTTGAGCGGTCCTCTCGAATAGTTCGTCCGCGGGTTCAGCCCCAGGTTCATACTTGGTCCAGTCGGGGGCCTCGAATAGCATTGCCTCGTTCGTATATTGAAGCTCGGGGAATTCCTCGCCATCCCTATGCTTCTCTAACCATGATCGGGCAAGATAGAACCCGTACTTTACATAGGGATTCGAGAAATCCTCCTTCCGCCTCAAGTTTGGAAAGGCGATACTCCTTTACGGCTTTCGCCCGGATGCTATCGATCTCTACTCGGGTCAAAGTAGGAGCGGCTTGACTTTCTAAATCGGCAACGCGTTGCTCAAGCTCCTGATTCCGAGTGAGTAAGGACCCGTAGTTGGACTGCATACAATCCAGCTCGGCATAAGCCTCCTGAAGATCCTCGTGGAATTTGCCAGATCGGGCTGTCTCGACAGTGAGATCCCCCTTTGCCTGATTCAGGTCTTGGTGAATTTTTGTGAGCTGCTCCTCCAAGCTTCGAACCAAATCCGGAAGTTTGGACAAGTTATTGACAGTGTTGGATAACTCCATAACCTTGTCCTTCAGCTCCCGAATTTCTTTATCGGCCCGCTCCCGATAGGCCCGGTGCTGGGCATTGTTGGCCACGGTTCTCTGAGCCAGCTGCAAAGAAATGCAAAAAGTTAGATTCAAAGAATGTAGCAAAAGGGAGTCAAACGAAGAGGAGTATGAAACTTACCCTCAATGCCTCCATGTCGGCTAAGTCCTCCCCCTCCGGATAATTTCGGAATATTCTCGCCTCGTCCCGAGGAAGGATGAAAGACTAACTTATCCGGGAAGCCACCTCGGGAGTATCCAAAGTATCATTGTCGCGGACCCCGGGGTAAACTCGAAATTCGACCCCTCTCATAATAAACCCCCCATCCACGGGGTAGGACCTCTCATCAGCAGGGCCTATCCTCGGAAGTATTGGTCTGTTTCCCATCGAACCCTCGATGTATAAGCGCCTTCGATTCTTCCACTGCGACGGAATGATATTGCACTCCGCACGCTCCTCGGAGCGGGATCGCCTGGATGACCCGGAAGCCCCCGTGAAGATGAGGCAACTCTCCCCCTATCCCGAGAGGGATCCCTCTGCTCCGAAGGAGGGGGAGGCATCGCCTGCCTAGAAACAGGGGGGTCCGAGCACGAGGTAGCTGAGAGGGGACCGGTGCCTCACTTGGGACATCGTCGGCTAAACGACGCCTCTTCCTGGTAGGAGCACTGGAGGGACCAGCCTCCGAGACCTGACGACCCAACGATTGCCGGAAGTGACTCATTTCTGCAAAAAAGGAAAAGAAAATAAATCAGTGGTCAAAAACTGATCAAAAACAGCGAGTAGTAAAAAGAATTAAAAGTTACCGTCAGGAGAATCGAGATGCTCCTGAAGGGACTCTATATTTATTGCGTCGTCATCAGGGAGCACCATGAAAGTGGAGCCGAACCCTTCCCAGCCAGTCAGGTCGGCTAAGGGTTCGCTGCCAGAACTAGACTCCACGTTGTACTCCCTATATCCTCCTGTGGCCTTAAAGGTTCAGGATTTAACTCGGGGGAAGTCGAAGGCGGAGGATCGGATGAAGGAACAGAGGGTCCGGCAACAGGGACCGGACCCACACCCCAGCCAACTGATATCAAATTTTCATTTGATAAAAGGCTGTCAAGGCTAATGGGATGACGGACTAGCAGTTTGTTGACATCCGAAGATAACTGCTCCCTAAGCATGGAAATCCTGGGACCCTTGGGGATTTCTCGTCTATTCTCCCAACGGGTGGGGAAATCCAGGCCCTCGGGCACTTCTACAACAAGCCACTCCGTCTCAAAACCATGAAGCTTGTTAGCAGGTTTCTCGAACAACCTGTTCTCAAAACCGGGCTGATACACCCGCTGAAGCGAGTAAGGCACTAAGCCGGGGCTCCCTCGAAACCTGAAAAATACATCTAAGAGAGGAAGGGATGGAGGGACGCCCCTTGAATGGCAGTGCACGGTGAACGCTACCAATTGCATCCATGCATGAGGATGCAACTGTCCCGGGGATACTCCGTGCGTCCTAAGGAAGGAAGCCCCGAAGTCGGACAATGGAAAGCGGAGTCCTAACTCTAATGCTGCCCTAAAAACGACTACCCCGTTGGACACACGACGTATGTCACTCTCCTGGGGGGTCGGAAGTCTATAGGCGTATCCCTCGGGCAAGGGAAACCTAGATACTAGATCTCGGATGTCGGCTTCCCTCAAAGTCGACTTTACTCCTAGGTCTATTTGTTTTCCTACACCATGGCCAACCATTTTTAGGGGTTCGGAAGCCAAAAAGTGGAACCAGGGACTATAAAATTACCTAAAATGAAAGAGAGAAGAACTCGCGACAGAGTCTCAAGAAGGCGCGACAGACCTGCGACATAGTGTTGTGTGCGCGGCAGAGTTGCGATGGAGTTGCGGTAGAGTGGCGAGAGAGTAGTGCCAGAGTCTGCAGAGGAAAATACGGTAGAGTATTTTTGCGAGAGAACTGAGTAGCGACGAGAACAGTAGGGGCCCAGTATATATAGCGGCTCGCCTGCGTCGCCAGACGCGCGGAGATTCGACCCGACCCGAGAAAAATCCGGACCCAGACACTCTTTCGTAGGAAAAATTCCTACCAAAGAGTGGGGAGCAATTGATGGTGGTCGTGTCACCAGAATCCACGTGTAATACTATCCGTCAACCATTGACTGCCACGTGTCAGAACAAGAATAAGCCACGTGGCTGATTTTGAGACAGAGTTGCTACGCGACACAGTTGCTTGTTGAACGACAGAGTGTTCGGGCGATAGGCACTCTGTCGCCTGGGATGAGTGCCGTACAGTAGGCGCGACAGACTCCATCGCCTCTATTGCTACATAGGTCTCCCGCATTGCCCTCGCGGCAAAGGTCTCCCGCACAGCCTGCGGTAGAGGTCTCCCGCATAGCTTGCGGCATAGGTCTCCCGCACAGCCTGCGGCAGAGGTCCATGGGCACTCTGCCGCCTACCGACTCCCCCGCAAGCTACTTAACCCGAAGCGCGACAGAGTGCTCCATGACTCTGTCGCGGCCCAGACACGCGCCTGGGCCTCAGTTCGAACCGACTTAGAAGAAACCTATAAATATGCCGATGAGCTCTCAAAAAAGGGACGAGACCAACAAACAAAAAATCAGGGAGAAATACTTGAACTCTTTGAATTAAGAAACACATTCTCTTCTCCTTACATACACAACTCCCGATTACTTACTTAATCATCGGAGTACGCGTGCAGGGACAAATCCCTGCCCCTCTGACTCCTGTTGTTTTTGCAGATTATACGAAGAACACGTGGAACAAATTACCATTGACGTCATCTCCTCGTCGTCAGTGCAATCAGACTACGTGGAAGGTAAATTCCTGTTGCTGTTCGCGCGGCAACATCAGTATCAAAAGAACATGCATTCTTTAAGCGAGATTACTAATTTTTTTCTCACTCAATATAAACGTGTGTGTGTGTGTATATATATATATATATATATATATATCATACAATTCATAAATGACGAGATTTAAATATGATTATTTTTATATTATTATGACGTCAGGATTTTGTTTTATTACTAACTCAAGATTTCATTGACAATAATTATGAGTTTTTATACTTTAAAAAAAAATCGATACATAGATAAAATATATCTTTTTTATGTAGTGTATGTTTATGTTGTTATATATTATCTCCATTGACAACTTTTATATTTGTTATGTTTGTATATATATATATATATATATATATATATATATATATATATATATATATATATATATATATATGATCCGATAATTTTTCAAGCTTCATCATTGTTTATATTAATATTGTCATTAAATTAAGTTAGATTAGGGAGCAAGCTTTTTAATCTCGTTTTTCATTTATTAGGTGTTATTGCATTGTGTATACCTTTTTCTTTTAATTTTGTCAACGAATTATAGGAACACCATTTCAAGCGCGATTAATAGGTTAATAAATGATTAAATTATATGCAAAGTTATGTTATAATTAGGTTCATTCAAATTCCTTCCCCTCTCTTTCTTTATTTCTAGGTTAGTTAAGAATTGAAAGAGCACTAATTAACAGTAGTAATTTATACATTATAAGCTTAACCCATAACAACAACGTTCACATTACTTATGATCATCGGAAAATGATATCAATATGGCTTATTATTCGGCATAACCCAATCAAATGCACACATGTAACGGATGATATTCAAATTGTCTTTTTTTTTTTAAATAAAAAATTTATTTTTAAAAAATGTATATATTAAGATTCGAAAATCAAACCTACAAATCAAATTGCTTTTTAGTAAAGTGTATGTTATACTTTTCTTTCCTTAGTCAAAAAAAGAAAGAAGAAGTAATTCTTGATTCTAATAATCAAATTCAATATTTGATAACCTTGACTACTTTGGAACTTCATGTACCGTTCTTGGTGGCAACTTTAGAGGTTAGTTTTACTATTTATACTTTATTTACCGTTGAAATATAGCAGTACACTTATATTGCTTAAGCTGTTAAGCATTAGTTCATAAAACCAGTGCATATATATTGCCTTATTATTTATACTTGATTGGGAATGTCAATTTTATTGTATATAAATTTGAATCTTATGAATGATTAAAATATATACAGTTGAACAAAATAATAATATAATAATATTCACTCGGGGATTAAATGAAGATGAAGCTCTGAATGTTAACTTGAACTTTTTTTATGAACGAATCAACAAATTATCACAAACAAATTGCAATTATTACTTTAAGGCTTGCCACAAATGTCACTTTTTTTTTTAAACTTATTTAAATTTCACTAATTTTGGTATGCAACAAGCTAGGATTATTGAAATATTTTCAGATACAATGAAGTCAATCTGTTAAAATCATTTTATACTTGTAAAACAAACTACTGAACATACTTGACAAACATGAAAGTATCATGTTTTAATTACTATTTTCTGCAATAAAGCAATATCTAAAAAACTTGTTTCTATTTTGCGATTGAGAGAGAGAATGGGTTCAACCATTTCAAGTTTAAAGTGTGTTAGAAATGAACCTTAACCTCTCTATTTATAGAGATTTTTTTCAAGAGATGTGATTATTAATCAACTAGCATAATCATTCTCATGTATTTTTTAATTCAATAAGCATTTTTTTCCAAAATAATCACAATTTATCAAAACCAATAGTTATATATTTTAATTATTCAGAAGTGAAAGAACATTCTTTCAATGAGTATATATCTCTTTAAAGAAAAAAACTATTCATTAAAAGTTATGTTTAATTTTTGTACTATTTTCTTATTCCTTTGATTAAATATCCCTCTAATCAATAATCTTTCACTTTATTTTAAAATTTTTCTAACAATTCCCTACCAATTTCAAAATAAAGCAAATCAAATATTTAAGGAATCTTTAAGCATAAAATGAGTGTATCATTTTTTGTTTGAACCATCACCTTAGTGGGAGTACTTTTAGTTAATTAGAATGATGTGGAGAAACAAAGTTTTGAACCAATGGTTCTATATTGATTAATCAATAATTAATTCTCACACAAAATATAAAAAATTTGTCAAAAGTTATTTAGTAAAAATTTTGACACTAATATTGATTATGTGTTTTATATCGATTCATAAGTGCCTAAGAGCTAAACCCTTTGCTCTTAAAAGTAACACCACTTCTATTCATATATAGGTGAACTCCATCAAAAATACACTCATATAAGCATTTCAAAACTATATTTACGTATTATGAGTTTTTTAAGAGTAATAACTCAATCTCCCATTTATCATACAATTTCAAGTATCCAATATATTGGGATGTATGACAATTATAATACTTGTGGCCACATTCAAATAATGTACATGAGTATATTGAACTTAAGACTTAATGTCCAAGTAAGCGTTGACTTGAGTTTCTATTATGTTTGACTAAATCAATGGGTTTGAGTCTCATCCACCAGAAATTCTAAACATTATTTTCTTTATAATTATCTCTTTTCAAAGGATTCTCGTAACTTCTTTTTTGTCACAAAACACATTTCTTGACAAAATATATGGTGGACATCCTTCGTCAAATACATAGTTATGCTTTAATTAACACATCTAGATTTCTAATGTAATGTATACTTGGCTTTTAAGCTTGATAGTATAACTCCACAATCAAAATAAATTTATATAATTGGATTAGGCCTCAAAGGAAGTGAAGTTTACTTGATTCCTTACTTGCCATTTCCAATACTAAAAAATTTCACAAAAATAATATAAAATGCATTTTGTTTCTTTTAAATTTTAAGAAACGCTATCTTCACTAATCATGTCATGTTGGTAATCAAAATTACATTGACTTCTCCTTCTATTTAATGAAGAATAACAATATACAATATCATATCACATTGTCATAAATATCTTATAACAATCCCAATGCAATACTATGTTGAGCCTTTTTGTATATCTACTAATATTTGCTAACCAAAAAAGTAATATTTCAGTATATGTCATAACATATATCAACTACTTAGTTACTTTTTCATTTTTCATTATGCAACTAACATATCTTTACCTCATAAAGTGTTGCATCAATTACACAATTAAATGATAGATTCCTTCCAATATAGTGAAATAGGAAAATTAACTTGTCTTTTTCTAATTTTTTATTCTCAAAATCATATTCGTAACACTTATGTCCTTTATCCCTTTGGTATTTTTAATTTGCTTTTGATCCATACCAAAATAAATTAACATGTCATCTTTAAATAATCAAATGATAACATGTTGTTAAACTTGCTATAGACATAATTATAACCAAAATTACTTCATCAAATTATGATGTCATTGCTTAAGATTTTGTTAATTTCATTAAAGAACTTGACTAACACACTTTATAAAATTATTATGGAATTAATAACTATTTGGGTTATTCCACATACACACTTTTATCTAATTCACCATTTTAGAATCATATGAGTTTCATTTTATTTGAAAATTTTCTAACCATCAATAACAAGAGGATGTTTTTATCTTGGACTGTATGCGGTGGAACTATATGCGTGGATTGGGCTTTGGGTATTTAATTTTTGTTTAATAATATTAAGTGGAGTTATCTAATGATTTGTCAAAGATGTTCAAGTGATTTGATTTTATTAATATAAAATGATTTTAAACATATTAACTTCTTTGTATCATAAAATTATTTCAATAATCTTTATTATATATTGTAATTGGTGCAAGTAAAATAAATTTAAAAAAAAAAATATTTACAACACGAAGTTATTATTGCAATTTATTTGTATTTTATTCATCAAGAAGTTGAATATCCAAAAATTTAAAGTTCAAATCAAGGTTCATGGGTTTCATTTTCATTCATCCCCAAATAAACATTATTGAATTATTTTGTTCAATATTAGTCTTAAGCCAAAAGAGATCTTCAAGACTTAATATTATAGGTCATGATCAAATACCATTATCTTTTGATCACCTCTTTAAGCATAAATCTATGAATGAATTAAGAGATATCCATCACATGGTTATGTTACTTTTCCCTGTTCCCACCCTGGCTATTCTGCCCAATGCCAGACAATTTTCTCTAGATAAAGAAGTCCAATGGCTAGCATGCAGAATCACTCCAAAAGGTAGACTTATGTGAATTATATATTTCCTTTTAGAATTTCCTATATGTTTTCTGTCAAAGAATTAGTTGAATCAGGTAGCCTCACTTCTATTCCTTCCAAGTATATCTTCAAAAATACAGAATCTGATGATTGCATGGTTACTGTACCAGAAACAATTCCCATCATGGATCTTTCCCTTCTGACATCTTGTGATCCTTATCAACGGTCCAAAGTCATTAATGAACTCGGCAATGCATGTCTGGATTGGGGATTCTTCATGTAAACCGATCAGTATAGTTAAAATTTATAATTTGTTAATTTTATATCTTTCCTTTTCTTAGTATGGTTATCTAAATATTAATTTCCAGGTTATAAATCATGGTGTGCCACTGAAATTTAGCGATGAAATGATGAGGAAAACTGAAAGTTTCTTCGATTTAACAATGGAGGACAAGCGACAGTACACAGTAACAAAGCTGTTTGATCCGATACGGTGCGGAACGAGCTTCAACCCGATGGTGGATAAGGCACCTCTTTGGAGGGATTACCTCAAGCTTCACGTTCATACCCATTCCATTGCTCCTTACAAGCTTTCTAGCTTCAGGTACAGACCGACAAATTAATATGGAGCATGATAACTTTCAATTAATTTCCCATAAATATTGATGATTTAACACAAGCTTTTGATAAATTGACAAATTCTAGTATCACTTTATGCTAATATATAAGATTTTCCGTAGAAATAAATTTTTGAGGCTCTGTTTCATATATAATGATTTTCGGAAAAAGAACTTATATTTGTTTATGTTAATCTAGTATAAAATTGATTAATAAATAAAAAATAATTTTTTGATCAACGAAATATTAAGTAGTTTGTCTGAAAATTGTTTTAGGCTTTTTAAAAGGAAAATATATATATTTTTTAAAATGGTTATTTATGTATAAGATTATTTATCAAGTTTATGAGTATAATTCTACTTAAATTAAACATTGTATATGACTTTATAAACGTAAATTTAATTTAATCCTACATAAAATAATAATTAATTTTTAAAAATTTAATTAGATTAAATATTTTATTTTGCATATATTGTTAATCTTAAATATTTTTAATAGTTCAATAATAATAAATTATCTTATTATTTTAATAATAAAATAAAAATACTAATATAATAAATCATGTATTTATTATTATTATTTTAATAAAATCATTTGTTATGATTTTAATAATAAATAATTTCACTATAAATTATAATTATTTTAACGGTATAAATATTTCTCATATTTTAACAGTATATATTAATATATTATTAACATTATATATATATATATTTTATAAACAGTAATATTACTTTAAATATTTTAAAATATTAATATAAGTGATAATAGATAGTTTTTCTTTTAAATGTTTCATAATATAATATTTTAATATTAAATATTATTTTCAAAATATAATTATTTTTAACATTAATAAATTAATTAATATTTTTATATTAACATTTTAAAAATAAATATAAATAAAAAATGCATTTGTTATGATTGTAATATAAATAATTTCAGTATAAATTATAATTATTTTAATAGTATAAATATTTCTAATATTTTAACAATATATTAATATATTATTAACATTTTTTATATATATTTTTATAAATAGTAATATTACTTTAAATATTTTAAAAATATTAATATAAATAATAATAGATAGTTTTCTTTTATATTTTTAATAATATAATATTAAATATTAAATATTATTTTCAAAATATAATTACTTTTAATATTAATTAATTAATTAATAATTTTCAATATCTTATTAGTTTTGTTAATATCATTTTTAAAATATTCAAAAAAATCCAATTAACAAAAAAAATGTTGACTCATTTAAACAACAAAAAATTTTATAAAATTCATTTTTCGTGAATAATTTTATCAGAGCCATAGTTTTAGAAGCTTAACTCTCATCCGCAAGCTAGCATTCGACAGTAGTTCACAATCAGATTCTGACGACTGAAGGCCTGCCTTGCAATTTGCATTGTCTACCCCGGTAGAAAGTAGTGCTACGTTTTCAGACCAGTTGGTGCATTATTTATTATGATTGGCAAATTAGCACTGCACTTTACCTTGACCTTTTCTTTTCTTCTCTCGTTTCTTTCTATTATTGGCAAATTGGCACATTATTTATTTCTATTATTGGCAATTTAGTACTGTACTTTATCTTGTCCTTTTCCTTTCTCTTAGATAAGCACCGTTTTCAGTTACTTAGGACAGGAAAAGTTTAAATGCTTTAATTTTTAAGTGCATTAAATGTAACTACATTGTCTTCTAACCCTTAATGAGAGGTGTTTTTGCTTTGCTTCTACAAGAATACTGCAAAAAAAAACTCGTGAAATGGAGCTGCTTAAAGGGATCTCTGAAAGCCAAGGATTGGAAGAAAGCTATGTAAATGAGAAAATGGCAGTCGAATCTCTTGACTCTCATCAGCTGCTTGTTGCAAGTATGTACCCGCCTTGTCCACAGCCAGAGCTTGCAATGGGTCTACCTCCACACCCGGATCATGGCCTCCTCACCATCCTTATGCAAAAGGAGGTTGCAGGCCTGCAAGTAATGCACAATGGCAAGTGGGTTCCTATCAATTCCCTAATTCCCAACTCTTTTTTTGTCCATACCGGAGATCATATGGAGGTATACATTGCTGTCAAAGAAATATCTGAGTTTATTTTTATTTTTAATAAATTACTTCTTTGATATAGTTAAGTTGGTTTTCCAGAATTTCTTAGAGTATACTTTCCTAATTCCAAGAAGTATTCAAAACTTCGGTGTTGTTTAGTAATCAATGGAGAATTTGGCTGTCAATTTCAGATACTGACCAAAGGGAAGTATAAAAGTGTGGTTCATAGAGCTGTGGTGTATAACGAAGCAACTGGGATATCCAGAGGAACAGCACATGGACCTCCACTTGGCACAATTGTAAGCCCCGCACCAGAGCTAGTGGCTGATTCTGTCGGCCAAGCATATCTTGGAATCAAATATAGGGAGTACTTGGAGCTTCAACACAGAAAAAGTCTCCATGGAAAATCCTGCTTGGATCAGCTCCGGCCGGCTGTCAATATGATCTCATCCTTCGCTCTATATTTGATCATTTCCTCAATTTCAACTGCCTTATTGCTATAAAATCATTATAATTGTTCCCAATTAATTGTGGAAAATAACTTTTGTATTCCATCAATTGCAAAAATTGTTAATTTGGATGATTGCTTATCTCTCTCTTTTTTTTTTTCTACAAATAACTTTCAAATCCAAAATTCATTAGGAATTGATTAAGAAAATTTTCACATGTATTAATGTTTGTTTTATGATTGGATTTCTAAAATTTCAACCATAGAAATCCTAAATATTGATGTTTCTATGATTTTTAGAAACAAGAGATCAAATATTCAAAAAATAAAAAATAAAAAGAAAAGAAACAAGAGATCAAATAATACATAATCTTAATTGGTAAGAAGAGGAAAAAAAGCTAAAAACTATTTCTTGCCAAAATTTTCTTCTTAGTTACGCCATCAATCATATAGACTTGGTCCCATTTGCTATAGTATTTATTACCATGAAGGCATAAACACATGTTTTAATAGAATTTTCCATTTTCATTATAATTTTTCAAAGTGTTGATTAGACATTATAATGTTATTTGAATGTCAAATCCTGAACACGGTGAGACCGCTCCTTCGAGGGACTTTCCTTAGTCCTAAATTTGACAAATAATTTCCGAACAAATGCCAAATGGTTTAGTAGCAAAAGCGTGAGAGGTGATGATATAAACGCGTATGTTTGTATATATATATATACATATATATATATATATATATATATATATATATATATATATAATCAATCCTACTATTGCCGTGCCTATCTAAGAAAATATGGTTTGTAATCTGTTAACGTCCTTTTAAAGAGAATAACTGTTATTTTCTCATCTCTTTTTTCACTCTAGATTTTCAGTGTGTTGTTCTTTCTGATTTCAATGGGGTATCGGAAAAAGCTGAGAATTGTGTTAGGAATTCTTAAAGATAAGGGATCCTTGATGAAAACAACCTTATCCACAGAGCGCCACCAATCATCAATCCGTCGCGCAATTCTACGCGCTACCACCCACGGCTCCATCGCTCCACCGCCCGATCATCGAATCGCCGCTGTTATCAGCCTTGGCCATGGATCACGCGCCACAGCATGTTCTTGTATCCAAGCTCTCATGGACCGACTACATGGCACGAGTAATGCATCGGTTGCCCTGAAATGCCTCTACACAATCCATAATATTATAGGGAAAGGATCTTTTATCTTGAAAGATCAGCTCTCTATTTATCCTTCTTGTGGGGGTCGAAATTTTCTTAATATGTCGCTGTTTAGAGATGATTCGGATTCGGAAACATGGGAATTATCAACATGGGTTCGATGGTACGCAGGAATCTTGGAACAAAATCTGAAGGTTTCTAGGATCCTAGGTTATCACCTTTACTCTTCACGTGTCAAGAACGACGGTAACAAAAAAGACAAGATTCTTGCCTTTTTGAACTCAGATTTACTTAAAGAGATAGAAGTTCTTGTTGATTTCGCGGATCATGTTGGTAACGCACCCGAGTCGCTTTATCTTCAACGGAAAAGTTTGGTGTACGAGGTTGTAAGATTGGTTAGCGAAGATTATAGATTAGTCCAACGCGAAACCTCTCTCCGAGTTGCAGAACTAGGAGCGAGAACGACGAGTTTGAGTTTTAGTGACTGCACTCAGTTCTTAAATTCTTTAAACAGGTTCGAGGATTGCAAGGAGAGAATAACGTCGCTGTTGGTAAACAGAAATAGGAACGATGATTTGTGGGATCTGATAAAGGGGACGAAGGCAAAGGTTTTGGCGACGATGAAGGAGAGGAAAGAGGGGAAAATGTTACTGATTACAATGGGAGGCGAGTCGAGCAAGTTGACTGGGTTTAGCCAGTCGTTTCGGCAGGAATCGGCATCTGGTGGGAGGTGGGTGGTGGGGTTTTGACCGGGTCCCTTTTTCTCTTTATGCCGTTGTGTTACCTTTTTCCAATGCTTTTTCATGGCCTGAATTAACCTGAAACATTTCCTTTTTGAGATGCTGTACATAATCATTTGAGGTGTATCAATCATTTTCTTGTGAAGAATTTTCGTTTCCATTCTTGAATGTCATTATTGGTATTCTTTGCATGCGTAATTAAGACCCATGTAAATGAAATAGTAATTTACTTTGAGTAAATGTAACAATTTTTGATACCGCATGATAACAATATAAAAGGAATATTAAATAAAAGTGAAAATTTAATAATATTTTTAAAAAAATTGTATTTGAGTTTAAATTATTTAGGAAAGATATTTTATTTTCGGTGCTTTTATATAAATGGATTTTTGTTAATTTTATGCATATGTCTCATTCTAATTGTTCTCGTATTCAGGAGAAGTACAACAGTGAAGTTCATTTTGGTGCCTGCCAAATCCTATTAGACATACTTTAATTATACCCATTTATCTTTGAAGCCAAAAAAAAAAAAATCAGCTACCGACCGAGCAATAATCCATGTATGTATGCATTACCGGGTGGTGATGAATAGACAAAGGGAAATGAACTTTCATTTTTTTTAATTTGCAGATAAAGATCAGTACTGTTTCTTCTTGTTTAATGAAAAAACTTAGTTGTATGACTAATATTCTAAATCTTACATTAAAAACAATAATTGAATAGATAATTTAATTTTTTGTTACGACAAATCTGAAAATTTTAATAGATTCTAAATTTAAATTGTTTCGAAAGAGATTTTTTTTTTTACATTTTTCTTTGATCTATGATCGATATATTATTACTTAATCATTCGCCAAATACAGAAGCTTCGAGTGCCCCGGGATAAATTTTAATTTTAGTTGTTCTTGCACACACAATTTGCATACACTTCTTGACCTTGGGCACGTTGGTTGGTGCATGGTACCGTAATTACAAGGTGCAATCCCTGTAAAATCACAAGCCCATGCACACAGGTTACTTACTCCATGCAATCCAAAATGCCATTTGTAAGCCTTAGATCCAATTACTGTCCAAAAAGAAGTTATAGGCCCGACCAGAAAGAAGTCCAATTCCTTTTACAGACCACAATTGGTCAGGCTGGATCGGTTGATTTCACGCGACAAAGCCATTTAGTTCCTTTCAATGTTGGTCCTCTGACTGATCATTTCCTCCCCACCTCAGTACTCTCTGCTTCGCCTTTTCAGCCTGTACCAACAAATTGATAAATGAGACTATATATATATATATATATATATATATATATATATATATATCACTCTTTATGAAATAAATACATCTACAATGACTTTTTTTCATTTCGAGGTATACTTATATTACATCGAGTATGATATTAATTTATATTCGTTTTATAGTGTTGAATTAAGAGAATTTGATTCGATACAAATTTTAACATGAAATTTTTTATTATAAATCGTCATCACTCAAAAACTCAATAAGACTACCTACAGTTGAGCCAACTTTTTGCTTGCATAAAAAATGTTAAATAAGCGAAGTTCTTACCTCCTTTTCCCAGTTGCTTCGCATTGTATATATAGCCAAAATCACTGTCTGAATAGCAGTGCCTCCAAAGATCATTCCACCCCAAATACCCTGGTTTTACCATAACACATTTCCAGGCAATCCAAGTTAAGAACCCAGGTATTTTTCAGCCGGAGCAGATACTCTTAAATGGTGAAAAACGAAGTTCAAGTCTAAAGGTCATTGAATGAAGAAGGGCTTAGCCTTACCGCAACACCCAAGTGGAAAACCCATCCCATCAAAAATCCAAGCGGGAGTCCAATAATATAATAGCAGCCGAGGTTTATGTATGCGACAGTCGCTTGCCATCCGCACCCTACTGCCACTCCTGAAACAGTGAACAGTGTCCTAAGTTTACTATCGATTAAATCAACCGAATGCCTAATTGGCAAGGTTTGGGTTGAAAATTTCACCTGATAGAACTGGCTGAACACTGTTCAGGAGAATTGTGACGCCTAATAGGTATGAAAGCTTATCAACTTCATCAAGCACGTTAGAACTCGAAGTGAATATCAATGCCACCTTGTTACGAAGTATGAAGATAAGTACGCAGAAGAAAAGTCCAATGATGGTTGATTGCAACACGGAAACCTCTGTTGCAAACTTAGCTCCTTTGCCATTGCCCGCCCCCAGCTCATTTGCTACCCTTACTCTGTCATTTTCAATCACAATTAGCATATTGGTAGGACATATCTCTAACATCGAAGAGGAAGAAGTCAATTATTACTGCCAGCCCCTTTACCTAATGCACTATAATAAATAAATAAATAAATAAATATATAATATATTATTATAAAAAATATCGTGTCCGAATTAATGTTTGGATTTGAATTTCAAATTCGATGTTAATTTTTAAAACTATTTACAAGAGTTATTCAACGAAATTTTCAAATTTTATAATCAAACTTCATTAGTCTAGTAATGAAATATTAGAGTTTTGACGAAGTAAAGAAAAGAATTGAACCAAGATCAAATACTTTTCCTTTATGACGTGGAAATGTTTTCTTAGTGGTTAATTACAATGTTTTCTGTTTCTAATAGTCAATTTTTAATCTAGTCTCTTGTGAATTTTTTTTATGCCTATGTTAAAATTGAAGGGTATGGGATTGAGAATTGTTCGTACCCAGTAGCAGCCAAGAAAGCCAGTGGAATCATCATCTCCCATCCATTAATGCTCATGCTGCCAACAGATACCAAACAAATTTAAAAAAGTAGAGGACAAATGGTCCAATTTAGAAAAGAGAATGAGGTTAACAAATGCTTATAAATGCTAGTTAAAATATTATTTAAGAAAATATTTTTCCATTTAATGTACTATTTTTACTAAATTCAAGAAGATATAATGTATTAATTATATTTTTTTTTTCTTAAATACACTTTAGAACTATCACTATACACTTACTAACATTTGTCTAAAAACTGATAAATCAATTTTAGAGAAAACAAAAGATTAAATACTGAATGAATTTAATTAAAGTAATATGGAGATGGCTTAATCATTGAGTTAGATTATATGATAACTATTAATTGGGGGAAGAAACAAGGAAGTAGACCATGGAAATTTTGGAATATAGTCAAGGAAAATGACTGGTATATCAATTTTAAGTGGAGCAAACTATTGGGAGACAAGTGATATGACTGACGCACTAGATACAACCAGGTGGAAACGAATGTCTAACCAACGTAAGGTGATGACAAAATGTATGGATGTAACATAACATAAAAGCACTCTGATACCACTAGCGATACATATAAAATTATCCAGAATGATCAACTCGTAGAAAAATTGAGAAAAAGAAGAAAAAACAATCCACAAGTAGATGATCCAAGTGCAGAACAAGTCAAAAACAAATAAATAAATAAAAAGAAAAGAAAAAGAACAGAGGAAGGGAATGAAATGATAGGATAGGATAGGAGAGGATTACGTAACTTTCCATTATGTATCAATTATTCTAGTATATATACCTGATTGAATGGAATTTTGTATTAATAATGAACTTGTAGCTTAGAAAAAAATTAAAGTAATAAATTATGTAATTAAAACATTATTTAGTCTTAAATTTAATGAAAAGTGTAAGGACAGAAATTTTTAAATAATATTCTAATTATTTTCAACCAATGCTATAAGCACAATTGATCGAACACTTTACAGAGAAAAAAGCATAAGATAATGTTGTTATTCTTTGTGTCAAATTATATTCTCTTCTCAACCTAAGTGTTAAAGCAAAAAGAAGCAATATTGCATTTATCCGGAAAAATTAAGAACAGGAAGAAACGAGTAATGACATTTGCATACCAAACGGATAAGGCATCCACAGCCAAAGTGGCATTCTGCAGGTATCCAGTCATCAATATCAGAATTCTGTAGTACCAATTTTCCAAGCTGCAATGGATTTTAACCAGAAGAAAGAAAATGACTGATTGATCAAAAGGAATTATTAACAAATTAACATTATGAAGAAAGGATTGAAAGAATGAAATCGATTTTTCTTTGTTTTCATGTACCATAGCATGATTCCAGAAGCAGCCGAGAGTTTAAGAAACTCCCAGAGGCCATTAAATGCTTGAATTGAGTAACCAGTCCATGACAATGGACACCCTCCCAGGACTGTGTAACCGTAAAGCCCAACGACCCCAACCCACCACGAGATGTCTAGCGCAACCGAGGCACCGATCACGCCCCAATCCAACACGTTTACGAATAGCCAACTCGTCAACACATTCACAGCTAAGGCGGCGAAAGAGACGTAGGCTAATATCCTAGTCTTCAGCTGACTCTGCAAGAATCTTTGCAATGGGAACTGAAACGCAAAGCTGAAGTGCAAAGGTATCATCCAAACTGCCACGATTCCTGACATCTCTGCCACATCGTCTGGCTGTCCCAGAAGCTTTAGAATCGGAGTGGCGAATACGTAAAAGGGCAACAACAAGAAACAGCAGAGAAATAAAACAATCCATGATCTTTGCATGTAAACGCCTAACATGTGGTACTGCTTCGCTCCAAAAGCTTGACCACAAAGCGTTTCTAAAGCACTCGCCATTCCTAGCTAGGTTCCCCAAAAAGCCAAAGTAATGTTAGAAACAAATATTGTAAATTGAGTGAAAAAAAAAATTTCTTGGTTTGAGAGATTGATTAAATTACTAAGAGGCCGAAATTGAAGCCAACGATGACAGTATTGGCTATGGAAATGGCAGCGAGCTCAACATCACCAAGGTGACCAGCGAAAGCTTGGGTGATAACGTTCATGGAGTAGGCAGCAACGCGACTGATGATGGAGGGACCCACGATGATCCATAGCTTCTGTGTTTCAATCCATAGCCTTGTAGTCAAGTCCTTTTCTTCCTCATCTTTCAGTAGTTCTTCTTTTGATTCATCCTCTGGTCTTGATTCTGTTAACAGAGGTTGATGGAAGTCGTCCCCAGGCATTAGAGAAAATCTTTGGCTTGCCTTACTCTGATCATAAGAGAATACTTGTAAAATTTTGAGACTTGATGAGATAAATGAAGTTGAAAAATTATAGCGAATGGCACCAGTGGTGGAAACATCTACGGCATTTTGTCCTGCAGTGGCGGCACCTAAATAGGTAGCTTCCGTTGCAAATCAAGATATTTATTTATTTTACCCCTCTATCATTATTTACAAATACTTAAAATCAATAAATTTTATCTAAATATTAGAAATTTGAGGTAATTTAATTTTAATATTTTAATTTAAAAAATAGACACTTCATTTCAATTTTCTATTGTATAAAACAAGTTAATTTTTTCATTAGTCAATCATTAAGTCAACAGTTAAATGCTTAATGTTAATATCATTTTATCCTTTAAATCATTTGGTGTGTTTTAAATACTTAAGTCAATTAATAATGAATAAAAAACTATTAAGAGCTACTAGGTTTTGAAAGGTTGATTTTATTTTTAATTTATTTTTAGATAATTATCTTATACACAGTCAGTGAAGTTTTGGACTCCACAAATATGGTTAGGATGGTTACATGTGTTTTATTTTATTTATTTTTTATTTTTTTAATATTTTTAAAGTTCAACGCTTAATAAATAAAAATAATAAACAAAAAATAATAAATAAAAATAATAAACAAAAAATATAAATAATAAGTAAATAAATAAACAAAAAATAAATTAAAAAGAAAAAAATAACTTTTCAAAACCTAATAACTTTTAGTATTTTATTTATTTATTATTGATTAGCTTAAATATTTAAAACACTCCAAATGATCTTAGAGGTAAAATGATCTTAACATTAAGCTTTTAATTGTTGACTTAATGGTAGACTAACGAAAAAATTAATTTGTTTTATACAATAGAAAAATTTATGGTAGAAATCCATTTTTGAAATCAATGGACTAAAGTTAGATTAGATTAAACATTAAGGACCTATATAGAATTTTTACTCATAATTAGTTGATATTTCACAAATATCAAGATACAATCACATAAATTTAAAAAATAATAATTTAGCTTTCTATGTAAGTAAAATCTATTAACTTGTCGCAAATAGAAAGATTTTACTTCCTTAAAAAACGTTTCTTGTAATTTTAGATATCATTTATTTTATTGATAATTATTCAATACATTGTTAATGAAGTTTTGTATCGTGAATTAGGATGATAACACATGTATTATTTTATTTATTTTTTTAATATTTTTAAAGAACATGTGTCATCATTCTAATTTCTATTGTGAAATTAAAAAACTCTACTATTGTGTATTGAATATTAATCATTATTTTATATATGAATAATTATTATATATATCGCCAGTAAAATTTTTCGACTTTATAAGTGAAATTAGTATAATGACTTATATCCTTTAAATATATTAATAAAATAAAAAATAAATAAAATATTATATGTGTCATAATCTCAACTCAACTTATGGAGTCAAAAATTTTACTGACATAAGATATGAACCCTTTATATATATATTGTTTCCTTATACTTTTCCTTATAATTGATAAAATTTCTAATTTCATATTTTTTATTATTTTTATTAGTATATTAATTATTTATATGTTTTATATTAGTACACATGAAGGATAATACCAAATAAGACTTGAAACTTTACTCAAAAAATAGAAATAAGTCTCATATCTTTTATTCACTAAAATTAAGATTATGAACTTTTATTTAAGGTAATTATATAATTTTAACAATATAAAATATTCAATTGAACAATCTTCATCTAATTTTTAAAAAATATGATTGTATTCCTAATTTGAATTCAAAAGAGTGAGAATTTATTTATATTTTTAAGTAAACTCCAAATTTTTATTTAAAATTAATAAATTTAAAACATAATAAAGTAATTCAAAATAATATATATATATATATATATATATATATATGTGTGTGTGTTTTTAAATCTTTAATAATTTTTTATAATCAAATGTCGCAATCTATCTTTGTTGTGAAGAAGGATACGTGAGTGAATATGAGAGACTTTCATACATGAATGAATATAATTGAGGAAGCTTTTTTGGGGGTGAATAATTGAGGATGCTTTGGTCACAAATCTAACGTGTCATAATTTAATGTGTAGGGGATATACGGAAGTTTTAGGTGGGAATAAAAAAAATACCTCTTGCTTTAATTACAGATATTTTATTTATTTTATTGTTTAAAATTAATTTTATCCAAATTGAGTATAAATTTGAGTACAATTCTCTTAAAAATAATTTTTTTTATATATATCTATATTTGGAAATCGAAATTGTAATTTTTTTATTAATATTAATTATCGAATGTAACTGTAAATACGGAAAATATAATTAGTACGTAGTAACTCTGAATTGACATGTTCCCTTCTCGAAGATGCTGATGTTTCAGATCGATGGCGCCTAACCTAAAACGTGCATCTATGTTAATAGGAGTAAATGCACAGAAGAAAACAGCTGGAGGTTACGACGAAGGCATGAAAGTAGAAAACCGAAAACTGTTGCTAATGGTCATGGTAAAGTGTGAAGGATAGCAAATTCACACCTTAACTCTGATATCATGAAATCAATTTTTAAAAGACATCCAAAAAAAACTTATAATTTAAATTTAATACTTATTTTTCATTATTTTCAAATTTTGAGATTTTTATATAAAAAAAAGTGTTTAAGTGATAAAAGTTGAGGAAAGTTTTTGGTTTAGGGTTCTAGCTAGTTAGGTTGGGTTGATTAGGTAAAGATTGAACTATCACTGAAATTTTATAAGCGAATTAAAATAATAATATATATTTATTTTTTATTATTTTAATAATTTTAAAGAGAAAGTATGTATCAGCATCTTAATCTATTTGTAAAATTTAAAAATTATATCAAATAATAATTTTTATATTTATATTTGTCGATAATTCAAAATAATAACCGATCCCGAATAAAAACAGTAATTTATTAATTTTAATTTGGTTTTGACAATAAGATAAATAGTAAAAATGTTAATTAATTATAGACAAATTGTATTCAATTATAACGATCATGTTCATTAATTGTTGTTTGGTTGACCACCTATAAATTATGTGCATTTCCTATGGTTGGAATGCTTAATTTTTTCGGTTCATCATCGACTTAAGAGGAAGAATCGTCGTCTAATCTTCACCGTTTGATCGAAGTTGAAATTAAAATTTTCTTGCATATAGTAATTCTTTTGGACTAAAAAAAGAAGCTGCCTTTATGTTTGAATAATTAGTCGGCCAAATTGGATTGGAGTTTGGAGTTTGGAGCACTTCCCTTTGGAAGTAGGTTTCGACATCAAAGACCCACTTTTGTACAATGTGAAAAAGAAGAAAAATGTATGCGTACAAAGAATGAAGAAGCGAAGAGCATAACGCAATTGAAACTTTGAGGTCCTCGATCGACATGTTACGGCAAGCATCCATTTATTAATTTTTTAGAAAGGAGAAGCGAAATCAAATGATAAATCGTCCACACGAAAATTAATAATAATACATTATAATTTGACATTTATTTAGGCATGTTCACAGATAGAATAGTTTGTTTAAACTCTAAAATTTGTTCGATTTTTGAAAGGATTTGAACAAAAATATTAAATATAATAAATAAGATTAAATAAAAAAAAACCCAACCCCTATATATTAAGTTCAATTAGACTCTACAGTTTTTTTTTGGAAAACATGTAAAAAACAAGTTTGAACTGAAAATCAGATCCAAATGATCTAGTTCAGATATACATTGATACACAATTTCTTAATATGCTACTTAAGCTCGGTTCGAACCCATTCGACCTATGGACAAATCTACATTCAACTTACCAACATTTTATAAATGAGTTAGAAAGTCTATAAATTGCTGAGAATTACAATCAACTTAATAAATCAATACTCTATTCAGATATTGAATTTACAATATGTAACAACCACTAAGTCAAACATTAATTATTAAAATGTGACAGAAATAGACTTTCATTTTGAGAAATGAAATAACAAGAGTACCTCCCCTCGTGCTTGCCTCACTCTTTATCAATTCCTTTTAATTTATATAAGCTCATTAATTTACTTACCAAACCAAATAATATCTTTAGTAGATCTAAAAAATCCCCCATACATATATCACCAAATCTTTCGAAATTTGAGTCAATATTTCTAACAATATGTCCTTTTTTTCTTTTTTACTCAATCATTAACATCCGTTAATAGATAAGAGAAGCACAATTGAAAGTTCTTCCAATTGCCATAAAAGGCATCTAAAAAGGATACAAAATAATACAGCCTCATGAAACAGAGCTATACCAGATAAATAAGACCGCTACCATATTACAAATTCAACCACACTTCTATAAGGGACCACCACACCATATTAGGAATCAACAATAGAGTTGCAAACTAGGACAAATACGTAACAACTACCGAAAAGAAGAGAACATGTTTGATCTATCTACACCCAATTTTGCCAGAGAATCTGCAAAGAAATTGGCTTCCCTAAAGCAATGAACTATTTCACCAATCCAATGGACTTCCACAGCCTATCAATTTCATTAAATATATACCATTCTTTCCATGATCTTTTATGTTTTAAACTCGATCCACGTGACAACAATCAAAAGTTAGATTCAATAACAAGAGCTATAGAGTTAAACCACACTGAAGAGGCAAACAGTTCCAAAGCAGATTTAATAACAATTACCTTAGCCATGTTAGAATCCATAACACCAAGGGGGTCAAAGAACAGATCTAACATAATACCATTGAAATCCCTCAAAACTCCCCCACAACTTGCAGGACCCGGTTTACCCCTTGCTGACCCGTTAACATTGAATTTCAGACAATTTAGTCCAGGACATGCCCATGAAACACCCCCACGAACAATTGATCACACTTGCCCATAACTCAAGGATGTCGGCTCATTCCACCATTTCGCTTCATCCATCCAATCCACTTCCTTAATAGCTTTAATCCAAACCAAGGATCTCAACTTAATATTAAACAAGAGATCCTTATGATCAACCCTTCGTTCATTAAAAATAGTGTCATTTCTTGCTAACCACAAGGACCAAAAAACAGAAGCACACACAATCATCCAATTTTTCCTTTTAATTTTGTCACAGAAAATAGACTCACACTGACTTATGAAATCTTCCATTGAATTTGGAACAACCCAACAAAAGTTCCACCAAGTAAAAACACTACACCAAGACAGCCAAGAAAAGTAGCATTCCACAAGGACATGATAACAATCTTCCTTTTGCATCCCACACCATGCACATAAGCACCCCTCACAAAAAACAACACCTCTTGATCTTAGGAAAACTTTACTAGAAATAGCATTTAACACAGCCAACCATAAAAATGATTGAACCTTAGGTGGGATACTAAACTTCCATATTGAAGAAAAATTAGCAACCCTTATTCTTTCATCTCCCTACCTACCCAACTCAGTAACAAATCTCTTTGAAGAGAAAACTCCAAACCTATCAAACTCCTACACCAATTTATCTTCTTTATCATTCACCAAGATAATATTCTCCAACAGATTATTTAAGCAATCCACTCCTACTCTTCCCATTCAAATAAAACACTTCTAATCCTAAAATTCCACTCCCCAATACCTTTAAACATATCAGCAACCTTTAACTCCTTATCCACTGATAAAGCAAAGATTCTAGGAAAACACTCATTCAAAGGCCTATCACCTAACCACTTATCCAGCCAAAAAGAAAAAAAAAAAAAAACACATTTTTACCATTCCCTAAAATCCACCTACATCCTTTTTTCCCCACCAAAGAGTTAACCCCTTCCACCGATTTAATAGAAATCACTTCTTTCCATACTCTAGACATTTTTCCTAAATGATTACATGCTAGTTCCACATCAACATTAACAACCTCATACTTATCAACAATTAACTTTTTCCATAAAGGATCCTTTTCAACGCCATATCTTCACCACCATTTGCCTAAAAAAGCCACATTCTTATAGAATAAATTATGAATCCCTAAACCCCTAAACAACCTTGGTTTACACACAGCCTCCCATCTTACCTTGGCAATCTTCCTCCTATCATTACTACCTCACCATAAAAACTCCCTCTTAACTTGATCAATTTTCCTAATAACACTCTTTGGGGCTCTAAATACTGAAAGGTAATATATCGGTAATGCACTAAGCATCGAATTGATAAGTGTGACTCTACCCCCAAAAGATAATTACTTCCGCAGCCATACCGGTAATCTCTCCTTTACCCTATTAATCACTGAATCCCAAGTGCTAAATCTCATATAGGATTCACTCCTAACGGAATTCCTAAAACGTAAAAGGAAAAGTATATTTTTCACACCTAAAAATATTTGTAATATTACAATACAACTCCTCATCTACACCCACTGAATAAACCTTAGATTTAGAGAAATTAATTTTCAACCCAGACACAACCTCAAAGAAAGTTAACAATCTCCTAATATTAAGAGCATAATCAGTATTCGCTTCCATGAAAATGACAGTATCGTGTCGCGATCTGTTTTTTGAAAAATCATATCAAATTTTTTACAAACTTACCTCATTTCACTTGTTGGGTTGTGAGTCAATATCAGTCCCTCAGTCTCATACATTATATATATGCATAACAAGCAATGCTTTTGTCTTATGCACTAACATCGCAGAAGCTCAAAAAGTTACCATTTCATAATTAGAAAGTCGTTTACATTGTCTTACATATACATCCCCATATAACGTGACTACATCATTATACACTATTATTCAGATACAAAAAGTACATATGTGTGTATACCTCGATGTTGCTGGATAGTTATGTGCAAAAGATCGCAGGACGGACGCAACTAACACACTCTACTGAAAACGCTCTGTAGAGGGGGAAAGTAAAGGGATGAACACAACATGCTCAATAAGAAATATATGAAAACAGATAGATAAGCACACTATCTACGATGCTCATAATGCATGTTTTATCATCTCGTAAAACTGAAAACAAAAGCATTCTATACGATAATCATCAATCGATAGAAACTCAATCATTTCTTAAACAAATGCATTCCACTTATTAGATCTCAAAACGAACATCGTTTTGCCAAACACTTGCAAATAATGCAATGTCATGTATTAAAACATACAGATCCATATCATTTAGGATCAGTTCAGATGTCAGTTCAAAACCATTTCAGAAATCAGATTAGAAACAGAATTCCAAATAAATTAGAAATAGATCAGAAAACAGAAATTAGATTCGAACTTCAGAAACAATCAGAATTCAGAAAACATATCAAAATTCAGAAAATCAGATCAATTAGAGAGATCAGGCAGGGATATACGGTAACTCAGACGACATATGACCATAGTCAGTGACCCCAAGCAATCACAGGCCAAGTGTGCAAGGGTGTCTAAAAGCATGCAAATCAAATTTTCGAAGACTAGTGGTACGATACAGCGTACTCTGTGTTGTCTACATTGTACAACGTACTCCATGAACCACAACAGAAAATCAGAAGGGTCATGAGGTGCCCAATGTCAGGGACTTATCACCCTAACCAAAAATCATCAACCATATCCTGTCTCAAAATCCAGTGCGAGCAAGTCAGTGTGACACACAGTCGACACGAGGGCTCAAGCACGGTTTTATCAATCACGTGCGAGGATCAATGTAAGATCACATAACCTACACGACGTCTCCAGCACGACTTTATCAATCATGTGCGAGGATTAGTGTAAGATCACATAGCCTACACGATGTCTCCAGCACGACTTCATTCATTTATCATATCAAAATCCAGTGCGAGCATATCTGGATAACTCATAGATATCATAATAGCTTCAGCACTGTTTCACACAGAAAACATATAGGTGGCTCGTTTCAGATGAAAACGGTACTCACACCGAATCGAGCACTCAAAATAGTGCACGACAGAGCAAGATGGGTAAATTCTCCTGAATGGTCATCTATTCATGGGTTTTCTCCCACTCAAGCATTTTTAACTCAGAAAAATGTGCAATTTAATGCATATAGTAAAAATCATGAGCCAGACTATTATTTCACACTCACAAAACCTCTTTTCAGACAAAAACAACTGAAATCATGCACTTTATGCATTTTCAAATTTTCGTCATTCCCAGTGGCATTTTAGTAAGTTTCTCATATTTGGGTACTATCTAAAAATCTAATATTTATACTCTATACCGAATTTAAGTGAATACAAACAACGATGAAAATACGTACAGCTATCTATAAGAACTAGCATAGATCCCTTACCTAGAATATCGTCGAATGCTCTTTTTCACCTTTTTTCACTTTCCGTAAATCAGTCTATCCGACTCCGAATATATCTCTTAGAGCTGCAGATAGTTATCAATCACATCAATTAAATCTGATAACTCATTTATCCTTTTCTATGCAATCTATTTCATCAAATTGGCTCAATTGCTCTTATTGGACCTCGTTGCCTCTTAATGGACCAAACTCTATTTTAAACCCATTTCGACTTTACTATTTATTCTGTCACGACTCATTGGGCTCCTTAGGCCCATTAACAATTATTGGGCTATCTGTGAGGCCAATTAACACTACCATCACGACATCTTAAGCCTTTTCTAACATAAAACATTTTATATAGAGTTAATCTGCAACTTATGCGATTAATTCCTAACTCGTATAACTATACAAGTTTATAGTAAGTGAGATTCACTTACTTGAGTTTCCGTGATGACTCGTAAATCGAGGCTCGATTGAACTCACGTTCGTCGCCTATTGTCACGCTACACATTTATATATTTAACCCGGGTCAATTTCGATCAAATATAATTTCAAATAAATTTTTTAAAAATTAAATCGGTCAATTTTGACCGCTTGCCGGCTTATCCTTGGACCAATGCCTTAGCCCGATGCATCATCGAATTTTTCTCCCCTTTTTTCTCTCTCCTGACTGAACCAGTTCGGACCGGTTTAGCCTTTCTTTATACTGAACCGGTTCAGGGGCCATTTTGCCATTCCCCGCACTACCGGTCGATTCCACCACCACGTGGTTTGGCCTCGTCTCTAGAGCTTTCGTTTGGCCTGGGCTAGGGTAGATCGGCGCCGGATTCCGTCGATTCTCCCATTCTCCCTTTCGGCTCTCCCCTCTTTGATCTCCTCGTCGCCAGTGATGCGGGGCGTGTGGTAGCGCTCGGACGGTTCCTCGATGCCGGTTCTCCCTTGCCGGTCACCCTCCGTCACTGTCTCCCTCTGTTGCTGTCTCCGGAGAAGAGAACAGGGAGGATTGGGTTTTCCCGATTCCTCCTTCCCTGTTTTGGCGCAATTCGCGCTTCTATTTCTTTTTCTTTTTTCATTTTTCAATTTCTTATTTTATATATATAATATAATATAATATTCTTTAATATACTATAACACATAGATATATAATATCTTATAATATAACATTATTATAATAATATTATATTATCATAATGTATTTTTATACATTAATATTCACACACATGTACATATATGTTATTTAATTATCTCGACAAATATATATATATACATCATATTTTATTTTATTTTTCCGAAAATATTTTTTCATATTTCCTAGATAAATTCCCGATGTGAAAAAATTTCGGGTCTTCATAATAAATCCATATCTTAATCAATTAAACTTAGAATTTAATTATTTCTTCTTTATTGATTAAGATTTCATGAATCCATGTTTACAATAACAACTTCTTAAAGAAATGACATTGAATTTTCGGGTCTTATATATCGTCAGCAGATTGTAGATGAGAGATTCTCAAACCTGACTTAGATACTGCCACCCCCCCCCCCAAAAAAAAAAAAAACTTGCCAACTTGTTCAGCTTTAACCAAAAATAAATACAGCGACTCCACGACTAAGATAAACAAGAATGAGGAGAGAGAATCACCTTGACGCAATCCTTTCTTCATAGAAAATTCTGAGGAAGGAGACCCATTAACTAACACAACCAACCTAGCAGTCAAAATATATTCATAAATCCACTTCCTCCATCTAATCTCAAACCCCATTCTCCATAAAACCATCATCAGAAAATCTCACTCCAAGCAATCATACGCTTTTTCAAAATAAAGCTTAAAATCAATCTCACTATTCCATCTCTTTTTCATACTATCAATAACCTCATTAGCTAATAACACACCATCAAGAATTTATCTACCCCCAATAAAAGCACTTTGCACATCACTAACCACTTTCCTCACAACCAACTTTAACTCATTTAAATATGTGGGGTTGGAAACTTTCAGAATGAGAGTAATAAGAGAAGAGTTCACATTTTTTTATATTATGGAGTTTTGATAAAAATCAACGAGAAAATCCACCACTTCTTCCTTCAACACTTCTCATGATTTTTTTAAGAAGTTAAAATTATATCCATGCCTTTGACCCATCACAACCTCAAATAGCATCTTTAATTTCTTGAAAAGAGAAAAGTGCTTCCAAAAACTTAATATCCTCACTGTTCAACTGTCTAAACCCCTAGCCTAGCCTTAATGAAAAGACCCCCGACGTAGTTCCTCCTAGCTCTATATATACTTCGCTTGTCCTTGATTCAAATTTCATCCGATCATCATCTTCACTCTTGATAACCGATATTTATAACTAATCACATCAACTTCTATAACTTTCCGTTAGAGTTATTGTTCCCTATACAATCCACGTATAAAAAATTTGACCACAAAAAAATACTACAATCAAAGCTGCACTGCACGGCAGCAGCACTTCACTTGCCAGTGGCTTTGAATTTAATTGAACGTTTGGAACACCGAAATCTCGAAGCTTTTTACTTGACGTGAATTATGGAGTTCTCTAGACCTTGGTAAGTCTGGATTCTGGTGTTTATTTCCATCATAGTTGGAAAATTTTAGCGAGCTTGTGTAATTGTCATTTCATCATCAAAAGTATAATTCTTGAGTTCTTTTGCAAGGCCCATTGTTTGGAACCGAACTTGGAATGGTAGTTGTCCATGACTTCTATTTTTTATGTTTTGTTTTTTAACTTAGTAAGAGAATATAAGTTGTAATCATCAAATTAAAAACCAACTTTTGTCTCCGAAAAAAGTTGATTCGACGTGATGCATTAACGAGCTTTTCAGCTCTCTACTTCACAGCTCAATTTGGTTTCCAACTCTTTGCCATTGGACGCGAGAGGTTAATTAATAAATAACATGGAAAGTGATGGTTAGAAATTCATCATCCTCTCAGGCTCAGATAGAGTAGCTTTTTCATGTTTAATTATTGATCATACCCATTCAAAACATTATTAAAGTTGAAAAGGACATTACTTTGACTAAAATTTGGGTATATATTTTGTATATTATAAAATATTAAAAATTATCTTATTAAAATTTGTATATTAACACCACAAATACAAAATTTGTTCTTAACTTTTATTAAATTTTAATAAGTACCATCTTTATTTTTTTTAAATGTTATTTCTTATAATGTATCTAAAATTACACAATACAATTCAATGTAGAAATGCATGTACCCTGGCCATTAGCATCGGTAGCTAATCTCGAAGGTTTTGAATATTTTATCAATAATTTCTTAATTAAATAAAATTATTATAAATTATAAAAATTAATTTCAAATTTAAAAACCACACTTTTATATCCGGTTATCAAATAATATTTTTAAAAAAATTTATGACCAACAAAAAAACGATTTTGGATGTTTCTCATGTGTACCTTTTTTTTTATTATTAATGCACTGTTTATTCCAAAAATAAAAAATAAAGACACCCTTACTAAAAAAATAATTAACGTCTATTTTAATATTCTTTATGATCAATGTCAAGTCAATTTGCACACGCCTCATGGTTAATATTTTTTTTTTTTGACGATTTTAAAGATTTACTTTCAACATTAACCTGGTGCATTTAAGAATGATCCCATCAAATCTGACTTATAATATAATATTTACTTTAATTTTATATATTTGTTAAATATGTTTAAAGATATTGAGATCGGATACGAGGTAGGTCCTAGGTTAATTGTCTCCATCTCTGTATTCAATGGGTTTTAAGTTCATATCCATACCAATGATAGCTTCTAAATGTGCTCTCAAAAAGACTATATACACTCTTTTAGTTTTAATTTTTAAGCCAAAAATAAAAATATAATTTTATCCTTAATGAAATTACTAAATTAACCAAAAAAATATATCAATTGTCTTCTTCTTCCAATCTCTTTCTCTTTCACCTAAACTCTATCTTTTCTCTAATTCTTCTCCTCTATTAACTCTAAAAATCAAGCAAAAAATATTAGCTTTTGCTATTTTGATTATGATATAATTTTTAGCAATGTATGTAATTACATAAAAAAACATTTCAAAAAAATTGCCTATTAACTAAACCTAAAAATTCATGTTTATAATTCATGTTTATATCATGTAAAATCGTATTCATATCGTGTAAAAATAAAAATTTCATATCAAAATTCATGTCAACATAAAAAATATAAAACTTTACTTTTAATTTTTATCATATATATATATATATATAATTTTTATATAATTTTAACCAACATCAATTTTATATCTTTTATTCATATCATTTTTGTATCATTCTATCATATCATATCCAAAATTATTAGTTATATAATTATCATATGGTTTCGTGCAAGAAATTTGCCCGAGACAGATGCTCTCTCAAGGAAACGCAAATCAAAAGAATTTCTTGTCAATCATTCTCATTAACAACAAAAAAAAAACAATAAAAATAATTAAAAATATATATGAAAATAAAAAAAATTAACATTTTTAAAAATATTTGGTGATTTTGAAAATAAATTTGGGATTTGAATTTTTTGTTCTTTTAAGAAGTTTAAGATTCACAGTTTAGGTAGAACAGCTGAGAGAAATAAGTGTTTAATGAGATAGTAATTTTATCAAAATGGTAATGAGTGTAAACATTTTTTTTTTTAGAATAAAATGTATTTAGTAGTGGGATTTAAAAAATGTATTATCAGGATCTACAAAGATTGGTTGAGTTGCCGAGAGTTATTCACTTCATTTGTAAAATTTAGATTCAACTTCAACTGCTAATAATCATCCTTCGTCGGTAATCCGTAACTCTTCATCGCGGCAAGTCTTGACCCTAGACTAGAAAAACCTCCTCTTACCTAAACTTTTGAGTATAAAAAATAATAATCATAATAAGAGGGGCAAATATAGAATTTCTCCATAGCAATCTCCATCTAGGTAAAAAGTCGAGTTTCCAATCAGGTATGGATAAAATTGACACCACAAAAGTAACCGGTAGAGCTTAATTTAAGTGGTTGAGTGTGGTGAAGGTTCAAATAGAGATCTCAAGTTCAACCATACTTTTGCAGTTTGCACCAACTAGCAGTTCCCTATGAAGTTTCAATTATGGAATCAATACATAGAAACCAGCAAGATATAGATAGGATAGGAATACAGCAAATTTTCAACGACTTTTCATTATCAGTATCACTCCCCTCTGTCTTGTTCTTGGTGCTAAACGTGACTAGCAATAAACAACAAAGTGAAAAAGGTGGGAAAATTACCTGTTTCCCCATTTCTTTAAAACTGGTTCAGGACATAACCCTGATTCACTCAGCTTGAAAATAAGCTTTGTAATACAACTGATAAACTGACTCAAGCTGATGTTATTGATAGGAAGCTGTGTCATTTGATACATGAATCCGAGCCTTTTGTGCCTGTAAATGAGAATTTTAGAGAGAAGAAAGTCAACAACTTTATTCAGAAAAGAAAAACAACCGAGGTTATTTAAAATATAACAACCTACCTCTAGTTCCCATTTGCATTTCATTGTGATGATAGCTAGTATCAACGTCTGAACCACAGTTCCAACGATCATTCCGGCCCAGATACCCTGGTTATACAAACTTAAATGTTTCAATTTTAGAGTTAGTTTGAATAGATAGTGAGATTGACTTCAGTAAGTTTGTGAATGATGAATAACTATTAAGAATTTTTTTTAATAAAATAATAAAAAAATTTAAAAATAAAAGTACAAAAATAATTAGGCCATATAAAAGCCACCACAACCCTTCCAAATGGCCCTTTAAACACTAGAGTCCTGAAGATAAAAGGAAAAATTCAGTCATGTTTTCATGTTCCAATTGAACAGTATTTTCCATTTTTTTGATAATTTTGAAAGTGAAGATTCTTTTACCAAAAAAATTTTACACAAAAACTGTACTTACTGTGATACCAAATTGAAGCCATCCCAAGAAGAGACCAAGAGGAACTCCAACCATATAGCAACTACCTATGTTTACAAATGCCACTACATCTTGCCAACCAGATCCAACTGCCACACCTGAAAACAAAACACAATGATCAAATAATATGACAATCTATTGATCATGATTCCAAATAGCAATTTTTTATTCAGCTTATGACCTGAAAGAACTGGTTGAATGCAGTTGATAAGAATGGTGAATGCCAGTAAGGCTGAGAACTTATTAACCATTGTAATAACAGAAGAATTTGATGTGAAGATCATTGCAAACGTCTCATGAAAGGCCATAATAATTGACCAAAAGAAAAATCCAACTAATAGAGAGCTAATCACAGACACTGCAGTTGCAAATTTGGCACCTTTTGCATTGCCTGCACCAAGCTCATTTGCTACACGTACACTGTATTGAGAAACACAATGTGTTGGAAGGGTAAACAGGGATGGATGAAACGGTAAGCAAGGGGACAAGATGAAAACAATCAAGCCTACAAATAATTCAAAATAATTTGTATAACGATACAAATGCTGCAAAGAGAAACACCTTTGTTACTTTAAAATTATAATTGAATTGCATTGTATTTCTGATTAAAAGAGTCTAACACTATGTGCAGATCCAATGCATTTTGTATAATCCAATGGCATACAAATGAATAGGTGACAAGTCAATATTTTATAGCATATAGCATATAAATGTGCTCTAGTGATTCATCATTCTATTGGAGACACTACAATGAACAAGATCATCAAAGCCTAAATATCATAGTAAACTACCGCAAAGAAAAAGGGATCACAATTAATCACTGATGAGAGTCATACTAAAGGTCATTGAGCCTAGATATAGTCAGACTGAAGGTCATTGAACCTAAAGATAGACTGAACCCAAAAGAAAAAAGGACTTAGTAGGACCATGGAAGATCCATTAAGTGATCATTTAAGCTTTGGGTCTTAACGATAATTACGCGCCAAATAACTCTTATAAATAGGTCTCAGGTACTATCTTTACACATTAAGCTCTATTTTGCTTATTGAAACTTTGTCAAAATCCTGTCTGACTTAAGCTCACCCCTTGCCCCTCTGATTGCTTTCTCTTTTGCAGAGATTTTGGGAACAGACTATCACAAAGATCGAGATTCCTACGTTATCAAAAATCATTGTTGTAAACAGACAACACCAATAAGGCCAATGCAGTGTTTATGGAGAGAGAAATGTTATATTAAAATTTAAGTTAAAGACTATAGAAGTTATTTACTTTTCTGTGACATCTGATCTCTAATGTGCCACCGTTTCTGCATAGGCACTCTTTTCAACTCTAAATCTATTGCAGATTGCAATGCCTATTCAAGACGAGCAATTTAAAGACTTTTTTTAGTTAATACGATTTAGATTGAGATTCAACTTATATCTTCCTTTTCTCCGTTTAATTTTTTAGAGTTCCTGTTTCAATTGATTAGCACTTGTATAGTGAGAAGGGGAGGGGGACATACAACCAGCAACTTACCCAGTTCCAGCCAGAAATCCCAGCGGAATCATGGATTCCCAGACAAAGATTGATATGCTGCAAATGAGGAATTGAAAATTTATCAAAATGATGCAGCAAGGTATAAAACAACAACCAAATAGTAGAATTTTAAAAAATAATGATAAAGGTGACCAATGAAGTGGAACCAACCAAATTGAAAGAGCATCAATTGCAATTTCAGTATTGTGCAAAAACCCAGACACTATAATTAATATTCTGTAATAGAAATTCTCCAATCTGACACATCAAAAATCCACAAACTGTGGTTAGATACTTCAGCATTATATGAGATTCGGTTATCAATAAATCAAGGATAGATAGAAGAGATCAAGCACATACAAAAGCATGACACCAGAGGCCAGAGAGAGTTTGAAGAGATCCCATAGCCCAAGGAAAGCTTGTGCAGAAAAACCAGTCCAAGAAAGTGGACAACCACCACAAACAGCATAAACAAAAAGTCCCAAAACAGACAACCACCAGGAAAAATCAAGAGTGATAGCTGTCCCAACAATCCCAACCCTCAACTTGTAAACAAAAACCCAACTGATTAACACATGAACTGCAAGAGCAACCCCAGAAACCCAAGCAATTACTGCGGTCTTCAGTTGGCTCTGTAAGAATCTTTGCAATGTGAACTGAAATGGAAAGCTTAAGTGAAATGGTATTAGCCAAACTGCAACTAAACCTGTTTGGTCTGCCACGTTGGTTGGTTGTCCAATGAGTTTTAAGATGGGAGCAGCAAAAACGAATAAAGGTATCAAAAGAATGGAACAAAAGAATAGAACAATCCATGAACGTTGCATGTATATACCCAACATTTGATATTGCTTTGCTCCATAAGCTTGTCCGCATAGTGTCTCTAATGCACTGGCCATTCCTAACTATAAAGAAAACAAGCTTCAATAAACTTGGGTTTTAACCAACAAGGAGATATTTTGAGAAGAGAAAAATAAGGAAAATTTCGATTTGGGATATCGGCTCTTACCAAGAATCCAAAAGTAATGGAAAT